>CAUYUJ010022592.1:445296-470296 GCA_963575745.1 Prorocentrum cordatum | reverse complement strand
GAAGGGGGGAGGGGGAGGGCGGAGAGGCCGGGGGGGGGGAGAACATTTTTGGACTCAGCCTGGCGTTACAACGGCTGTACGCCGTCATGTCGCTCAAGGCAGCGAGAACAGGTGCCACGCACCTCTAGCTGCCGCAACAGAGCTGCACGCGTGCGTCCTGATTGAGGAGGCCGGTATGTAATGCTTTCCAGCAAGCGGTGGCTGCTGCGAGAACAGCGAGGGAAAAGGGGGGAGGATCAGAGGAGGAGAAGGTACCCATACCGCGGCACTTGCCTCGTGTTCGCCTCTTTGGGCCTCCTGGGAGGCCCTCGTCGCCACCGCTGGACTCGCCTCGAGATCCTGGTCAGGACGCTCCCGGGAGAGGTCTGTGGAGTGGCGGTATCGGTGCGTTTTTGTGCCTCCAGGGGGAGGGGGGAGGAGATCTCCCTCTCTCTCTCTCTCTCTTCGGTTCCTCTCCTCCCCTGCGCTCGGTACGTCTGTTCGGAGCTCCCTTCGCCCTCGCTCGGGACGTCCGTCCGTCTCTCCCCTCCTCGTGCATCGCCAGCCCCACCAACGGTGCTCGGACCTTTTTGGGAATGGCCCCTCCTGGCGCACCATATGATGCCGCCAGGATGGGGCAATGGTCGCGTCTGGAGGAGGCATAGACCGTCAGCTCGTAGCTCGCAGGGGAGAAGACAAGCACGGCAGGAATTGGCGCTTCGGGCTGAGATGTTGCTGGATTCTGCTGCCTGTCTACACTCGGGCGGGTGGCAATGGGGGGTGACCCAACTGGGGGGTGAAGAGAAAGGCCCTCTAGAGGGGCCGTTTAGGGCCCCACAGAAGGGGCACCAGCTGGCTCCAAAAGGGGCCCTGAAGGGCCCCCTTTTGGCCCTTCTCTTCCCCCCCATCTGGGTCACACACACACACACACACCATTGCCACCCGCCCGATACACGCGTAGCTCGTCAGTCGCTGCCCTCTCTTTTGCTGCTGCACTGAGGCCCCTCCCGCCCTCCAGTCTCCTTCCCCAGACGGGCGGCAACCGCAAAGAGCACGGCCTCGCGAGGGAGCGGCGGCGGCGGCGGTCCTTGTCAGCACGGCGCGAGGCATCATGGCCGCCAGCTCTCGCGGCTGTCGGCCCGAGGAGAGCTGCACATAGTCATTCGATGCTCGTTTCGGGGACCTTTACGGGCCCACCTGATGATTCGATTCGGCTCCACTTCGGCTCCAGTTCGACTCAAGCTCGACTCAGATTCGAATCATATTCGACTCAGGTTCGTTTCAAGTTCGACTCGGGTTCGACCCAAGTCGACGGACGTTCGACGCAGCTTCGACACACGAGTGGAGCGAGTGGCTCCAAGAAGGTACCCAGAATGAGCATCAAATAGTCATCAAGGGCCACGGGAGGGGGGCCAACTGCATCTGGCCCTGGCAGCCCCTTCTTCCACACACACCGTGAGGCGTCCACGGTTGGAGGGCGGCGGCGGCGGGAAAGTTGCAGCATCAGTCCACGCAGGACGACTGGCCACGGGGGGGCCGCGGTGGGAGGAGGAGGAGGAGGAGGAGGAGGAGGAGGAGGAGGAGGAGGAGAAGGAGGAGGAGGAGGAGGAGGAGGAGGAGGAGGAGGAGGGAGGGCGAGGAGGAGCAGGACGAGGAGGAGGAGGTTCATAATCTCACCCCCTTGTCCGGGCGGTGGGGGGGGAGCACATCGACCACTTGGCCTACGACCGTCTGCCGTGGTGCCAGGACCTCGCCTCAAGGCCTTCCCCGCGCTCGGGCGGAAGAGCGCGAGCCTCGGAGGGCTCCTGCCACCAGACAGCACGGGAGAAAGATCACGGGGACGCGGCAGTCCTGGGTACGATGTGGCTCCCAGGAGCGATCATTCGACACTGGCTGCATCACCATCTGCTTGCAAACGGGGCGAAGCGGTGCGGGCTCTGGGTAGTTCATGTCTCAAACCCAGTCGGCTGACGGGCCTGACGAGCTCACGCCACACGGATCCCCACCCGAGGTACAACCTCGAGCGCCAGCAGCAAGGCCCGCTTGGCACGGCGTCGTGCCCCAGTGATAGACCAACAACCTGCGCTCAGCGCGCGGAGCAGCCTGGCGATTGCTTAGCAAGACCTTGGCCACTCCGCAACACGGAGGCGAGGAGGAGGAGGAGGAGGAGGAGAAGGAGGCGGAGGAGGAGGACGAGGAGGAGAAGGAGGAGGATGAGGAGGAGGAGCGGGGGAGGAGAGGAGGAGGGGAAGGAGGAGGAGGATGAGGAGGAGGAGGAGGAGGAGAATGGGAAGGAGGAGGAGGAGGAGGAGGAGGAGGAGGAGGAGGAGGAGGAGGAAGAGGACGACGACGACGAGGAGGAAAACGAGAAGGACGAAAAGGAGGAGGAAGGAGAAGAGGGGTGGGGTCCGAGGGAAATGGGGAGCAGGCGGAGTAGGAGGAGGCGGAAGAGGTTGAGGAGGAGGCGCGTGGAGCAGGAGGGGGAGGAGGAGGGGGAAGAGGGGAGAAAACGGAAGAGTTCAGTGAGGTTGGGGGGATTGAGAAGGCGAAGGTCTGAAGGGACGCGTGTTTTTTTAGGGGAAGTATCGCAAGGTGGTTCTAAGGGTGCTCCAGGGAAATCGTGTTGTTCTAACTAGGTGCTGTGTCAGGTTGGACCCCATCCGAGAACTTCCACTGGGGACGGGAGCCCCTGGGTATCTTGCCCGTGCCCACTTATTTGCACAGTCGCCCTCTCGCATTAGTGTTCGCGTCTTCGCAGCTCCGGCAGAGCACCACATTCTCGCGCCCTTGCTCGTAGGAGGAGCACAATCTTGATCCAATCAAGGCGGGGCAGCGTCGACTCTCCTGCTCCATTTCATTTGGCGACATCGTGTCATCGGGTTACAGCCGGACCGAGGTATACCTGAGATCGAGGTCGATTCGGGGAGGGCACCCTCATGTTCTTCGTGCCTGTTGGACGTTCTCGTGCACCCGCGGGAGGGTACTCTTGGAGGTTCTGCTTGCGTTGGCCGGCGGAGGGCCGCATGCTCTCGAGGGATGCTCTTCTGTCCCAGGTCCGACTGCAGCGCTGCCGCGATGACAAACCCAACAGGAAAGGTACTCCAGATTTCGCAATAAAAGGGAGGGGGTCTGGACCCCCCAAGGCAAGCCATTTCAGACCCCCCCCCCGTGGGAGAACGCTCCAAAACATCGTCCCCAGACCCCCCCAGGCCCTCCAAGATGGCCTGGAAGAGACCCCCCCGAAATGAGACCCCCCTCCCTTTATTACGAAATCTGGAGCACAGTCGGCGCGCTGAAGAAGGAAGCCTTTTCGTTTGGGAGGGGCGCAGTGCTCCTTAGTTGTGTTGCAGCTCGCCTCAGGTTTTCCTCAGGTCTTCCGTCGGAATTCGAAGCTTAACGTATGGGAAAAAGGGGCCTCGTTCCTTCTTTAGGGTTCCTTCGGTCAACGCCCCGACTGTATGCGGGCACGCGCCAGCCGCTAACGATGCGTCGATAGTCGCCGTCCCGCGGCACCCGGGGGGGGCAATGCTTGCCCAGATCGGCCGGGTCGGCCGCGCACAGCCCCCTTCGACTCGACTAGACGTAGTGACCCTTCGCCGGAGTGACCTTTGGTGCGGGCACAGATGGGTCCCCAGATGGCCGAAAACGAAGCAGCAGTAGCTGCTTGCGCGCCCAGGTTTGGTCCCCCCGCGGTCCCCCAAAAGCCGCGCACCAAAGGTCACTCTTACCCAGGGCCACTCTTACGTACAGCCGATCGGCGGCGAGAGAGGGTGGGAAGCGAGAAGGAGAAGGCCTTCTCAGAAGGCTCGGAAGTCCCCCGGGCCTTCTGAAGAGTTCTCGAAGCTTTGCCCGAAGACAAAAACAACTTCTCAGAAGGCGCGAGGGCTTCTGAGAAGTCCCGCCGCCTTCCGAGAAGGCCTTCTCCTTCTCATTTCCCCCCTCGCTCGCCGCCAGCCCATGCCCCAATGATTTTCTGGAGGCGGGTCGGAGGGAGGAGGAGTGCCCAGAGAAGACATACGCTGACCATGACCAAAGTGTCGCGGAGTTCTGCCGACGCCGACATTGGTCATGGTCCATGCCAGCCGTTTGCCGATTCGCTAGGGGGATCCACGAAGTGGCGCTGACCACGACGGACGGTGATCAAGATCGGCACCCATGTCTTCACGCGCAGTCTTGTCCGAAACTGGAACATATACATTACCAGTGGCGGGCTGTTTTTCCATCCCACGACTTCCTGAGGGTCGAGGACGACGCTGGGGTGGTGTGGTGTCTACTTTTTCCCCCGATGTCCCGGGGAAGCAGCGAAAAGTGTATACGCCAGGGCCCCGCATACACCAGGATCCGCTCTCCAGTGCAGATTCAGATGCAGGGCCGGAAGAAGCTCAGGAGAGGAAACAGCACACAGACACACTTCATCGTCGATCCCCATGTACGTTGTTGAACGAGTTTGCATCGCACAGTTCCGTTTCAGCCCTGCTCCATAGTCTTTCTGGCTCATGGACTTGGCCCTGCGGGGCTTGCAGGCCGTCGCTCCGTGGGCCCCCCTCCTTTCAGTTGCACGCTGCCCTGACTGCCATTGCATCGCGGATTGCCAGGTCAGCAGCGACATCGTGAGTCTGCTGGGACGTCAGCTGGAGCGCTGCGGTCCAGAGCAGCTCAATTGCCCTGCGTGCCCGAGCTGTCCGTTGCTGCAGTGCCCCGAGCCGTCGTTCGCGCTGGGCACCTTCATTGCGGGGCTGCTCGCAGGTGTGCTCTCGGCAGCGACAGCCGGGTTCTTGTGGAAGAGGGCCTCGCGTGCGCCGAGACTAGGACTGGATGGCGGCCCGCAGCCCAGCAGAACGCACGCTGCGCTGCCTGCAGAGCCTGCAGGTGGGGTCGAGGGCCCTCGCCTACTACGATCCGCGCGATGACTACTGGCATGAGAGGATCATGCTGGCGCACATTCAGGACTTCCGCTTCGTGGTGCTCACCGCGCACTGGGACATCTATGATGAGGATATGTCCCAGGCGCTCCGCCTGCTGCCGTTGGGTCCTCGGGGCGGCCTTCCCGTGCCGAGGCCACAGGGGCAGATCTTGCGGGTGGACAACGCTCGCCTCAGCGCCGAGTTGCAGCAGCTGTGCGACGAGGCGGCGCAGATGGCATTGGACATCCGCGAGGAGGAGGGCTTGCCGGCCCCAGCGGCGCACCAGGGGGTGCTCGCCGACGGCGAGGCGGAGGCGCTTGCCGAGGCGCCGGCCCCTGCGGCGCTGGCGGCCGCCGCGAGGCCCGCCGAGCCAGCGGCTGGAGGCGCGGCTGCGGCCGGCGCTCTGGCGGCGGCGCCGGCCGCGCCGCTTAGGGCACCCGCGGCAGGCGCTCTCCTCGCCCCAGCACCGCCGCGGCCCGCGGCGCCGCCAGCAGACGCGGTCTGGCTCTCGGCGGAGACGCGTGGGGGCTTCACGGCCGGGGCCCCTATCCCGCCTGAGCTCCTGGGAGCGGATGGCCAGCCGCAGGTCGTGCTGGGCGATCGCGGGGTCGTGGTGCTGGCGTCGGGCGTCTCGCTTGCGGTCGCAGTGGCCAACATCCTGGAGGCAGGGGCGGCAGCGCTCTCCAGCAGTGGGGGAGACCTTCGCACGCTGCCGGTGCTCTACTCGCCAGCTGGCGGCCGCTCCAGGTCCTTCCACGACGCCGTGGCCAAGATGTCCACCACGCCCTTCCCAGACTGGCGCATCAAGGGGCCGAGGACCGCGGCCTGGCTGCTCGAGAAGATCTCGGAGGCGGGCTACACGCCGCTGCAGAGGCACTTCTGGTGGAGGTCGATCCAGGGGCTCACAGCTTCCGACTCGGGCGTGGACGACCACCACTTCATCTCCGAGGTGCTGCAGGAGCTCACCACCTACGACCAGCTCAATGCTGGCGAGCTGGTGGTGGTGGAGATCCTCTGCCGCCGCTACCAGCTCTGGGAGGAGCTGTACGCCTCGAGCTTGCGCGAAGCCGAGGCTGGTCAGGACGCTGCACCCTGGCTCGATGAGCGATCCATCTTCCTCGGGCAGGACAGGAGCCGCGGCTCGGCGCTTGTCTGCCCCGCCTTGGAGAGCTGGGTGGCTGAGAAGCTCCGAGAGGAAAGTGCCATCCTCAAGGAGCGCAGGAAGGGGCGAGAAGAAAGGCTGCTGGAGCGCGGCGTCGACGGCGGCGCGGCCTCTGGCGAACCATCGGCGGGTGCCAAGGCTAAGGCACGCGGCCGCGGCCGCGGCCGTGGCGCCTGAGGCGCCCCCTCGCGCCGGGGGTGCCCCCGGCCTCGGCGCGAGTTTGCAGGGGGGGCGAGGCGTGCTGAACGACGATGCCACCTCGCTGGGTTTTGGCGATGACAGTCTCACGCAAAGGGACGCGCTGCCCATCCCGCTCAGCTCGGAGGCGCTCCAGTGCTTGAAGGGGTTCTCGGCCCTCGACGGCGAGCTCTCGCTGGGGCAGCGGCGCAAGGCCGCACGCTGCAGGCGCCAGGAACGCTGGATGCTGGAAGGCGTCGCGGCGCTCAACGAGCTGGGTGGGGGTGGGCGGTTGGCTGGCAGCGGCGGGCGGCTTAGCTTGGCGCAGCGCTCCGCGTTGCAGCATCTGGGTGAGGTCTACGCCGCGGTCCCGCCGAAGACTGAGGATTGCACCAACCAGGAGGCGTTCCAGGCGCTTCTGGGGCTTCGACCTGGCTATGCTGATGAGCCAGCCATCGGGGCGAGAGCCGGCTACCAGCGCGGAAGGGTCTCCCTTCCTTCTGGCGGTGCTGGGCGTGTCGATCTTGTTCGGCTACTGCCCCCGCACCTGCAGTCAGCGCTGGAGTCCGGGCACGGGTTATTGCGCTCGGAGCAGGAGGCTACTGCTGCTCTGGAGGAGGCTGACGTCACGTGTTACGTGGACGGCAAGCTGGCCCAACGGGGCATTGACTACGGACGGTTCCTGCTCGAGCTTTACGATGCAGGGATCGTCAAAGTTTTGGACTATGAGCTGGATCGGAAGGAGGAGACTGGCGTCTTTTTTGTGCCTCGCAAAGACGACAAGCTGAGGCTCATCTTCGACACCAGGAGGGCGAACTGTCACTTCAGGGCGCCCGAGTACACGCACTTGGCCTCCGGCGACGCCCTCAGCAGCTCGGAGTGCACGCCCGGCGAGGAGGTGCACTTGGCTGCGGGTGACGTGGAACGTGGAGGTCTGCTTTTACCAGTACGCGCTGCCCGCATGGGCCAGGAACTACTTCTGCCTGCCGAGCCTGGCGACTCGCATGCTGCCTGCCCCTGGGGCCTGAGCTTGCGGCGCGGCCCAGGATAGCCTTCCGCGTGCGAGTCGTTCCCATGGGATGGAACTGGGCCGTCCACTTTGTGCAGTCTGCCCACCTGAACGTGCTGGCCTCGGTCTCTCCGAACAACCAGTGGTTGGTGGACAAGCAGCCTGGGACGTGCCTCTCGGACAGCTCAGCTGCGGCCAAGGTCTTGTACATAGACAACTTTGCGGCCATCAGCACCAGTCGCGAGACAGCGTTGCAGGTTGTCAACGACATGCTTGGCTCGTTCACCAGTGAGGGCGTCAGGGCGTCGCTTGACTTGGACGTCGCCCTCCTCGGCTTCACGCTGGACTCTAGGGCCGCCAGGTGGCGCCCCGCACCCAAGAAGTTTTGGAGGGTGCACGGCTGCATCTCGCACATGCTGGAGCCGGGAAGGCGCATCACGGGGCGCCAGTTGGAGAGGCTCATGGGGCACGTGGTCGCGCTGCTGCTGCTGCGGCGTGAGGCTCTCAGCCTCCTCAGTGCGGTCTACGTCTTCATCCGCTCGACCTACGACAGGGCGCAGCCGCTGTGGCCCAGCTGCCGACGCGAGCTCAGGTGGGTGCTTGCGTTGTTGCCCACGGTGTTCGCCGACATGAAGAGGCCTTGGCACTCTGAGGTAGGTGCCTTTGACGCGTCGCCTTGGGGCGCGGGAGTCTGCACTGCGCGCTGGCCTTTGAGCGCGGTGCAGGCCGCTGGCAGGCAGCCGGAGAAGCTGCGCTTTCGCGGGCCCCTCGCCTCACTGGTGGCGCCGCGGGACGCTGCCCTGGCCGCCGACAGCATCGAGCTCTCTGACCCAGCCGCACTCCTGCTCGGGCGCGCGGCGGGTTTCGCCGAGGTGAGCGCAGAGCTGCTGCGTGAGGCGACCTGGATCACGGCTGTTGCATGCAGATGGAGGCGCCAAAGTACCATCCACAGGCTGGAGAGCTCAGCAGGGCTTCTCTGGCTGCGGCGCGCCTCTCGCAATTCGAGATGTCACGGGCATCGCTTGCTGGGCTTGGGCGACAACATGTCGATGATTTGCGCCCATGAAAAGGGTCGTGTATCCGACTTTGGTCTCTTGTCCGGCTGCCGTTGTTCCTATGCCATATCGGTCGCCTGCAATCTCAAGGTCACGTTCAGATGGAACCCCTCAGAGCTCAACCCTGCTGATGGCCCGTCAAGACGGTTCCAGTCTGGTCCGGAGCCGTATTGGCCCAAGCACGGGGACCAGTTCAGGCGTCACTGCGGCAGTGGCCATGCAGGAGGTCCGCACGCTCCAGGCAGCTCCGCCGTTCGGCCAGCCAAGCCTGCCAGAGGTGGGAGGCGCTTCGCCGACCCGGAAGCGAGTCGCTGGTGGTGGCGGATCCGCAAGGAGCAGAGCGCAGCTGCCGCCGCCTTCCGCCCAGGAGCGGGCCCGCTTGCTGCCCCGCCAGGGCTTTCTGGCAGCCAACAAGGTGCGGCCGTCCACTCAGGTGCTCTACCTGAAGGTGTTGCGGCTGCTGGCAGGCTGGCTCATGGTGGACGCCCTGCCCGACTGGCCCGTGGCTGCTTGGGACGCAGCGCTGGCCGACTTCCTGCTGTGGGCCTTCGACCAGGGAGTGGCGCGGGCGACGGCTGCAAGGCTTGGCGCCGCGGTGCTGTGGGGGCTCCCGCAGCTCCACGTGGCGCCCTTGCAGAGATGCTTCCCGCAGCTCGCGCACTCGCTGGCGGGTTGGAAGCGCCTGCATCCGCCAGGCTCGCGCCCGCCTCTTCCAGAGCTTGTGGTTCGCGCAGCGGCAGCTTGGCTTGGGCACCAGGGCGAGTTTGCGACCGCCTTGTGCGTCATGCTGATGTTCGAGGGCTACCTGAGACCCTCGGAGGCGCTGGCGCTGCGGGCCGCCCAGATCACCGGCCCTTTCGGCTCGGCCACCAGCGCGGGCTCACACATGTCAGTAGTGGTGCATGCTGCAGAGTTGCAGCAACCGGGCAAGACAGGCGAGATGGACCATACCGTTGTGCTCGACCTCCCGCGCCAGCAGGTCCTGGCTCGGGCCTTGGCGCGCCTACGCGACTCCCGCCTGGGCTCCTGGCACCCGCTGTGGGACTTCGACTACAACCTCCTCCAGCGGCGGTTTGGCCAGGCGCTCGAGGCTGTGGGAGCCAGCTGTTTAGCAGGCACGCTCTACAGCCTCAGGCACGGCGGCGCCAGCCACGACCGCCTGACGGCCAGCCGCGCGCTAATGGAGGTGCAGCAGCGAGGAAACTGGCGCGCCTTCAACAGCGCGCGGCGCTACGACAAGCACGGGCGAGTGTCGATCGAGTGGATGAAGATTCCAGCCCACCAGCGGCAGGAGATCGAACATTTGGCCGCTGGACTCGACGCCGCCTTCAAGCTGTACTCGCCTCAGCGGTGATGAGTAGCAAAGGTCATGACTCCCGCATCTTCATTGAACTCTTCAGTGGCTCTGGCAACCTTGCGCGACACCTGCGACAGGCAGGGAATGCAGTCATTGAATGGGATGTCCTGCACGGGCAAGAGTTTGATCTTGCCCAGCCTGCGCCGTGGGCTGTGCTTCGCGGCTGGATTGCCAGCGGCAAAGTCAAGGCTATTTTCATGGGCACGCCTTGTGGGTCGCTTTCTCAAGCGCGACGAGGCGGCCCCACTTCTCGCATGCCTCGGCGCCTTCGCGACGGCTCTCACATCTTTGGCTTGCCAAACTTAGCTGCTGCCGATCAGGCCAAGCTTGAGCTTGGCAACCTGCTCGCCTCCCGAGCGGGGCAGATCTGGCAGCTAGCTGCAAAGTTTGGCATTCCTGTCGGTGAAGAGAATCCCTGCAGCAGTTGGCTTTGGCATTTTCCAGACAGAACTCGCCGGCATCACTCTCCTTTCTTCTTCGAAGCAATTGTTGACCAGTGTGCTGCAGGTCGGCCCTTTCGAGCTCGCACTAAGTTCCAATTCTTGCATTGTCGCCCCTCCCCTTCTCTCTTGTCTATGAAGTGTCATGGCCGTGGTGTGTGTGAGTTTTCTGGTCAGCCTCATCTTGAGCTGTCTGGGAAGGAAAGCGGCGCCACTCACTTCCGCACTCACCAAAAGGCCGCCTATCCCGACGCCATTTGCAAACAACTTGCTCAAATGTTCTCGCAAACGATTGTCGCCAGGATGGTTTCCCGAAAATGGGTGTTGCTTCACGGCTAAGCCAGTGCAATGCTTGCTGATGGGTACTGTGCTTTGTTGTAGATGGGCCTTTGCCGCCTGCCAAAGCTGTCCTGTGCCAGGCTCCGTTCCTCAAGCAGATACTGGAAAAAGGATGATGCATGTACGTTGTTGAACGAGTTTGCATCGCACAGTTCCGTTTCAGCCCTGCTCCATAGTCTTTCTGGCTCCCAATGCCAGCCCGTTGCCTCCAGAATTCTCTTTTGCCGTGGGCCTTTGCCGCCTGCCAAAGCTGTCCTGTGCCAGGCTCCGTTCCTCAAGCAGATACTGGAAAAAAGATGATGCAAGAAAATATGGGAAAATATGGGAATCGGGCGGGAAGACAGAAACCCAGAACATAGGGGAAATAGGGGGAATCCAGTGTCGTGTGTGCATGCATTGGTGTGTCCCGGGGGCCCCCTTGAGGAGCGTCGGTGTGCAGAGCTCGATTCCTTTCTCGGTCATGGGCGTCGGGCTTTTTTTTTGGTTCCCCCCTGGAGGGGGGTCGGCGGCGAACCCCCAGGGGGGGTGGAAACCGCGCGAGGGGGCGCGCAGGCCTCCCCGGAAGGGCGGGCGGGGCGCCTCTCCGACGCGCCCTTTCCGCTGCTCCCGGGGGAGGCGCCGGGCGCCCGCGGGGAGAAGGTGCGGAGGGCTGCTCCGACGGCGGGCGGGGGAGGCTCTCGAGGGGCCCCGCCCCGCCTTCTCCGTGAGAGTCAAGAGGGGGAGACAAAACACACACGGACACAGGGAATCGAGTCGACCCCCAGGAAGAGCGAGATGGGAAAAATTCTGGGCAGTGGGGGGCAAGACGAAGACCCAGGAAACGTAGGAAAATATGGGGGGTCCTGTTATTTGTGCCCATCTATTTCTGTGTCCCAGGGCCCCTTGAGAGGAGGCCTGCCCCCCCTCATCTCCCCCCCCTGAGCTCGCCGCCGGGCGACAGCGGCGATGAAGAGGAGGGGGCTTCCCGGGGGCTCCAGGTGTCCATCGGCGCCGATCCCGGTCCCGGCCAGCTCTGGGCCCGGCGCCGGCACGCCCGCCGCGCTGGGCAGGCCTGGAAGCTCGGTCGTCGAGTGGGAGCATCGAGGATGGATGGGGAGGATCGAGGATGAGGATGAGGAGGAGGATCGAGGATGAGGAGGATCGAGTGGGAGGGTGAGGAGGATCGAGTGGGAGGATCGCACGTCCTGTATGCTGCATACCTGTAGACCCATCATCCTGTGCCGAGGACTGGTCTCGCCAGGGTCGGTGCAAGGCGGAACGTTCAAGAGCCTGTGCTCAGCGTGTCGCTCCGCAGGTTCCAGCCCACCACGCTCCAGCGCGGCACGCTGACCGCGTCCCCGTTTCCAATCCTCACCGCCCCTGGCCGGACGTGCGCTTTTTCTTGTCGGCGAGGACCATCGAGAAGCATCCTGGATCGCTTGCACGCACGAAGTCGAAAAATGCACAGGGAATGGACGTCCGAGCGATGGAGAGTAGCGTTTCCCAGCATCCCGCCCCACGGAGCGGAGCGACATGCTATCCGCTCGCAGGGAAAACGCGCGCCGCCAGGGCCGCCGCTGCGACACGCTGAGCCCGACCGAAGTTGCCCCCCCCACCAGACCAGGCTCCCCAGCGACGTCGACACTGTCATTTTCGTCGACGTCGACGGTGTGCTGAACGTTGGCGCCAAGGACAACGGCGGAACGCCTATCCTGCTCAACGACTCGAACATCAGGCTGGCGCGAACCATGTGGACGAAACGCGAAAACCATCCGGAGCGCCAAACAGTGGAGACGTTGATGGCCGTCTGTCAGAAGATGCTCGACGGCGAGAGCGAGACGCTCGCCAAGCTGGCCACCCAGGGGTCCTCCCACGTCTCGGACGTGCTCGTGGGGCGCCTCGCAGAGATCGTTAGCATGGCCGGCCCGCGGGCCATCACCGTCCTGTCGTCCACCTGGCAGGCGGCCCGCTACAAGAGGCGCCTCGAGGACCTCGAGCGCTCCCTGACCGAGTGGCTCGGGCGCGCCTTCTCCTTCGACGCCACCACCGGCTCGCTGGAGGAGACGCCCAGCGGCCGCCTCCGGGCCATGGGCAACTGCGTCGCGGAGCTGACGTCCCGGGGCGGCGCCGCGGCCGCGGCGGCGGAGGCGGGGCGGCTGCGGGTGCTCCTGCTGGAGGACTTCTTCATCTCGGCCCTCCGGGGCGCCTGGTCCCTCGACGGGCAGGCCATGGACTCCCCCGCGGCGGTGGAGGACCGGCACGAGCGAAGCGGGTACTCCAGGTTTCGTAATAAAAGGGGGGGGGTCTGGACCCTCCAAGACAAGCCATTTCAGACCTCCCCCGTGGGAGAACCCTCCAAAACATCGCCCCCAGACCCCGCCAGGCCCTCCAAGATAGCCTGGAAGAGACCCCCCCCGAAATGAGACCCCCCTCCCTTTATTACGAAATCTGGAGTATACGGAAAGAATGGGCACGATGCCCAGCGGCAGTTCCTGTGCATTTTGAGCAGGGCTCGCTGTCCGCGCCGCCGCGGCCGGTGTGCATTTGAGACGGAAGGCCGCCTGCTCAACAGCGGCCGCTGTCGGTTTGGGACAACATGTGTTGTTGGGCATTGTGCCAAGTTTTTCCGTACCCATTTCGGGCGTCCAGAGAGGAGCGGGGGCCCCCCAAAACGGCGCGGAGGGGTCACACCGTCCAGTGTGAGGCGGCGGGGGGAGCCGAGGTCGCCGCACGGTTTTCTGGGACGGGGGGGTCGCTCTACTGCGGCCTCCGGGGTCCCAGAACGGTGCGGCGGCGGACGGCGCGGTGAGGTCTTCCTAGGGGTCCCGATGGGGTCGCCGCACGGTCCGTCCACGCGCCGCTTCGGCACCCCCCCTTGAGAGGAGTACATCGGGAGCCGCGTGTTGCCTCCGGCGACCGCGCGGGTGATGCTGATCCACACCTACTCGGAGTGGGTCATCTACGACGGGTCGTTGCTGCGCTGCGGCGTGGGCCTCACCCGGGCCGACGTGGAGAGGTGCAAGGAGCTCTTCGGCGACGCCGCGGACAACACGCACGACGCCAGCTCTCTGGAGCCCCGCCAGGCCTTCTTCGGGCTCTGCCCGTCGCAGCTGCACAGCCTGCCGACCTGGTCCTGGTGCGCGCAGGGAGCGAACTCTGTTGCGTCCACTACCTCTTCCGTTTCCTCCGCCTCCATGGGAGCCCGCAGATGATGCTATACATTTTGTCATGCTGCGACGGTGAAATCACACTATAGACTATATATCCATTGGCATTGCTTCGGTGCACCGTGCACTTGAGGCGGTGCTCGAGCAGTTGGTGGAGCATATGCGAGGTCTCGTATGGATTGGTTCACGCACGCTTTAATAATTATATGGCACATTGTTCCACTGAGGTGCGTGTTGCGTGCTGTTGTGGAAGTGCCGTTTCACCTTTTTCCGACAACGCCTGGGCGGAACCGCTAGCAAAGAGAGCTCGCCCGAGGTCAACGCCCGTGCGTTCTGCACGAATTGTCTCTTTTGTCGCCGTCTGCCTTCGCAACGGGAAAGAAGAAAACAGCTCCTCCAGGGGCCCTCTGACGAGTCAGGCCGACCGACTCCCGCCGAAATCTCGGGGCACGCGGCCGCGCACGCGCGCGGCTCGAGCTCGGCGCTCGTTCGTTCGCTCGTTCGCTCTCGCGGGAGGGCGTCCCCAGAGGTGCGACGTCGCTGTTCTGTCCCCACGGGGCCCCCAGCAGCTCCGACCCTTTCCCCGGGGCCAGTTTTCGTCCGTCGCGAGTCGTTCCTTGACGGCACTGGGGCCCCGCGAGGGCCCCCGGAGGCCGAAATCGGCCACAAGCTTCCCGTCGTATTTCGTTTCGCCGCGCGAGCGTGTCTCCCGGCGTCGCTCGGACGTGTGCCTGCTCCTTTCTCGGCGAGGAGCACGGAGGAGCATCCCGCGAAGGAGGCACGCAGGACGCCGAACGAGTGCGCGGGGAGTGGGCGTCCAAGCGATGGCAGGCTCGGGGCGGTTTGGGGGGGAGGGGGAGCGCCCAGAGAAGGAACGGGGAATGGAGGTCCCAGCGATGGCGAGCTGGGGGTGGGTGGGAGGGTGGAGTGGAGGGTTTCTCCGAAGGGCTCAGGCGATCCGTCCTCCTCCTCTCTCCTCCTCCTCGTCGTCCTCCTCCTCCTCCTCCTCCTCCTTCCCCCCCTCCTCCTCCTCCTCCTCCTCCTCCTCCTCCTCCTCCTGCTTCTCCTCCTCCTCCTCCTGCTTCTCCTCCTCGGGTCGACTACGGCCCCGGCGGAAGCCGTGCAGGGAGGAGGAGTGCCCAGAGAAGAAACAAGTTGGCCAGGGCCATCCAGAATGTCGCGGGGTTTCGTCGACGCCGCTCTTGGCCACGTCGGCCACGCGCAGAGGGGAGCAGGGGGAGGGGGGAAGGCTTCTTAGAAACACCCCTGCTTCTAAGAAACCTCCCCCCACACACACACAATTACACACAATTACACAATATGAATACTACTCTCCTCTCCGCCGTGGTGACGTCCAGGAAATGTTCGGCCCCCCTCCGCGTGCAATTTTTTAACAGCAAAAAACAAACACAACCATAACAACAAACAGCCAGATTCCTGGGAGTTGGCTTTTCGCTTGTTTGTTTGTTTAGTGCTGCTCTCGCTGAAGCGCTGGCTTCATTTTCAAGCTACCGCTCGTTCCGAATTGTGCTCCCGCTGCAGCGCTGGCCTCATTTCCGCGCTTCCGCTCGTTCCGAATCTTGCTCCCGCTGCAGCGCTGGCGTCATTATTTCCAGCGCCATGCCACGGCATGGTTTTCGGTCCTTCCACATAGGCCCCAAAATCTAGAAAATGCCCCCCCGCCCCGAAAAAAAAACATCGGAAGTTCATACAGATTCGGTGTCGATTCGTTGATTTTTGGGGTCGCAGACGCCCCTCCCCACTTTGGGGCGTCGCCACGCCATGCTATGTCAGGCTGCGCGTCCTCCGAATCGTGCTCCCGCTGCAGCGCTGGCCTCATTTCCGCGCTTCCGCTCGTTCCGAATCGTGCTCCCGCTGCAGCGCTGGCGTCATTATTTCCAGCGCCGTGCCACGGCATGGTTTTCGGTCTTTTCAAATAGGCCCCACCATTTAGAAGATGCCCCCCCCTGGAAACAACCATCGGACATGAGAATCCTGCGTGGGGAAACAGGACGCGGATGGGGGCGGGCTATTTTCTGGACAATTTCATGGGAGAGAAGAAAGTCGCATTCATATTGAGTAGTTGTGGAAAGAACATGCGGGGGAGACGGCGGTGGTGGAACAAGGAGGAGGAGAACCCTGACGTTGGATCCGCCGTGCATGCGGCGATGCCGTAATTAGGGCGGAAGGATCCACCCTACTGTTGAAGATCTTGTGATGTCGATGTCCGCCTTGCTTTGCCGTGGCTATTCCCGCTATGTTCCTGCGGAATTAGATGCCCCATTCTTCTGCGGCGGACGTTTCGCCCTATTTGTTCGCACGGTTTGGGGTGCATTTCCGACACACTTGGAATTTGAGCATCGACCAAAGTGCGGCGTATCCGAAGTAAGGGCGGGGGAGAAGGGGGAGGAGGAGGAGGAGGAGGAGGAGGAGGAGGAGGAGGAGGAGGAGGAGGAGGAGGGGGGAAGCGATCAGGAGATGAGGAAGGGGAGGAGCAGAAGGAGGAGGAAGAGGAGGAGGAGCGAGTTGCGAGGAGGAGCGAGGAGCGAGGAGGAGGAGCGAGGCGGAGGAGGAGGAGGAGGAGGAGGAGGAGGATTAGGAGGAGGAGGAGGAGGAGGAGGAGGAGGAGCCCGTAGCCATTTTGGTTCAAGCCGCCCACCAGCGGGCGAAACCCTTGTTGCTCAAGCACGCTAGATATGTCCCGTTGTGCGACTGGAGGTTCTTTCCGCCGTGGAGCTTGAGAATGGCTCGGGAGGGCACGCCAGTGGATCGTCCCAGGAAAACGGCAGCGGAGCGCAACGCTGGACGCCAGGCTGCCACGGTAGTCGCGGACGCAGCGATCTGCCGTTTGCAAGAGGAAGTAAAGCGTTGGGAAAAATGTATTGCGACCTGGTTGAGGCCCTCGGGACCGCCACGTTCAGGCCCGAGGTGGTGCAAAGGTTGGTTGCGGTAGCGCCCGACCTCGCGAAGTTGCTGGCAGGCGAGGAGTTCACGATCTTTGGCAAGAAGCGCAGAGATGCAGCCTTCCACTATGTAGCAGCGGGTGTCAGAATTGACACGACAGGGCCTGGGACCATCCAGGGAGCGCTGAAGGGGCCCAGGCTTCAGCTGCCCAAGTTCGGAGCCGAGAGGCGGGTGACGCGGAGGACGGGGAGAACAGCGCCACCCGCCCCAGTCCTCCCACCGCCCAAGCCCGCGGTGCTCATGCAGCACAGCTGTCTGCAGGCGCCCCAGCCTACCCAGACGGACGGGTGGCGCCAGGCAACTGGTTCGGCACCTGGGAGCCCATGAAGGTACCCACCCAGCAGCTTGCGCTGTACTTGTGGCTCGGTGGTGTTCGACGGTGAGCTTGTGCACGCATGCGCTGCGCACGCCTGTGGTTCGGCAACTGAGCCCCGTACCTTGCAGACAATGCGGGAGGCCATGGTAGTCTAGGAGGCGGTCAAGCAACGCATCGCTCAGGACATTCCCGTGCAGAGGAGCTCCAGTTGCGAAGCTCAGGGCAACTACAAGTTCTTCGTGCGCATGCGCCGCCTTTTGGAAGAGCAAACCTTACAGAAGGTACATATCCAAAAAGTGGAGGAGCAACTCCGACTGTGGAGCGTGAGAGCCAAAGAGAAGCAGTATTTTGATGCGCAGGCGACGCATTTTGGACAGAACAGGCATTCCTGGAATCGGGCCTCCAGCTAACGCAGTATCATGTGAGCAGCAATCGTGATTTGAAGCAGATGCGTCTGTTTTCACTCATTATGAATTGACATGTGCAGGGCAGAAGGTGCAGATGATAATAGTAGCATACAGCCACGGAATCTGAATGCTGCACTCCAGTTCCCAGCGCCCCTCTTGTCTCATCTGTCCCCTCCCATCTCAGGCTCCCCCTCCCCACCCCGCCTCCCAGCAGCAGCGCATGTGCTCTCTGAGGTGGTGTTGGGTAGCATGTTGGAGGGGCAACAGGAGAGGTGTGGAGGGATAAGCACGGTGAAGACTTTATCGGGTCGGCGCAGAAGGGCCGCCCGAGTTTCAGAAGAGGAGTTTGTTTCTCCGCCTCCCTCTACCCCGCCCTTTCTCGTCCTCCATTCGGAGGATCCTCTCCCCCGCTCCTTGCCCCGAGCCAGCGAGTCCCCGCTGTGAGCGAGGGGGAAGCTGGAGTTTGGTGCGGGCGGTGCCCTGGCCACGGCACCGTGGCAGCCGCAGCGCAGAGGCAGGTATTTGCCATGTAACGTTTGACGCACTTGCTCCGAGCCATCCAGCTCGGAAAGCAGATCTGGGAGCGGTGAGCTGACCAAGGGTCCAGCTTTCGCCCAAGCGCAGTAAGGGGCTGCCCAGAGAGAGAGAGAGAGAGAAAAAAAAAAAAGAAAGAAAGAAAGAAAGAAGAGAGTCTCAGAGAGAGAGAGAGAGACAGAGAGAGAAGAGAGAGAGAGATAACAAAAAGAGAGAGAGAGAGAGAGAAAGAGAGAGAGAGAGAGAGGATAATTTGGCGGAGTTAGCAGAAGGTGGGTAACTTAAGTTATGGGCAGTCCATCCGTTCCCCTCTTGCCTCGCGGTGTGGCCGCGACGAAGAAGCAGGAGCTGGGTCGGGCCTTGTCTCTCCGCCCGTCCCTCACTCCCTAGCTAGTCTGTGCCCCCTCCATCCACCCCACCTCCATGAATGCGAAACAGCACCTGCGCTGAGGTGCACTTCTAATCATGTCGCGGAGGTGGTGGAGTGGACGACGACGCCAATGGCGATAGGGGACGAGACGAGGAGGACGATGAGTGAACTCACGTGGAGCCATCCCTTGGCCCAGGGAGCCCACGCCCTTAAGGGTGTGCCCAGTCGACTGGTATGGGTATATCCTTCCCCTCCAGCAGTGGCGCCAGGTGCCGCAGCAGGAGCTGGGATGGGCGTATCTCTTTCTTGTCCTGCTCTCTGCCCCTACCTGCCTCCTTCCCGTGATCCTGGGGCGCGTGCGGTTTTTAGTTCCTTGTAGGCACTTTAAAGCGTCGGCCTGTTCGGATGATCGGGCTCTTGTTGTGGGTGTGTGTGTGTGTGAGGAGGAGGAGGAGGAGGAGGAGGAGGAGGAGGAGGAGGCGGAGGCGGAGGCGGAGGAGGAGGAGCGAGGATGAGGAGGAGGAGGGTTCCGAGGGTTCCGGTTACACGGCTGGTGACAAACAGCCCTGGGACGCAGCCCGACGCGGCCCGACCCATGCAGGACCGCAGCGCCAGGCCGGACGGTTCGGCACTCCGAGGAAGCTCCAGCGTGCGACGGGGGACGCCAGGGACCCGCCCAGTGGCAGGCAGAACGAGGGGAACCAGCACAGCGACTAGGAGCGCCAGCCCCGAAGACGCCTCCCGATGGAGGCCCAGAAAACGAGGCGGATCCAGCCACCACGACGAGGAGAATGCCAGCCGATGACAGCGCCAGAAGCGAGGCGGATCCAGCCGCCACGACAAGGAAAACGCCACCCGACGGCAGCGCCCAAAATTTCGAGACAAAGCCAGCACATGGCGACAAGGACGGCGCGGCCGTCTGCCACGCTCAGCCACCGAGGGCCTGCGCGAGAGCGTCCTCGCTGCCGAGCCTCTTCACGCCGAGCCTCGTGAGGACTACCAGCGGGATGTCTTCTCCCGAGGGGTAGTAGACGCCTTCCACCCAGTAGCCGCTGTGCTTGTCATTGCTCTTGCCCTTGATACTGCCCTTGCTCTTGCACTTGCCGTTACTGCCAGAAGCTGCAATGTCAGTGTCCTTGCGTCTGTTGCGCTTGCCCTTGCTGTCCGAGCCCTTGCCCGAGAGGGCGCCCACCGAGCCGCCGACGCTGACGGCCGAGCTACTCTCGATCTCGTCCCCTATCTCGCCGCAGACACTGGAGATGTCGATCACCTCGGGTCCGCACGGCAGGGGCTCTTCAGATCCGATGCCTTCTGCCCACCAGTCTGCGAGCTTGTCGACGCCGATGCTGTCGTCCAGCGACTCCACCTGCGAGGGTGCTGCGCCGCTGGCGTGCTCACTACCTTGGTCTCCTCCTGCCCCTCCATCTTGACCTTGTCCGCCGAGAAGCTGACCTTCTTGAACTTGTCCAGTGCCTCCTTCTGGATATTCTGCTGCAGGATGGTGTGGGCAGGCGCCCACCCGTTGCACCTGCGGCAGCGGCTTCTGAACCCGAAGTTGACCTCCAGGCAGTTGCACTCCCATTTGGCGACGTAATGGGAGACCGTCGCCAAGGTTGCTTGGCTGAGTCTCCAGGGGACCCTCCTCTTGGCCTCCCTGCTGGACCCCGCTGCCGCTAGCACAGTGAACCCCTTTTCCGACGGTCGCCACGGGGCCTTCCTGGGCCGCGGCT
This sequence comes from Prorocentrum cordatum, assembly GCA_963575745.1. NCBI lineage: Eukaryota > Dinophyceae > Prorocentrales > Prorocentraceae > Prorocentrum > Prorocentrum cordatum. Next base: position 450,407 of record CAUYUJ010022592.1, on the reverse strand, counting down.
TGGATACCGCCTTCTTCCCGGTGCCCACTTCCGAGTTGTCCGCCGGCTTGGGACTGCCATTCACGAAGTCCACCGGTTGGCGAGGGAGCAGCTTGGGCATCCTCGTGGGGTCGACCTCCGACGCGCCGACGCCCCGGCTCTGAGTGTCCTCCTCCGAGCTGTCCTTCTCCGTGGGGCTGCCCAGGGTCTGCGCCACCAACGGCCTTGCCACCATTGTCGGCCAGGTCTCCACTAGGTCTTGGTCGAGACTGAAGGCCTCCCGAATCTGGTGCACGTCCGAGTCCACCACCTGCTTGTGCTGCCACGAGAGGTCCGAGGACAACCGACGTGCCTTCTTCTCCCTCTCGAATGTCAAGCGGTTGTAGTGCCTGTCCGTTGCCGACGGCACCTCCCCCTCCATCTTGACAGAGAGCTCCTCCGAGGGCATCTCGCTGATCGTGCCCAGGCCCTCGGGGAAAGGTTCCTGCCGCTTGCCAGCCCCACCACAAGCACGACTGGGTGAGGTCCGCGTTGGGGGGGCATCCTCCTGCGCATCCAGCTTGTCCTTCGAGCCGCCATCGCAGAAGAGGATGACGGAAGCTCCGAGCCCCTCCACGAAGGGGCGAATGCGCTGCCCCAGCTCGCCCGACACGCAGGAGATCGGGACGAACACCTGGTTCATCGTCACGCCAACATGGCTCCCGCGCGCTGCGCCATTGCGAGTCGCGCGCGCGGACGCCCGAGCCCACGCTCGGGCCGCAATGGCTTGAGCCGAAATGGCTACGGAGGAGGAGGATGATGATGATGAGGAGGAGGAGGAGAAGGAGGAGGAGGAGGAGGAACGAGGAGCAGCGAGGAGGAGGAGGAGAGGGAGGAGGAGGAGGAGGAGGAGGAGGAGGAGGAGGAAGAGAGGCGGAGGAGGAGGAGGAGGAGGAGGAGGAGGAGGAGGAGCGAGGCGGAGGAGGAGGAGGAGGAGGAGGAGGAGGAGGAGGAGGAGGAGGAGGATCGAGGAGCAGCGAGGAGGAGTAGGCGGAGGAGGAGGAGGAAGATATCGATGAGGAAGGGGAGGAGGAGGAGGAGGAGGAGGAGGAGGAGGAGGAGGAGGAGAAGGAGGAGGAGGAGGAGGAGGAGCGAGGAACGAGGAGGAGGATCGTAGTGTAGCGCAAATGCCCCTGAGGGTAGGCATAACCCTTTCAGATCGGGTGGGGCACGCAGGCTCTCCCATCCTTGAAAACGGTGCTCGTGAAGGTTGTGACGCCAACCTTCTGGTCCCAAAGCCTGTGCGGGGACCGTTGGAGGCACCGTTAGGTGTGGCGGGGGAGCTTCACGATAGCTCCTATCGCCGCCATACCATGCCAGTGAGAGGGCGTGAAGCGTGTCACACCGCCTGGCCAGGGGATGGGCTGGCATCCCCCAGAATAGAGTCAGACGCTGATTCCCCAGAATAACGTCAGACGCTGGAGTCCCCCAGAATAACGTCAGACGGCTTGCTACCCTGGTGGCGCCATGTGGGCCTGCTCCACGGGAGGAGGGATCGCGATCCTGTCGGTGACTGGGGGACCCATTCCACAGCAGGGCGGCGATGGGGGATCTGCTCTACAGCAGGTCGGGGCGCCACCCTGAGGGGGGCGGGGGGCGGGGGGGATCTGTGCCACCGCGGGTCGGATCGCCATCCTAGGGGGGATACGGCGGCCCGCTCGAAAGTCAGACGGGTCGACCCTCAGGATGAACGGTGCGGTTCCCCCCTGCACTGCCGCCACTGTTGCCGCTGTAAGTTGACACCGGGGATCTGGTCCACAAGAGCGGACCGCACCCTGGGGGAGACCAGGGGGAACCGGCGGTTCTCGGCTGGGTACCTCTCCACGGGGTGTCAAGGGTGCCCTGCTCTGACGCGGGCTCTTCGCCACTGCAGGGATGACGACTGGTCGACTTCCTGGCAGAACTGATCGTCAGCCTACGGCTGGAAAGGAAACCTGCTCAACCGCAAAGCGGAGCGCCACTAGGGGCAACAGGGCGACGCGAGCTAAAAGGGCGATGGCCGTCTCACGACCGCTGGTCAAAATAGACGTCGTCGGTCGTGCCGACGGCTTGGATGGCCCACGGAAGCTGCGCTGGAGTGTTGGGACGGATGCAAGTTATGCGCCGGGAGTGTCACGGGCAGTGCGTCGCGCACCGTCTCTGTGGCATGTGAGTCTCTCGGCGCCTCCTGCCATAGAGAGTGCCCATCCTTGTGAGCACAGGGCCCAGGGTGCAAACGAGCAGGATCGAGGGGGGGAGGTTCGTAACCCTTATCCCCCTCCCCCTACTGCACATGCGGTGCCGCTTCCTTTTCCGTGCCGGTGCAGCTTCGGATACGATGCCTGCACCACTGGATTTCCTGAACACTGCTGCTGCAATGCAGCTTGAGAGGAATGAATATCGTGCCAATTCGGCGGCGGACACGATAGCTTGCACCACTGGTTTATCTAGCCACTGCTGCTGCAATACGTCTTAAGAGCAACGATTGGAAATATGCAGGACATGCCTGCGGGGGTTCTGGACTAGCTGGGAGAACGCCTCGTTATGGCCTCTGCATGGGCTGCTGATCGGCGCCGGCTTCTGGGACCCCCTGGCGAAAGTCAAGCAAACACGGCATACCCACCTGTTGCGCTTCCATGCCCAACTGTGCTCTCGGATCGGGCCGCGCGGCCGGCGATCTGGTGCACGATTGAGGGCAGGGCGGGGAGGGGGGGGAAGGGGCGGGGGTGGGACTGGGAGCGCTTGACGTGCGGCGCCAACTCCTGTCACAAAGCCTGCCTCCCTGCGCGATTTGTCGAAAATCCAGCGCATGGCTTTGGAGGGGGCCAGTTTGGGGAAGAGGAGTAGCGCCTACACTGCGTACAGCAGGTACCTCCGAAGGGCTGCCGATTCTTCGGTCCAGCTGTTCTTCTCGGCCTCTGAAGGCTGAGGTGGCGACAGAGCGCCCTTCTTAGTGTATCTGTCCGCTAAGTCGTTTCCGACGGCTCTGTACCAGTCAGGTGAGACCTGGGGGGGTGAGGCTGGATCAACATGTGCAGGGACCTTTACAATGCGGAAGTCTGCGCCCCAGTTGGGGGAGCCGCGGATCTGTACGCCGAGGCCCGCGTAATAGTGTTGACGGGCTGCCACGCTGTGCCAGGGCGCGTCAGACATCGCAACAAGGCCTAAGAAGTCCGAGTATATAAGGGACACCTGGGGGCAATGCTCCATGACGGCAAGCACTGCGATGTGCTCTGCTGCCGGCGAGGTTCGGGGATAATCCGACCCCACGGCGCCCCAGAGTGCGGCAAACAACTCCCCGGCAGGCGTCAATTTGACGACTGACCATCCTGCCGCAGGGTGCGTGCACGGGCTGCCCTTGAAACATGAGCCGTCGGTGCAAACGTCAGCCGTAAAGGCTTGCTGCATGGGCAGCGCCGGGTCGGCGCACCAAAACTGGTACGGGGTCGTTCCTGACCCCTGCGGTGGCATCGCCACTGGGCTAGGAAGTTCCATGAATCCACATACAAGCGGAAAGTTGCGGCGGCTGTCCGAAATCAAAATCCTATCCGCCTCAGTCAGCATCTGTTGCCTCAAAGGGGCAGTGCAAGGAGTTTTGGGCCTGTCGGCGGGCCCGTTTTGGGGACAATGCCCGCGTGATTGAAGCCAGCGTGCTCCGGAAAGGCGCTTCCGGAACACGCTGGGCAGACCCCGTGCGAACACGACTTGGTTAGGACCGCCCGCCGATCCTAACAGTGTCACGGGGTATTCCCGAGGACAAGGATGAGGCCAGCGGACCCAAGTCACCCTTGTAAGACTAACAGGGCTTTGTGAGCATGCCCCATGAGGACAATTGTGCAGGACCGCCGGCATTGTCGCCGGGCTGTGTCCCGGAGGCCAGACCCTCCTAACGTGAGCGAATGAGAACAAAGCTACCGGTATTGTCACCGGGCTGTGTCCTAGAGGCACATAGCGAGAGAAGAGAGGCCAGATTTGTTGGATACCCAAGAAAGGTGTGCAGGACCGCCGGCATTGCCGCCGGGCTGTGTCCTGGAGGTCAGAACCTCCGCCGGGACAGGTGGAGACGACACCGCTGGCCGAACCGCTTGGTGTTGGGTCGTATCCAATGTTTCGTAAACCTGGATATGGTGGTATGCAGGACGGCCAGCGCTGCCGCCGGAGTGTGTCCCGGAGGTGAGAACCTCCAACGAATCGATAAGAAGATGCACCGTCGGCGTTGCCACCGGGCTGTCCTAGAATCAAGTCCGTCCAACTTGACAGTGTAGTGGTCAACGCCACCGGCCTAGTCGCTACTTGGCTAGTTGTTGGGTCGTGGCCAGTGCCTCGTAAGGACGGAAGGGTGGTATGCGGGACGGCCGGCATTGCCGCCGGGCTGTGTCCTGGAGGTCAAAACCTCTACGTGTCGATGCACCGCCGGCACTACCGCTGGGCTGTGTCCTGTAGGCCACAGCCTACAACGTGACGGGCGAGAACAGTACGGCCGACATGATCACTAGACTGTAAGGTGATGCAAGCGTGCAGGACCGCCGGCATTGACGCCGGGCTGTGTCCTGGAGGTCTGACCCTCCGACTTGGCGGATGAAAACATAGGCCAGCTGTACCGTGACCTGGGACTGCCTTCCTTGCAAGATGGGCAACGGTGATTGTGCAGGACCGCCGGCCTTTCCGCTGGGCTGTGTCCTGGAGGGCAGAACCTCCGACACCTTTACAAGGTAATGAAAACGTGCAGGACCGCCGGCATTGACGCCGGGCTGTGTCCCGGAGGTCTGACCCTCCGACTTGGCGGATGAAAACATAGGCCAGCTGTACCGTGACCTGGGACTGCCTTCCCTGCAATATGGGCAACGGTGATTGTGCAGGACCGCCGGCCTTTCCGCTGGGCTGTGTCCTGGAGGGCAGAACCTCCGACACGCTTACAAGGTAATGAAAACGTGCAGGACCGCCGGCATTGACGCCAGGCTGTGTCCCGGAGGTCTGACCCTCCGACTTGGCGGATGAAACAACAGCCAGCAGAACCGTGTCCTGGGACCGCCTTCCTTGCAAAAAGGGTAACGGTGATTGTGCAGGACCGCCGGCCTTTCCGCCGGGCTGTGTCCTGGAAGGCAGAACCTCCG
>CAUYUJ010022592.1:352796-427796 GCA_963575745.1 Prorocentrum cordatum | reverse complement strand
TGCTGCGGCGAAAAAGAAACACACACACACACACACACGAAACCAAACACTGTACGGGGAACAGAGGTCCGAACGATGGCAAGACGAGGAAGGACGAAGCGGCGAGCGGCAGCGGCGGGCGGTAACGGCAGCGGTTCGGCGATGCATACGACCCGGACATCCTTGGGTCATGAAAAAACAAGACGGGCAGTTTTCTTCGCTATTTTTGGCATCCGGGGCCCTCGCCAGGTCCTGTGACCGTCAAACACTATCGGGATTACCGCTTTCAGTGGAGTCCCATGGGGCCACGAAGCGTGTGAGGGGTGTGCCGAAATTGGCGCGGTGGTACCATGCGAGCGCAGCCACCGGGGCCTTCAGCGGAGCCCTCTACTCTATGGGGCCACGAAGCGTGCGAGGGGTGTGCCGAATTGGGGCGGTCGGCCGCATGCGAATGCCGCCTGTGGGGCCTTAGGTGGAGTTCCCTATGAGCCACGGCGCGTGTGAAGGGTGTGCCCGAATGGGTGGGGCGGACGCAGGCGAACCCTGCCCCTGGGGCCTTCGGAGGAGCTCCTTATGGGACCACGAAGCGTGTGAAGAGTCAGCCGAAACGGTGCGGGGGTACGCATGCGAACCTTGCCTCTGGCCGTGCGAGGGGTGTGCCGAAATGGTGCCGGGGGGATACATGCGAACCCTGCCTCTAGGGCCTTTGGAGGAGCTCCCTATGGGGCCACGAACCGTGTGAAGGATGTGCCGAAACAGAGCGGGGGTACGCGTGCGATCCCTGCCACTGGGGCCGTAGGTGGAGTTCCCTATGGGGCAGCGAAAGCATGTGAGCGGTGTGCCGAAATGGGGCGGGGGGGCGCATGCGAACCTTGCCACTGGGGCCTTTGGAGGGGCTCCCTGTGGGACCACGCGACGTGTGAGGGGTGTGCCAGCATGGCTCGGGGGGCTCCAAATCTGCCAAAATCTGCGACAGTTCTCTGGCCCTCTTGTCGAAGCCCTACACGCCGCTACGCTGGTCCTGGACAGGCTGTGCTGCCCGGCGGAAGGGGTCGAGGAGGGGAGAAGCAGACGACGACGAACGCGCAGGCGGGAGGCTAGGGCCGGCGGGGCGGGCGGGCAGGCTGAAAAGGGGCCAGGCGGAGACAACAGGCAGGAAGCAGGAGGAAAGGAAAGGAAAGGAAAATAATGGAAAGGGAGGGAAGCAAGGAAGAGGAGGAGAGGGGAAGCAAGCAGGCAGGGAACAAAAGGCGAGGGAGGAGGAGGAGGACAAGGAGGATGGGAGGGGAAGCGACCGCAAGCAGACAGGCCGGGCCAGGGGCCGGGAGAGAAGAGCCACCCGCGACGAGGCTACGGACCCTACGGCGGCGACCTGGGCGGGGTGGCCGACCGAGCCCAGCACGTTGCGGCTTGGTGGGAATTGCCCTCTGCGGGATCCATCCGCCGCCCCGCCGAGGAAGGACCGCACTGCGCGCGTGAGAGGTCGCCGGCGCGACGCTGGCGAAGGGCGCGGGGGGGCGCCCGTGCTGCCCAGCAAAGGGCGGAGGGGTGACCGCGGGGCGCTAGGCAGCGCTGGGGGGGGGCACCTCGCACGGCGTCCGCCGTGGAGGCAGCCGTGGCCGCGGCCAGGCAGTCCGCTGCCCCCCCTTCCCCCCCAGACTGCGTCTGGAGGCGCCGCAGCACCGCCCGCGCATTCTCCCTGCGCAGGGAGACGGAAAGTCGCCGGGCGTGTGGGTCCGCAGGCAGCGCGGCGTCTTCCCCCGGGGCGTCAGCCAACCGCTTGGCCGGGACCCCGAAGGCTCTGCGTGCTTCGCGGCCCCACCCGCCGCCGTGGGCTTCCACCGCCATGGAGACGAAGGTGAAGCCTTGTGCCGCGCACAGCCGCGCGGTGTCTTGGTGCGGCCTTCTGAATTCCTCGTGCCGCTCCGTCGCCGCGCTTGACGAAGCGGCCGACGCGGCGGGGAGATCGGCGCGCAACCCTGACGCGGCGGCAAAGTCCCAGGCGGCCGCCGTGCCATTGCGTCACCGCGGCAGGTAGATGTCAGAAGGGCCGTTGTCGTCCACCTGGGGCCCGCCCTGCTCGCTCCCGGGGGTGGCCTCCCCGGCGGGGCGCGGGGGCAGCAGCCCCGCTCCAGCTCCGCCCCAGCGCGGCCCGCAGCCAGGGCGTCGAAGAGGGCCTGGTTTGCGCAAGGGCGCATGCGAACACTGCCGCTGGGGCTTTTCGGTGGAGCTCTCCATGGGGTAGCGAAGCGCGCGAGGGGTGTGCCGAAATTGCGCCGGTGGGGCCTTTGGAGGTGTTCCCAATGAGGCCACGATGCGTGTGAGTGGTGTACCGAACTGGTGGAGTGATGCGGAGAGCAGAAGTAAGCATGGGCAGGAGGGAGGAACGCGGGGCGCTCTCTCTTCAAACCGAGGACCCAACGCCAGAGGATGTTTGGGAAAAACATTACGTCGGGGGTCGGGGGTCTGAGGGATGACCGTCCGCCGTAGTTACTTGTGGTTCGGGCCCACGGCGTTCCCCCGATCGACGGATGTGCTGCGACAGCAACGGCTTGTCCGCTTGGGTTTGCCCCCCCCCCGCGACCTTTCTACAACAATGTCGCGCAGTATAGGTCAGTCTTGGCTTGTAGGGTCGCTCTTGCGTGGAGACGAGCGGTGGCGGCAGCGGCAACGACGGCGGCAGTGGTGGCTCGGAGGAGAGGTTCGGTGTTCGAGGCGTTCGGGCGTTTTCGAACGTTTCATGTTGTTTCGGTGCCGATTTCCGCCTAGTTTGCACTCGCGGTCTCCGCCATATTTTTGCGGACATTTCCGCACTACTCTTCTGAGGCGGACATTTCCACCCGACATTCTTCCCATCGTTTGGATACCTTTGCGACGCATTTGTTCGCCGGAAGATCGACCAGAGCAGTGCGGATCCGAAGTAAGGGCGAGATTTCCGGGCGTCTTCGTCGGTTTACGGAAAGGTTCTTGCTTCGGGGTGCGCTGCAGCAGGTGGGCCTCGCCGAGCGCGTTCCGAGGGCGCCTCAGCCTGGAAAGTCCCGAACGGTCGGTGGAGACCCCAGTCACAGTCGAGCATCTGATGAAGACACTTCCTCCCGAAAAGCCGGGCCAGCGTTTCTTAGCCAGCTTGCGGGGAGGCTGGCCCACTTTCTTGAGCACGTTCGCCCCTCCACCGTGAACGACAAAAGTTGGCCCAGGCTTGTTTTAAGAAACGTCCAGGAAGCTGGCCCAGGTTGAAGCTTGTTTTCTTGATCATGTGTCTGCTGTATGGCCAGAGCGCCAGACCTCGTCTCGTGGTGAAAAGTATGCTCGGCGGGCGGTTTGGGGCCGTCCCCGGCTTCCGGCAGAGGTGGCGGCAGCGGTGGCCCGAAGAAGAGCACATTACACCCGAATATGCGGAGATCAGCTCGGGATCGGCGCTGGGCCACCCGCCGCCCTGACTTTGGACCCGCCGTACTCTGGCTGATCCTCCGACGTAAAACTGGTTCGGACATGCACGCCGAACGATGCGAGAAAGGGCATGGCGGAAACTACGGCCTCAGAAATGTATTTTTGGCGGACGTCTCCGCCCAGACACGGCGGACACAGCGACGGCAACGTAGGGCGGAAAACACCTGAGGAGTTTTGAAGGTAGGGCGGGAAGTTGCGCCCTGCCTGCGAAATCGCCCACGCATTACGGCGGATCTGCGGTTGGGAGGGCCCCTGGCGGCGCCTCATGCCGACCCCCGCCGGCGCGCTCCGCGCGCCAGGAAGGGAGGTCCATCGCCGATCCGAGAGTGTTGCGCGGGCTCCCGATGGCTCACGTTCATGAATTTGGAGGCCTGGAAATGGGCACCAGCAGCTGGGTCACCAGCACCAGCACAGGAGGGTGCCTCCACAGGGGGAAGATGATCCTAGATTTCGGTGTTGGTGGTAATGCGTCGGCCATCTTGGAAGCAAGAATTATTGTTGACGCTTCGCGAATCCCCACCAGCCCATCCTAAAACAGCCGTTCTGTGAATAAGCATCGATGATTGGTATTCGTCGGTCACCTTGGAGCGAAGAGGGAGACAGGTGTTTGGGGAGAGTGGTTGAGGCGAACACGATGCCCTGTAGGATGGCCTGTAGGATGGCCTCAGAAGGCGAACTGTTCCTCCGTGTCTTCCTCTCCTCTTCTCCTCCTTCTCCCTTGTCAGCCTGTACCTCCTCTTTCTGCTTTTCGTCATCGTCCTCATCCTCCTGATCATCCTCGTTCTTCTTTGGCTCCTCCTCCTCTTCCTTATTCTCGGCATTTGTCTTTCCTCCTGTTCTTCCTTTTTCTCCTGACTCTTCTCCTCGTCTTTCTCTTCTCTTCCTCCTTCTTTCCTTGTCGTCGTGTTCACTGATTGTGAGTCTCTTGGTGCTTGAGGAGGATCATCAGGAATACACGAGGAATGCGTACGCTTGTGAACGTTTGGGGCGCGTGCGTGCCATCTGTGTTGCCTATGATCGGTCGGAAAGCTCTGATGTATTACATCATGTTGCGATGTTTGTTGCAAGCTCTTGAGCAACTCTTCCCCAACGCGAGCTTCCTTGGGTCTCGCCTGTGGCATCCTTGCCAAATGTCTATGGTCTGGGTCGTGACTTGAGATATCCAGTTGCGCTGCCGCACAGATCCGCCACCGCGCTAGAGGAAGCGGCGAAGTGAGGCAGGTGCGTGGCAGGGCGTAGTGGAACTCTGGGTGGTTAGTTTGTACGAAATGAAAACATATCGAACTTGAGGCGAAAAGTGAATAGTTGTGGTTTGTTCGGGCCTTCTTGATGTTTTTTTTTGGGGGGGGGGGGTGTTTGGGGGCCTTCATGGGGCTATGTTGTAGCTTTCGGCGTGTTTGGCCAGTTTTGCTGGGCGGTGTGCCAGAGGCGTCATGGATGTCGGTTGGGTGCTCGTGGTTGGCCGCGTTGGGGCCTGAGGGAGGCAGTTGTTGATGCTTGGTGACGCCTCTTGGAGGCGGTTGGAATCTCCTTGGGGGCACTTTGGGGCGTCTTGGGAAATTATTTTTGGGGGGTCTCTTACGCCTCAACAGCGACAGCTTAGGACACCGCCGTAACCAGAGAAGAGAGATAAGGGGGAGGCGAAACACAGGATCAGCAACTTGTCATGAGTGGGAGGAGGATGAGGAGGAGCAGGAGCAGGAGCAGGAGCAAGAGCAGGAGCAGGAGGCTGATAAAGAGGAAGGGGAGGTATAATATTCGAATAGGCGGACAAGGATGATGATGAGGAGGAGCAGGAGGGAGGGAGGAGGCGAATAACAGGATATGCAAATGGGCCAGATGGGGGAGGAGGATGATGTTGGGGGAGGAGAACAGAACAAAAAGGAGGATGCTGAGGAGGCGGCGGAGGAGGAGGAGGAGAAGGAGCAGGAGCAGGAACAGGAGCAGGAGCAGGAGGCTGATAAGGAGGAGGGGAAGGAGGAGTATTCTAGTAGGCGGACAGGGATGATGATGAGAAGGAGGAGAAGGAATCTAAGGAGGAGGAGGAGGAGGAGGAGGAGGAGGAGGAGGAGCAAGAAACATGACGAACATAATGGTCTCCTAGGATGTCGCTTCGGAGTTGTCGTGGAAGCGTCTTGAAACGTCTGGGAGCTTTTTAGGAACCTCAGAGAGACTCTTGAGGCTTATTGGGGGCCCCTTGGGAAGCTATTGGGGCGTCTTGGGCGCCTCTTGGGCCAGTCTGGGCTCCTTTTGGGGGCCTTGTCGGGGCGTTCTTGGGAGCTTTAGGGGCTCTCTTGGGGCCATCTTGGATGATATCGGTCAACGACGGGGGGGTCCTTAATTACGCCCCCCCCCTCTTCAGGAGCACGCACCAAACATCGCCTCCTGGACCCATCTTGGGGCGTTCTTCGAGCGCTTTTGGGCGCTCTTGGGGCTGTCTCGGATCTCCCTTGGGCCCCTCGTGGGGCCATCCTGGGCCATTTTGGAGCCATCTTGAAGCCCCGGATGGCCATCGGAAGCGAAAGGGTGAGAAAGCAACACAACATTGATTTCGTTAGGTTGTGGGGCGATGTTTGGCTTCGTCGGGGCCTCGTTGGGGAGCTCTTTTGGCCACTTCGAACCATCTTGGGGCGGTCTTGGAGCATCTTGGGAGCTATGTCGAGGCATCTTGCGCTATCTTGAGCCATCTTGGAAGCTATCTTGGGCTCGCTGTGGCCTTCTTGGAGTCAACTTGGGCGAAAAGGTACGAGCTGACACCTCCCCGCCCTCCCCCCCCCGTCCAGGTCCATGGGGAGGGGGTTGGGGGAGGGGGTAAACCCCTCCCCGAAGGGGAAGAGGGAGGAGTGGAAGAGGAAACGCCCTAAACCACCGACGCCCAGAGGGCTGGTGGGATTACCACCATCACCGAGATCGGGATCTTCATTCCTCGGTGGAGGCACAACGCCGATATTGGTGTTGGTGCCAACTTCTAGGCCTGCGATGAAGTTGTTTGTCTAGTGGCGGCAGCAGTGGCAGGAAAGGGATGAACCGCGACGGCCGCTCGGGGCCGCCGTGCCTCCCAGGGCGGTGGCATGCAGCCAAGCCCGCTCACAGGGGCCAGGGTGTCCCAGCGCCATCGCTTCAGGTCCTCTGCTCCTCATCCTCCTCCTCTCTGCCTCCTCGCTCTCCCCCTCCTTCTCCGAGGGATGGGAGGGAGTGAGGGGGACGGGGGGGGAAGAGACGGGGAAGAGGAGCGGGACGGGGATGCGAAGGAGCATGCGACAGAGGAGGGACAGGAAGAGGAGGAGGAGGAGGAGGAGGATCACCATCATCATCATCATCATCATCATCATCATCAGCAGCAGCAGCAGCATCAGCATCAGCATCCGCATCAGCGTCATCACCACCACCACCGTGATCCTCCTCATCATCATCACCATCATCACCATCATCATAACCATGATCATTATCATCATCACCACCAGCAGCAGCAGCATCGTCATCACCATCAGTAGTATGCTCAGTATCGTCATCATCATTAGCGTCAGCGTCATCATCATCACCATGATGATCACCACCATCATCATCATCTGCAGCAGCAGCATCTTGATCATCAGCATCATCAGCAGCATCAGCATCAGCAGTAGCAGCTGTATCAGCATCCTCATCGTCATCACCAACAGTATCAGTGTCAGTACCGGTATCATCATTATCATCATTCGGATCATCATACTCACCAGCTTTCCACCACCACCACCACCACCACCGTAATCATCATCACCACCATCCAAATCATCATCACCATGCCCTTGATCAGCGGCAGTAGCATCTTGATCATCACCATCATCATCATCATCAGCAGCAGCAGCAGCACCATCATCATCACCATCCTTGCTATCGCCATCACTATCATATGTTCCGCATCAGCATCGCCACCATCATCATCGTCATCATCACCACCATCAGCATCACCATCATCATCGTCATCCACAACATCATCAGTATCATCATCCTGCGTTCTGTCCTTCTGCTGCCTCCCAGGTGAAGATCATCCCCCTGTGCCAGGAGAGCCGCCAGCAGAAGGCGCCGCCCCCTCCGCCCCGCAGCATGCTGGACGCGGCGGGCCACCGCAGCGAGAGAGGCGAGGAGGCGAAAGGGGAACATAACATGTTTGGTTCATGCTCCGCCTTACTTCGGACGGGAGAAGGAGGAGGAGGAGGAGGAGGAGGAGCAGGAGCAGGAGCAGGAGGAGCAGGAGAAGGAGGAGGAGGAGGAGGAGGAGGAGGAGGAGAAGGAGAAGGAGAGGAGTACAGGGCGGAGCTAGGACGAGGATAAATCCGTTCCAGAGCGTGGCGGAACACTTTCAGAGCGTTCCGGATTGCTCTGCGAAGGCCGCGGCCCCCGAGACATGCTCCAGAGCCGCCGTATCTCAGGGATTCTCGATTTTATCCTCACCCGATGTTATCCTCGTCCTGGCTTCGTCTCTTACTGCTCAAGCTCCTTTGATGCCGATTTCCGCTCTGCTTCGCCGTCGCTGTTCTTGCCGGACCTCTGCGGAAGTGTCGCTCTTTCCTGTTTGCATCGTTTGGGGTGCATTTCTGGCACAACTGGCAATCGGAAAATCAACCGACAAAGCACGGCGGATCCAGAGACAGGGGATGGGGATCGAACAGGGGGATGGAGAGAGGGTGGATGGATGAGGCGGAGGGGAGGAAGAGAGGGCAGGGGGGGAAAGGGAGGGGAGGAGGGAAGGGGAGGAGGAGGGGAGGAAGGGAGGGGAAGGGGGGAAGACGGGGCGAGGGGAGGCCAGGGAGGGCCCGAGGGGGCCAGGGAGGGGAGCCGAGAGACGAGGGAGAAAGAGAGAGAGAGAGACAGACAGACAGACAGAGAGAGAGAGAGAGAGAGAGAGAGAGAACGCGGCCGAGAGGCGCGGTGGATGTAGGAAGAGGCCAAGGAGGGGGCGAAGAGGCGGAATGGGGGGGGGGCAGGGGAACGGCAGGCAGAGGAAGAGTCCAGGAGGAAGGGAGGTGGGCGCGTGGCGGGGGCGTGGATGCGGCAGCGGATGGTGGAGTGCGGTGCGGGCACGGGCAGGGGTGACGAGGGGCCTGCGGCGGTGTTCAGGCAATCGCCAGTGCGCGGCTGCTGGAGTCCAGGGGTGGCTAGAGGCCAGAGTGGTAGGAGAGGGGCATCGGGCTGGAGGAGGACACTGGGGCGGGGGGTGGACGTGGGCATGGACAGGGGCGCTGGGGGGCGGGGCGGGGACGGGGGGCGGAAGGGGGACTGGGGCCAGAGCGGGGCCGGCGGCGGAAGTGGGGGGGGGAGGTGGGGGGCTGGCACGGGGGGCGGGGCGAATGGGAACGAAGACGGGCCGCAGTTTTTCTTCACCTCACGCATGGTTCGTTGTCCACGAGTCGAGAGGCGCCTGCCCAGACCAGCGGAAGTCGCTGCGCACTGGGGCAGCACGTGCTGTCGGCCATCTATTTCCCGCCTTTGCTCTTTGCACTTCGGGCGTCTAGATGGAGGGATTGATGGGGTTGAACGTGGCCTCAGTGCAGTCGCAGGGGGTCTTTTGGAGATCGGTCCTCCGTTTCCGCCTTCGTCGCCTCCCCCTCCCCTCTTCCGCTTTCTCCGTGTCTCGATTCTGCGCTGCCTTCTCTTCCCCGTCCTCTGGGGTTTACGAGGCTGGCTGACTGCGTTGGGGACGCAGGACGGGGGCTTGGGGGTGGAACTAAGATGAAGAGAAGGCAAGTCTTTGTCACCGCAGTCGGCACCATTCACCCATCCCCTGCCATACCGTTATGTGGTCTGCACCTGGTCGTGCCGCCTCGAGCCCCAACCTGTAGACACATTATTACATCGGGTAGACAGTACGAGCCCGGAGAAGGTGCATATTTAGATGTCGCGCGCTCACCCTGCACATTAAAGTCGCCGTTGTACCATTGGTTCCACGAGCGCGCTGCGAGTGCAAGCGCGACTAGTCGCGAGTGCACTGTGCGGGTAAGCAGCAGGGTGGTCCCCCCACACCACTCCCCTCCCCGCTTCCCCCTCACCCACCCTGCCTCCCCCCCCGTTTTCCCGTTCGTCGTCCTCGTTTTCGTTCTCCTCCTCGTCGTCCTCCTCGTTGTCGCCGTCCCCGTCCCCGTCCTCGTCCTCTTTGTCCTTGTTTTTCTGGTAGTCGTCGTCCTCCTCCTCCTCCTCCTGGTCATCCTCAGAGGGCCGCGTCTGCAAGCGTCCCGCGAGGCGAGGAGGCAGATCCACGAAGAGGTGCGCATCTGGGCGCGGATCGGAAGGCCTTCCGTGTGACGAGCCGCGGTTGGGCTGGCATCGCTCGGACGTGTGCATTTTTTTCCGGCGTGGACCATCGATGAGCACCCGCGGACTAAATATCGAGGAACAGCGCGCACGAAGCCGACCGCTGCACAGGGAAATGGACGTGCGAGCGATGGCAGTGTGGGCGGCTCGGCTGCAGAGCTTGTTGCGGGAGACTGGGTGAACTGGGGATGATGGTGAGGGACGGTGGTTGGGGGTGTTGTGGAGGAGGAGCAGCAGGAGGAGGAGGAGGAATGAGCAAGAGAAGGAGGAATATGGGAGCGCATGGCAAGCCAAGTGGAACCACAGCAGCAGCTAGTAATGCGAAGCAAGCAAGCCGTGCAGCGCAAAGCGCTACACTGCAATGCAAACCAGCGCTACGCGAAGGCACGCACTGTACGGCATTGCAAACCACAACGCACGGCATGACACGCGACGCAGCACGCATGACATCAACGCAATACAACGCAATGGCATGGAGGCATTGCGACTCAAGGCATATGGCAGATCAGCATATCAAAACGGGCCGCATGGAAACATTGCACATCAATGAGCTGCAGTGCAAGTTTTGCAAGACAGCGCTCCACGACACGACGCACTTGGTAGTAGTGCGCAGCATCGCATAGCAAAGAGCAAGGCAATCAGCACATTGCAACGCACACCACAGAGACCAAACGCAATGCAGAGCAGCGTAACGCGGTGCAAAGCAATTCAACGCGAATCGGCGCACGGCAAAACAAAGCAAGCAAACAAACGGGGAACCTTTCGGGACCCAACCCCAGGGGACGGGGAACCCCTGGGTAGACCATGGACCCCCATGGGGAACTGGCGGAATTGGACGAATTCGCATTGGCCGTTTTGTCCAAACGGAGTTTGATGCTACTGGCAAGGCAGCCTAGCTGGGAAGAGCCTTCAATGACGTATCAATCGAACGCTGTATCTTGAAATGAAGCCGCCCTTTATCCGACTGGCCAGTGGTCTGTTGTTCACATTCGGGACGTACAGTCCAGGACAGCTTCGCGCGATATGGTAATTTGGAAGCGGCACCCCCTCCTGTTGTACAATTCCGGTGCACGGTTAAGTGGTCGCCATAAGTCTTGGAGGAGGTACCACTCGAGAGCCCGACTACAACATGACACCGCCTTCCACCCGTGCAACCGTGGCAAGCAACTGAGTCGACAGTGTGTGGCATTCAGGCGGGAGCCACATTTTGCCAACGACCTCCCCTCCCTTCTGTGCTGCGCACGGGAGTGTTTAAGACGGCAATGTGTGGTGCTTAGGCAGGAGACACTTTTTCAACGCGAGTTGCCCTCCATCTGCATACCCCTTGATAGCCGAAGTCATTCGAGCCACTTCTTGTTCCCCACATCCAAAGTGGGGTTCTTGTTTTCTCTGGACACACCGCGCAGGAACAGGAACCCACCATCATCATCATCATCACTCATTCCTCACTCACTCACTCACTCACTCACTCATCATCCCTCACACACTCACTCACTCACTCACTCACTCACTCACTCACTCACTCACTCACTTACTTACTTACTTACTCACTCATCAGCACTCACATATGATGATGATGAGTGTGCGAGTGAGAGAGTGTGTGATGATCATCATCAGCATCAGCATCAGCAGCAGCATCATCATCATCATCAGTCACTCACTCACTCACTCACTCACTCACTCACTCACTCACTCGCCTTGGGCCTCGTCTGTGAGTGAATTGCGAGGAAGTCTCAAGCGGGAGCCCCCTCCCTATGGGGCCCGCGGATCATGTTACTAATCCGAGCGGGTCATCCAATTCCTGTAACTGTCGCCACTTTTGGGCTCTCGCGCTGCCAGAACGCCATTCCCAGGCCACATGTGTGAGTGAATTGCGAGGAAGTCTCAAGCGGGAGCCCCCTCCCTATGGGGCCCGCGGATCATGTTACTAATCCGAGCGGGGCATCCAATTCCTGTAACCGTCGCCACTTCTGGGCTCTCGCGCTGCCAGAACGCAACTCCCAGGCCACATTTGTAAGTGAATTGCGAGGAAGTCTCAAGCGGGAGCCCGCTCCCTATGGGGCCCGCGGATCATGCTACTAATCCGAGCGGGTCATCCAATTCCTGTAACTGTCGCCACTTTTGGGCTCTCGCGCTGCCAGAACGCCATTCCCAGGCCACATTTGTGAGTGAATTGCGAAAGTCTCAAGCGGGAGCCCCCTCCCTATGGGGCCCGCGGATCATGTTACTAATCCGAGCGGGTCATCCAATTCCTGTAACTGTCGCCACTTTTGGGCTCTCGCGCTGCCAGAACGCCATTCCCAGGCCATATTTGAATGCCCGGAGCCAACCGTGGGGTACTTCGTGTTCTTCGTGCTCCCAGAACACCATTCCCTGGCCACATTTTGAATGCCCGGAGCCAACTGTAGGCCACTTCGTGTTCTTCGTGTTCCCAGAACACCACTCCCGGGCCATTTTCTGAATGTCCGGAGCCAAAACAGGAGGGCGAGGTCGGGGGCAACGTAGGGAGCGGGGGGAGGGCCCGCGCCAGGGCGAGAAGAAATATACGCAGACGAGACAGCCAGGACGTCTCACCAACCACGAGGACGACGGTGAGGGTTTTTTCCAGATTCGCCCAGAGGATTCTCATGTGGGGTCCTTCCGTCGGAGGAATTTAGGGCGACCAGAAGAGCCGCTCAGCCTGGTCAGCACGTCTGGTGGCGCGACGGCAGGACACAACACAGAACTGCCATGCGAGAGTACACGCTCAAACATGTGTGCACCTGTGTGTACACATGCAGACAGCACGCACACTCACACCTGTTGGCCATACAAGTGTCTTGGCAGATCCCAGTGTAGAGGACTTACATGAACGTGCCTTTACAGGCATATGTGGTGCATGAGGAGGAGCAGGAGGAGGAGGAGGAGGAGCAGGAGGAGGAAGAGAAGGGTGGGAGGAGGCGGAGGAGGAGCAGCCGCAGACGGGCTTACTGCTAACGCCAGGGGCCCGAGTCCAGCGAAACGACGGCCTGTGTGGGGGGGAGGAGGAACGCCCCTCCCCCACCCCCCCCGCAGCACGTAATCAGCAGAGGGCAGCGCGGACGAGGCAGAGGAGGGCCGGCGCGCACGCGCGCGCCTCGGCTTGGCAGGTCCACAGGCGAGGAGGAGGAAGAGGGAGGCGGAGCAGCGGCAGGGGGGAAAGGCGGAAGAGGAGCAGGGGCGGAGAGAGGGAGGCCAGAGGAGGAGGAGGAGGAGGAGGAGGAGGACGAGAAAGAGGAGGAGAAGGAGGAGGAGGAGCCGGCGGCGGCGGCGGAGGGGGAGGGAGGAGGAGAGGGAGAAGAGGATGAGGAGGAGGAGGAGGAGGTGGAGGAGGAGGAGGAGGAGGAGGAGGAGGAGCAGGAGCAGGAGGAGAAGGAGGCGGAGGAGGAGGAGGAGGAGGAGGAGGAGAAGAAGGAGGAGCGGCATGAGGAGGAGGAGGAGGAGGAGGAGAAGAAGGAGGAGCGGCAGGAGCGGGGGTGTGGGGTGGGGAGGATGAGCTGAAGGAACGGGCGCGCAGAGGTGCCCTATCTGCTTCATGTTGTTAAGAAAGTTGGCGAGGACTAGGGGGTGGCGTAAGGCGGGCCCAGATGATGGAAGGCCAAGACGGACGAGCAGGAAGAGGAGGACGAGGAGGACGATTACGATCGGATCGAGGCATGCAAAGAGATCGAGGCCAGTTCGGGGAGGGTGCCCCAATGCTCTTCGCGTTTGTTGAATGCTCTTGAGCATCCTGGGGGGTACCCTCGAGTGGTCTTGTAAGGATGGTATGCTGTCCTGGGTCTGGCCGTGGGAGGAGAAGAAGGAGGCAGCGTCACTGGCGAAGAATGATGAGGCGGGTCAGAAGACGAGGACGAGGAGGGGGGGGGGGTATACAGGGAGGGTAGGAGCGGGAGGGAAGGAGGAGCTGGATGCGGGGGATGTGCAGCGGGCGGCGCGCAGCAAGAGACTCAGGATGAGGAGGAAGAGGGAGCGTATGAGAAGAAGGTGAAGGGAGATGAGGAGGAATGCGGTGGTGTTGTGGTCAGCAAGGGGGGAGGAGAAGGAGGAGGAGGAGGAGGAGAGCGATGGTGAGGAGTCGTATAAGAAGAGTGGTGGAAGAGGAGGAGGAGGAGGAGGAGGATTACAAGGGGTAGCAAGGAGCAGGAGGAGGAGGAGCAGGAGGAGGAGGAGGAGGACCAGAGTAAACCCAAGATGCATCAACAGCTGCAATACACCCTCCCGCCCCAGCCCCCCCCCCTCTCTATAAGACCCAACAAGTCTTCATAGAGCCAGCCAGCATAGTAAGGATGAACGACGTTCCAAGGGCACCCCTGCATCTTTCCCCTTCGGCCCATCCTTGGCCGTGGTCGGTGGCCGCGGCCCGCTCGCAAAGTGTCGACCATGGGCATCCGAGGCCCCTGCACCTGATCGCGCGTCCTTCTTATACGGGTTCACTGGACTCTTCCGTTCAAGAACAGCCCCCCTGACATACCAGCAGCCTATAGTCATGAGGGGAAAAAACACACAGACACAATTAATCGTCGACTCCCAGAAAGTATGGGAAAACATGGGGAAGACAGAAACCCAGAAAATATAGGAAAATATGGGGAATCCTTTTAGCTGTGTGTATTTATTTGTGTGTCCCAGTTCCCCTTCATATAGGCCTGCCGTTCAGGCGAGGAGCCCCGCTTTGAAGAGGCACTGGCTGCCGCGCGCCCCTCCAACGGGCCACAAAGGGACGCGCGAAGGTATGATCATACCGGTGGACGAGGTCTCCTCCTCCTCCTCCTCCTCTTCCCTCCTCTTCCTCTCCGGTGGAGCCGTTTCGTTTCAAGGAGATTTCGTATCAGTGGGATGTTTCACCTCAGGCGTACATCGACGAGTTGCCGTGAAAGTGGAAGAAGAAGAAGAAAGAAAACAAAAAAAACGATGGACGAGGTGTCGAGCGGCATCCCCGTCTTGAGACCGGGCAGCCCCTCATCCTCCTGCACAACGTGTCACGTCCGGCCATGGGGGCCGAGGAAGTCTCGAGCGAAAGGTCCCACGTCGAAAAGGAGTCGCCGTCTATCCGCGCAGCTGTACCACATGTTCGAGCTTCTGGCAGTCAAATGTATGCCTGAGGAGCCGCAGTTTACTTGTGCAGCTATTGAAAGTGCTCAAGCTTGGTCTTGGCATTTGAAGTGGTCTCAGGCGAAAGCCGAATGTTGACAAGGAACCGCCTACACTCCTTGTAAATGTTTCAAGCTTGGACGACGATTATTCATGGCAGTAAGGCGGGAACCCAATTTTGAAAAGGAGCCGCCCTCCATCCAAGAAGCCGTTGCAAGCTGTTCAGGCGAATGCGCGCGGCGCTAAGGCGAGAGCCCGATGTTGAAAAGGTGCAGCCCTCCACACGTGAAGGTGCTACACACTTTCCAGACGAATGCGCGCAGCACTACGGCGAGCGCTCCGTTTTGAAAGGCCTCTCCCCATCCACCCTTGACGTTGCTGCAGCTGTTGTAACGAAAGTGCGTGACTCTACTGCGAGAGCCTCACTTTGACCCCCCCGCCCTTTCCGTCTTTAAAGATTATGCAACCTTTTCTAATGAATGTGCGCGGCGCTAAGGCGAGCGCCCCATTTGGGAAAGGAGGAGCCATTCATATGTGAAGCTGCGACGTGTTTTTCAGATGAATGTGCGCAGCGCTTAGGCGAGAGCCTCGGCGAGAGCTCCGTTTTGAAAGGCCCCTCCCCTCCCTCCTCGAATCTGTTGCAAACTTTGACAACTAATGTGCGCGGCGCGAAGGCGAGAGCCACGGTTTGAAGACCCCCTCTTCCATCTTTGAAGCTGTTGCATTTTTTTCAGACGAACAGTCGGCGCTGAGGCGAGAGCCACGTTTTGAAAACGCCCTCCTCCATCTTTGACACAGTTGCAAGGTTCAAGCTTCAGGGTCGTAAGCGGTGGAGACGTGTCAAGCGGAACGCCCTGCACGCCTTGCCCACATGACTGGAGGTGCGACAGGGAGGCTTTGCTTATAAGGGGAAGGGATGAGGGTGGTGGTGGCTGCCATTGCATGAGAGAAAAAGTCCCGAACATAAGAACACGCGCAACGACCACGACGACGCCGACGACGACGACGGAGGCGAGGCGCGCAGACGATCCGCACCGAAGCACCCTGCAGGTTCGCTCAAACAGCACGTCGTTGAGCGGTGCTGCAGCCTCCCCTGAGCACAGGCCCCCCCCAGAGCATCAGCCAGACAAGTCGGGCTTGCACCCTCGTGCCTTGCTGGACTCCGGGCGCGTTGCGGCACCCTCTCCCCCAACCTCGTCAGGGCCACCGACAGGGGAGAGGGCGGCGGTGGCCGACGCGTCCCCGAGCTGAGAAGAGCTCCAAGCGCCGCGGCGCAGAGAGCCTGGAAGGCAGACAGGAGGACGGACGGAAAGACGGGCGGCCAGGCAGCGTGCAGTGCCCGGCAAGCCAAGGGGGTGGAGACGCATCAAGCGGAGCGTCCTGCACGCCCTGCCAATATGACTGGAGATGCGACAGGGAGGATTGCTTACGTAGAAGGGCAAGGGATGGGGGATGGAGGAGGAGGAGGAGGAGGAGGAGGAGGAGGAGGAGGAGGAGGAGAGAAGGAGGAGGAGGAGGAAGAGGAAGAGGAAGAGGAAGAGGAAGAGGAGGAGAAGGAAGGAGAGATGAGGAAGAGGAGGAGAAAAAGTGGTAGAAGGCCCCAGGGAGGCGAGCGGCGAGCTTACTCTGACGTATGTTGCCTACTCGCTGTCGGCAGCCTGAGCACTCCAGCGCGACCTTGGCTTCAGATCCGCCGTACTTTTCTGGCGATTTCGCAAGTACAGTGGAGACCATGCCAAGAAACACCCTGCTTGCCTCCGGGGTGCCCTGGGTTTCAGGCCTACTTTGCCGTCGCTGCTTCCGCCGTACTTTTGCATAACCGCATGCCGATGATAATAAAGGGACCCCCCCCCTTCAGTGTTTAGAGTTGATTATCGTCGCCCTATACAAAATTCAAATTGGGCGGCGAGCGCTGAGGCCGAACTTCATTATCACCTCGAAACGCGCTATGTTGAGATAGCAACATCAAGCGATGTTGATATAGCAACATCAAGCGAAGCGATCACACTTTTTCAGGATGTGTCAAGCGAAACCAATAATTTTGGGAGGCAGACTCAAACGAAACGAGCAATGTTCTTATTATTCTTCTACTTTCCTCTTCTTCTTTTATATTTCTATCTGTCCTCACGCTCGCCTGAACTTTTTTATCCCTGGGGTTGATTATCCATGGAAAACACGAGCACTTAAAACATCAATTTTCATAAAGCGCTTGTAAATTAAAATTGATAGATTTGGAACTTTGGACTTTTCCTTTCTTCGTCCTCTTCTTATTCTCCTCTTCTTCTTCTTTCTTATTATTATTCTACTGTATTCTTCTTCTTTTATATTTCTCTCTGTCCCCACGCTCGCCTGAACTTTTTTATCTCTGGGGTTGATTATCAATGGAAATTGAGGCACATGAGCTACCCTACACGAGCACTTACAAAAAAAACAATTTTCATGAGAGATAAGCCATTGTTGAAGATATTTCTATGAAAACTAAACGCCAAGGATGTCTCAAAACGTGCTCGGCTTGGTCTCCTCTTGATCATCTCTTACTTCGAGATTATGCTGAGGTCTGCTGGGCTACTTTTATTATCTCTCCCTGAACCCCGAACTTTATTATCCCCTAGTGTTTATTCTCACGGGCATGAGGTTAACTATTCGCCCGATTCTGCTGAGGCGAAGAATTCCCTTCTACGTTTTCGCATCGTTCGGAGTGCATTTCCGACGCAATTGTAAGTCCGATAATCAGCCACAGTTCGGCGGATTCGACGTCGGGAAAGCTAGCGGGCGAGCGTACGGAAGCGCTTCGGGACATAGCTCTTCACCCCTGCGCCCACACCCAAGCCAGATTATCTTCGACGAGGCAGTGACATGTTCTGCCGGGCCCAGCCATGATACAGTCGAGGATATAGTTAAGACACCTCCTCCCGAAAATCTGGGCCAACTTTTCTTAACCAACTTGCCAGAGAGCCGGCCCAGTTTCTTGAGCGTGGTCGCCCCTCCAGCGTCAACACGAGCACTTGACCCAGGCTTGCCTCAAGAAGCTTCGGGGAAGCTGGCCCAGATTTCTCGCATCAAAATCCCAATCTTCTTGTTCACCTGTTCGATTGTAAGTCGCTCCAGGGCCTTCTTGAGGAGAGCTTTCGGAGCGCCCTGGAGCGCCCCAGAGCGGCCGCGGCGCCCCAGAAGTCCTCCAGATCCGCTGGACCTCGGAGATCCCCGCTCTGTCCCGGTCAATTTTTGCCACGGTCTTCGCTCTGCCTTAAACTCGGGCGGATAGTAATGAGGTGTGGCCTAAATGGGGTGAAGAAGATGGCCCTAAAGAGGCCTCTTTCGTCAACCCCCGTTCAGGTCACCCCCCATTCTCGGGGGTTGCGTGGCCCAAGGTGCCCTCAGCATTTCGTTTCATCTTGGAGCTCCTGAGGCGTTCTGGGCCTCGTGAGGGGTGCTCTGGAGGCCGTGGGAGCCTCCTTGAAAATGTTGGGGGCACCTTGGGCCAGGGATATTTCTAGCAACTCCCGACATTACCACCCGCGCGGAAGAGAAGGAGGAGGAGGAGGAGGAGGAAGAGGAGGAGGAAGAGGTGTCAGCGAATGGGGGAGAGGGGGAGAGAGCATGAAGGTGCGGGGCATGCTAAGAGGGGGAGGAGGAGGATGAGGATGAGGAGGAGGAGGAGGAGGAGGAGGAGGAGGAGAAAAAGCTTTATTTCATCTCCACCTCCCGTCATCCCTCATCCCCCCTTGCACGGAAGCGCACATGTGCATTACGTAACGTGCGTGGATTAGCGACGGGTTTCGTTTCTGTAGAGAATCTTGGCGCTCCGTCCCCACTTCAGGCGGCATTGGCCTTATGTTTCGGGTGTTCTCCCCAAACCGTGGATTCCTCTCGCTTCGCGGGGTCCACGTCCTGAATATCTAGAGAATGTGCGTTTGGTCCCTCTTTGGAGTTGGGGCATCTTGGGGCTGCTCGAGGGCTGGTTGTGGGCCTGTGAGGGCGTCTCGGGGGCATCTTCGGCCGTCTTCGGGCGGTCTTGGGCCATCTGGCGCCTCTGGAGGCTGTCTTGGAGGCCTCTCTGGGCCGTCTTGAGCCGTCTGGGGTCTCTCTTGGGGGCCTCTTGGGCCACCTTGGGGCCCTCTTGGGCCGTGCTGGGGCCTCTTGGGGGCTTCTTGGGCCGCCTTGGGGCCCTCTTGGACGCCTCTGGGGCTGTCGTGAGGTGTCCGAAGCCCGAGGTGGCGAGAGCGCTAAAGTCAGTCCCCCTGCTGGGGGAGGAGAAGGAGGAGGAGGAGGAGAAGGAGGAGGAGCAGAAGGAGGATGAGGAGGAGGAGGAGGAGGAGGAGGAGGAGGAGGAGCGAGGAGAAGCGATGAGGGGCGAGGAGGAGCGAGGAGGATGAGGATGATGGTGAGAGTGAGGATGAGGATCATGATGCTGATGATGCTGATGCTGATGCTGATGATCCTGATGATGATGATGCTGATGATGATCACGATGATGATGATCATCCTGATGATGATGATGATGATGATGATGATGCTGATGCTGATGATGATGATGATGATGATGATGATGGTGGTGGTGGTGATGATGATGATGATTATGATGATGATGATGATGATGATGATGATGATGATGATGATGATGATGATGATGATGATGATGGTGATGGTGATGGTGATGGTGATGGTGATGGTGATGATGATGCTGATGATGATGATTATGATGCTGATGATGCTGCTGCTGCTGATGATGATGATGATGAGGAGGATGAGGAGGAGGAGGAGGCGGCGGAGGAGGAGGAGCAGGAGGAGTCATGGAGGCACTGTTGGGCGTCATCTTCAAGCTTTCCCAGGTCCTTGGGATCTGGCGCCCACGCGCCAGATCCATGGATCCGTGATCCACATTGGCGTGCGCCCGACCTTTTTCCTTCTCCTTCTCTTTCTCCTCCTTCTCATCCTCTACGTGTCTTCTCTTCTTGTTCGGGATGTGCTCCACCTCGCGTGTCAGGCATCCACACTGCGTCGAACTCTACGAGGTCTATGCGGACTACAGGCCTCCGCCTCGGACTTGCTTCCTCCTCGCCCTCCCTCGTCTCAGGCGGTGCCTGAGGGAGTCGCCGCTAGGGGGATGGCAACCCCTTCCCGAGGATCGAGTCATTGCTAGGGGGATTGGTCGGCGACATTTTGGCTCACTTTCGGGTCCAAGTTCCTGACACCACAGGAACTCTTAACGACATCGTGAAGGCAGCGTGCACGAACGATCGGAGCACCTCCGAGGAGTCGTTCCGTAATCGAGGGCCTTCCCGCCCCACAGTCTCCCGTCTCCCGTCTCCCTCCTCCTCCTCCTCCTCCTCCTTCTTATGGAACCCTCGTGGTATTACAGGCCGTATATGCACAGATGGCGCGTGCCGCAAGATGTCGGTCTGGCCTGAATGTCCACACTTTCAGGATGGGGACTCCTGTCCACTCCGGGAGCCTCTGGGGCACGGCGTAGGCACCTCAGTTTGGGGGGCCCTGCCTGGGCCCGTCCGGTCCTCTCCCGGGGCTGAACTCCGCAGCCATTTGGCTCAGGTGGCTCTCGAGGGGACCTCCAGGAGACCTGCCGCCCAGCCGCCGCCGGCCCGCGCGCGCGGCCCTGGCCCCCGGGCGCAGACATGTCCCCCTCCCCGTGGGCGGCGGGGCTCTGCGCCGCCCTCCTCGCCGCCGCCTCGCAGCTGTCCGGCTGCGCCGTGGAGAGCTCCCCCGAGGAGCTGCAGGGCGAGACCACGACCAGCGCGGCCCCCAGCACCACCAGCGTTAAGTCGGGCATGCCCCTTCTGCAGGAGGAGTATTCAGATAACGGAAATAGTCTGGGACGATCTTTCGACGATGTTTGATTATCCTAGAATATGTTTTGACTACTTGTCGTCTTTCTTCCAAAGTCAACCTGTAGGAGGACATGCCCGACCTAACACCAGCGCCTTCCTCGGACCCGGGTCGGCCTCGCCGACGCCAGCGCCGACCACCCCTGCGACGGTGCCATCGCCATCAGCTGCTCCGACGCCAGCGCCGACGCCTCCGCCAGTGACTCCGGCGCCATCAGCTGCTCCGACGCCAGCGCCGACGTCTGCGCCCACCACTAGGCAGACTGAGATATCGACAGAGGCGTGGGATCAACTCTTGCTGCTCAACCAGCTGCGGAAGGACGGCTTCACCTGCACGGACGGGACCTACTTTGAGCCCGGGGAGGAGCTGCAGTTGGACTGCCGCTTGTGGAAGGCATCGTACCTGCACTCCAGGGACATGGCCGACCGGGGCTACTTTAGCCACACCACGCTTGGCACTGGCGAGAGTCCGTGGGATCGAGCAAGTGAGCAGGGGATCTTTGCCAACGGCGAGAACATCGCGGCGGGGAGCTCCTCCGCAGAAGGCGCACTGAACCAGTGGAAGAACTCGGACGGCCATTGCAGAAACATGATGAATCCAAACATGAAGCTGGTGGGCGTGGGCTACGCCTTGGGTGACATCAGCTACCGCCATTATTGGACCCAGATGTTCTCGTCCCTCTCGCTCGACCCCAGCGAGGTCGACGTGTCTTGCTACCCTGCCGCCTGATCAGTGGCAGCCGGCACGTGCCTGCACGACGGGTGGAAGGGCGTTGGGGGTGATTCTTGGGGAGGATACTGGAGGCAGCCTCTCAGTTAAGTTGTTTTTTTGCGGTGTGCTTCAATGCCGCAGGCCGTAGTGATCATCAGCGATTCTACAGGCTTACGCCACATCCGCCGACCCCTTGAACCACCCCATGGTCCGCAGCCGACAAATTGGACGGCGCTATCATCACGGGGAGCGCGTGGAGACACGAATGGTCGCGTGATGGACGTCGAATAGGGGCTTGGAAGGTCTTGGGCGGATCTCGGGTCGGGAGGAGGAAAAGGATGAGGAGGAGGAGGAGGTGGTGGAGGAGGAGGTGGGTTGTCTTCGGGTTCTCTTGGAGGCCTCTCGGGCCGTCTTGGGGCGGTCTTGGGGGCCTCTTGGGGCGTCTTGGTTCCATCGTCGGCTACTTGAGCCCCGGCTTCCCCGTTTCGCGCCACCGCCCCATCCCTGACCTCCTATCTCTCGATTCTTTTCGAGACGCGGTCCCCGGAAGCAGTCAGGCTGGAGATCTGGTCCTGGGGGAACGCCCTGGCAGGCCCGGTTCCGATCCGAGCCGATCCGATTTCGATGTGCTGTTCGGATTCCGGTTTTGGTCCGAGTCCGTTCGGGTTTCCCGATTCCGACTTCGATTCCGATTTCGATTTGGGATGTCGATTTCGGATGTCGATGTCGATGCAGAGGGCCCTGCCTGGGATCCAGGACCCGTTTCCCTTAGGACCCGTTTGCTTCGTGCTAAGCTGCGGGGTGCGTCGCAGGCCACGGGCGTCGGCGCACCATCGAAGAAGCAAAAAACGACACAGACATAGCACTTTCGGAGATCCGCGCGGATTTCTTGGATCGGCGTTGGGCCCTCGGGCCGGACGAATGTGTAGGATAGGGAAAAGGGGTTTACGAAATCTGCTGCGTGCAGCTGGTTTCGGCCCTGCCGCCGGGCTCATTCCTCGATACATGGGCCCACAGGTACCTCACTTGCTAAATTAAGCGGTGGCATCTTGTTGAACGCATCAAGTGCTATTATAGCACTTCAAATGCTACTATAGCACTTCAAGTGTTATACGGATACTCAAGTCTTATTATAACACATGAAGTCTTAATATAACACTTGAAGTTCTATTATAACACTTCAAGTCTTATTATATCACTTGAAGTCTCTTTTATAACACTTGAGATACTATTATAATACTTGAAGTAGCATTACAAGCACTTATCGTTGTCATCTTTGAGATAATAATGTTAACGCTGTTGCATTGCATGCGTTTTGCGTTGTATGTTGCGCTTTGCGTTGCGTTCGCATTGTGTTGCATGGGCGTTGCGTTGCATTGCATCGCCCTGGCGCGCAGCATTGCGCTGTGCTTTGTGTTGCAAGCGATTGCATTGCATTGCATCTGCGTGAGCAATGTTCTGACCAGGAGGCGCGTTCTGACCAGGAGGCGCGTTCTGACCAGGGGGCGCGTTCTGACCAGGGGCGCGCGTTCTGACCAGGGGGCGCGTTCTGACCATTGCGGGCGGGCACGTCGTCGGCGTCGTACGTCGACGTCGCGCCCGCAGCCCATGAGGATCGAGTGCGCCCCCCTCGACCGCAGGGGGCGGTCCCTGTGGGTCAGCAGGGGGTGGGCCATGGCCCCGCCGCGGGCGCCCATGACGCCGCCTCGCCGCGGCCGCGCCGCGCCAGCGCCGCGGGCCTCGGCCAGCGGCGCGGCGGCGGCGGGGGCGGCGGCGGCGGCGGCGCTGTTGGCCGACCGTGGAGGCGACCAGGGCGGGAGGAGGGTGGGGGAGGGAGAGGGGCCCCGCCATCTGCACCCCTGGGGTAAGAGAGAGAGGAGAAGATGAGGGATGAGGATGAGGACGAGGATGATAAGGAGGAGGAGGCGAGGAGGAGGAGGAGGAGAAGGATAAGGAAGGAGGAGGAGGAGGAGGAGGAGGAGGGGATATGCGGCGGATGGAGGAGGCGCAGGGGAAGAAGGAAGAGGCGGGGGGCGGGGGAGGCGGATGGCCGAAGGTGGATGATGATGATGATGCTGATGATGATGATGATGATGAGGAGGAGGAGGAGGAGGAGGAGGGGAAGAGGAGGGAGGATATGGGAGGAGTACGATTGGCGATCGACGACCCCCTCCTCCTCCTCCTCCTCCTCCTCCTCCTCCTCCTCCTCGTCGTCATCATCATCATCGTCATCATCATCATCGTCATC
This sequence comes from Prorocentrum cordatum, assembly GCA_963575745.1. Classification (NCBI taxonomy): domain Eukaryota; class Dinophyceae; order Prorocentrales; family Prorocentraceae; genus Prorocentrum; species Prorocentrum cordatum. The sequence goes on along the minus strand of CAUYUJ010022592.1, from coordinate 404,167 downwards.
GTCATCATCGTCATCGTCATCATCGTCGTCGTTCATTGTCGTCACTCGTCGTCGGGCCGTCTGTAGTTTCGTTCGCCACGAGTGAGTCTGAGTATGAGTGAGTCCGAATGTGAGCGAGTCTGGGTGTGAGAGCTTCCGAGATCGAGATTCTGGACCGTCTGGTCCTGGAACGCCCCACTCGTCGCCTCGGCTGGGCGCTGCTCGAAAATCTGTGGGGATCATCGATGACGTCATCGATGAATCATCGATGACGGCATCGATGACTCATCGACGACGTCGGCGTCACCGCTCGTCGCCGTCGTCGTCCGGTCAGCCATTTTGGCTGGAGAGCCATCGCGCCTTTGCGCGATGGCCGAGTCGCGCGCACGCTGCGGCGACGAGGCCGCCATCCGCGCGGCGCTGGCCCCGCATGTGCGGCTAGGCTGGCTGAGCTACGGCAGCAGGCCGGGCAAGGACCGCTTCGGTCCGGAGTGCATCGAGACCATCCACAGCATGGCGAAGGCACGACGGGCAACGACGACGACAAATGCGACGATGAACGCGACGACGAACGCGGCGACGATGATGACGATGATGACGGCGACGGACGCGACGACGATGACGACGGCGACGAACGCGACGACGATGATGACGACGATGACGACGACGACGAACGCGACGACGATGACGACGACGACGACGACGACGGCGACGACGGCGACCACGACGACGATGGCGACGACCGACGGCGACGACTGACGACGACGACGACGACGACGACGACGACGACGACGACGACGACGACGACGACGACGACGACGACGACGACGACGACGGCGGCGGCGGCGGCGACGGCGGCGGCGGCGACGACGACAACGACGATGACGACGACGACGACGACGACCGACGGCGACCGACGACGACGACGACCGACGGCGACCGACGACGACGACGAACGACCGCCGACGACCGAGACGATGCCCAGGCACTAAGCGCGCTGGAGAAGGTGAGCGCCAATTTGAGCTTCAACGAAGTCCCGCTCAAGCGCGCGATCTACCACATCGCCAAAGAGCTGGACGACTTCGCCGACGCGAAGGACGACGAGATCCACGCGTGGAGCGAGAAGCAGGGCGACATGTTCCACGGGTCTCGCAATAACTGGGACGACGACGACGACGACGGGCGGCGACGGCGACGGCGACGGCGACGCACGACGGCGACGATGGCGACGCCAGTCGGCGACGACGACGACGACGGCGAAGATGGCACGAGGGCGACGACGAGCGACGACAGACGACGACGACGGTCGGCGGCGACGACGACAGACAGCTTCGACGATGACGGCGACGACGACGACGACGGCGACGACGACCGACGGCGACGACTGACGGCGACGACGACGACGACGACGACGACGACCGCGGCGACGGCGACGACGACCGACGACTGTCGACCGACGACGACGACGACCGACGGCCGACGACTGGTCGACGACCGACGACCGACGGCGACGACCGACGACGACGCGACAGCCCAGGCTCCGCAGCATGTTCCGCCACATGTACGACGCGCTGCGCAAGGAGAGCTTCGAGAACAAGGGGCCGCAGTGGCTGCGCACGCTGCGCATCAAGCAGGGGGCCGCCGAGGCGATCGAGCACGGCAGCGCCGCGCCGCTGAGGAGATCGCCTGCGCCGCCGTCCAGCGCAGGGTCGACAGGGCGTCGCGGCCCCCCATCCTCGGCCAGCCTGGCAGGGAGCGCGGCCGTGGAGCTGCCATGCTCGGCAGCGCCAATCAAGAAGGCGAAGTACGATCAGTCGACGGGGACCGCGACGAGGTTCATCCCGAGGAAGAGCTGCAAAGGCCCCCCCATGCCCGATCCGACCGACGACATCTACGAGCCCGAGGGCGCGAGGGGCCACAATTTTCATGATGGCGAAGTGGCCAGACGGCTGGACGTGCGAGCTCGAGGAGCTGACGGTGAGCGCGCGGCGCGGCCAGCAGAAGGCGATATCGAAGGAGGCCAGCACCAGCATTCTCTGGCAGAAGATCGTCGGCGAGACGAAGTACGCGGCGGAGCTGAAGATGCTGGACCCAGGCAACCCTGGCGTCGTGGTGAAGGTCAACGGCAAGCAGAAGTGCCAGCTCGCTTTCAAAGTCGTGGAGAAGACCAAGGCGACCACGCACGCGGCGAAGTGGGCGAAGGAGCTGGCCAAGCGCGAGATCAGCGCGGATGACGCTGGAGCCTGGACGAAGGAGAAGAAGCGCATCCTGGAGGCGGGGCTCGGCATTTCGAGGAAACCAGCAGGCGCGCCGAGGAGGCCGGCCGCGGCGAGCGGCGGCGACTACGACAAGGGTGCGAATGAGGACGAGGAGAAGCATCCTGATGAGGAACCCCAGGAGGACGGCGCCGATGAAGAAGAGGAGGGCGGCGGAGAAGACGAAGAAGAGGACGTTGATGCTGCTGGCGACGGCTCAGAGGAAGAGAGCGAGGAGGAGGCAAACACGGAGGATCCAGAGGTGGACGCCGATGACGAGGGCGAGAGCGCATCGCGCAAGAGGCCTGCAGCATGGCAGATCAGTCACGAGGGCGAGGGCACGGCGAAGAAGAGGCCCGCAGTTGCGCCAGCAGGAGGCCCGAACGAGAACCCAGAGCAGACACCAGAGGAGGATGAGGCCGATGAGACGACGCCGCCCGCGATGAAGAGGCCCGCGGCGAAGAGACCATCGAGCGCGTGCCAGAGACTGGCCGCGGCCGCGGCGCCGACGTCGCGGCAGAGACCAGCGGCGGCAGTCGCACCCAGCGAGGCGGAGTCGTCGGTGCCCGAGCAGATGGAGGGGCCGCCGCTGAACAACCTGAGTTTCCTGGCGGCGGTCGGCCCTGGCTCGGGCACCGACTGCGATGCGTGAGGCCCAGCCTGAGCGGCGCGTGATGGCGCGACGTCGTCGCCCGACGAGGGCGACCGTGACGGCGAATCCGATTCGACAACGGTTTCGACGACGGCGCCGACTGCGACGACGAGTTCGGCGATGATGGTGCGAGCGACGACGATTGCGAGTTCCACACAGACGAGATTGCCGACGACGACGGCCGATCGATTACGACGGACGTCGGACGACTGGACTGGCGAGTGCGCCTCGCATCGCCCGCTCGGGCGAGCACGCATCGGCGCGCACGCTCGCGCGCGCCTTGCAGCGCGCGCTCGACCTGCCGCGCTCCCGCGCGGCGCGTTCCTGCGCCCACCTGAACGGCGCATGGACGTCTCATCATTCTCCTTCTCCTCCTCATTATCCCGCTCCCTCGGGGCGGGGGTATATGAGGTTCTGGACCGTCTGGCCCTGGGAAGCCCCGCTCGTCGCCTCGGCTGGGCGCTGCGCGAAAATCTGGGGATGATCATCAATGCCGTCATCGATGAGTCATTGATGATGGCATCGATGACTCATCGACGACGTCGTCGGCATCGATCGTCGCCGTCGTCGTCGGGTGAAACCACTATAGGGGGATAGGAGGAGGCGCGGCAGATGATGCGAGGATGGCCGAGGGAGAAGAGGACGTGCACTAGGGCGGCGGAAGAGGAGCAGTGGGTGCATGGGGTGCGATCTGTGGTACAGGGGGTGCAGATGGCAGTCCGGGCGGCGGCGGGGTCGGCTCGATTCGCGGTGCCCTTGGAGCTCTCGGCGAGGCGCGGCCAGGGGATCTCGGGCCTGGTGGGGGACGAACTTCGTCGATGCGCCATCGATGCAGCATCGATGCGTCGGCGATGCATCGCGAACGGGAACGTGCGGGAATGGGGGGGAGGGAGAGCGATGCCGCCGCTCCGCCAGGCGGGCCGCGGCACCGCTCGCGCTCGCGGCCGCGCTGGTCGGCGGCGGCGCTTCACCCAGGCTCGGGCGACGGCGGCGGTTGCGACAGCGACGGCGGCGATAACGGCGGTCGACGAGGGCGACGGCGTTGACGACGACGACGGAGGACGGCCACGACGACGACGACGACGACGACGGAGGACGACGGGCGATTGGCGACGGGCGACGGGCGACGACGGACGGATAACGACGACTGCGAATCGGGCTCACGACGACTGACACACGACGGGCGACGACGACGAGGGGCGGGGGGGTACGTGGGGAAGTCAGGGGTGGAGGAGGAGACGTGGGTAGGAGGAGAATGCGGAGGCTAAGCAAGCGGGGGTGCGTACATGATCGGGGGAGCGGTGGACGAGAGGGATTTATATATATATATATATATAGATGAGTAGGGGCGGTGAAGGAGAGGGCGAGAATATTAAGAGTGGAACTGCGATGAGGAAAAGGATGATGAGGAGGAATGGTGATGAGGATGCGGAGGGATCTGGGTCAGCCCTCGGCCCGACAGGCGGAGGCGGCGGCGGCGGCGCTCTCGCAGAAGCAGCCGACTCGGAGGAGCACATGCCAGGCGCGACGACGACGTCGGCGACGAACGACGACGTCGACGAAGGCGGCTGCGGCGGTGTGTGCGGCGACGGCGACGGCGACGACTGACCGACGACTGGCCGACGACGACGACGACCGACGAACGACGACGTCGACGACGACGACGACGGACGACGACGACTACAGGATGCCGACGGCGACGACGACGACGACAAATCGACCGACCGACCGATCGACCGACCGATCGTTTGTCCGACCGTCGACGGCGACGATCCGAGGGGTGGAGGAAGAGGATGAGTGGGGCAGCGCGCCGCCCGCAGGCCCGTCCATCGACGAGCGGTCGCCGTCGGTCCAGACCATCGAGGAGAGCGATCCCGCCTGGGCGACGGCGGTCAGGAGGAGCCTGCGCGCATCGCAGGGAGGCGGGTCCGACACGGAGGATGCCCCGCCCACGGATGCTGAGCCCAGGGCGGCGGCGATGGCGGCTGCAGCCATCAGCGCGCGCTCGCCTGAGCAGACGCTGCGCGAGGACACGCGCGGCAGCCCCCGCACGGAGGTGAACAGCCAGCCCCCGTTGAGCCCCAGCCCCATCAACAGCCAGGCAGAGCCTGCAGCCCCAGGCACGCGCATCGAGCAGGGGTTCTTCGTCGACGAGGCTGACCGGATCGCTGCAGAGGCAGCGCGCGCGGCGGAGACGGCCAACAGGGAGCGGCAGAGGCTTTCTGAGGAGCTCCAAGAGCTCGAGAGCGCGTGGGCCCGCGAGGAGCAGGGGCGCGCTGCGGCCGCCCACGAGGCGGGTGCCATCGCCGCGGCGGCGAGCGCAGGAGACAGCGCCAGTGAGCTCGACGCGGGCGCGAGCGCAGGAGGCAGCGCCAGCGGGCGCCAGGCAGACGCAGAGGCCGTGCGCGGCGCCAGCGAGCCCGACGCGGGCGCCATCGCCGTCGCCTCCGATTCCGATCTGGGGGTCGCGGCGGCTGCCAGCGCAGACGGCGAGAGCCAAGCCGACCTGGACAACGATCACGGCCACTTCAGTCAGGACCGCTACGTGCCGCCGTCGCAGCGGGCCATGCCGCGCGGCAACGGGATCAGGCCGACCTCCAAGAGAGCCGCGCGCGAGATCCCCAAGCCGCCAGTCGACGATGACGACTCGGACAATCGGCCTCTCGCGAAGAAGCCAGCAGTCGTGATCAGTCGGCGCCGCGATGCCAGGCGCCGCGGCCTCGGCGGGCCGCCAGCGGCTGAGGAGACACCAGTGGCTCAGGAGGCACCAGCGCTTGAGGAGGCACAAGCGGAGGCCGAGGCCGAGGCCGAGGCTGGGGATGCGTCTGATTCCCACAAAGCCATGGGCCAGCTCCCCAGGCGCAAGAAGCGCCGCCGCAGGATCGCAGGCGGCACGGCGGGCGGGCGCCCCAAGCGCCGCCGCAAGCGCAGCTCTGCGCCCAAGGAGCAGGAGCCGACTGCCGAGAGCCTCGCGGCGCCCCGAGAGCCACGGGCCGAGAGCGGAGGACCGCTGGAGACGCAGAGGTCGCGCGCCGAGAGCCGTGGGGCTCGCGGTCAGCGCCAGCGCCAGCTGGAGCGCGCGCCCAGCGCTCCAGTCAGCCGCGGCGGCGCTGCGCAGGCCGCGCCGTCGGCGCCTGCCGCGGGCGACGGCGCATCGCAGATGCCGCCGCGGCAGCCGCAGAGGAGTGGCCGTCGCCTCGAGAGTGAGCCGACGATGCCCTTGAGCGAGAAGGTGTCCATGCTGCTCGGTAGCGCGCCGCAGGCGCAGGCCGCGGGGGGAGCCGCGCCAGCGCGGCATGACCCCCAGCGGCGCGCAGCGAGCCTCCTGAGTTCGGCGAGGGTGCAGGGTTCGGCGGCTAGCGCAGCGAGCACTCCGCAGCATCGGATCGGGAGGACTGCGCGGGCTGAACGTCGCAGTCGTCAACGACGACGTTGGCGACAGCGACGGCGGGGGGGCTAGGAGGTGACGATCACTGACGCTGACGACGACGACGACGACGACGACGACGACGGCGACGGCGACGGCGACGGCGACGGCGAGCGACGATGACTGACGCTGACGACGACGACGACGATGACGACGACGACGACGACGACGACGACGACGACGACGACGACGCCGACGACGACGACGACGACGGCGGCGGCGGCGAGGGCAACGATGTGGCGACGACGAGGGGGTAGCGAGAGGATCGGGATGGAGGGCGAGGAGGGGCGAGATGAAGGGCGAGGAGGAGGAGGAGGAGGAGCATGAGGAGCATGAGGAGGAGGAGGAGGAGGAGGAGGAGGAGGAGGAGGAGGAGGAGGAGGGGGAGTGACACCTGAGCCAAGCATAATTACGTCTCCCGCAGTACGCAGCCAGCCAACGAGACGCCCGAGAAGGGCGCCGCCGAGCAGATCCAGGACCAGCTGAAGGGCCAGGTCCAGAAGCTCATGCAGCAGGGGGGCGCCGAGCGCTTCACGAAGAGCACCGCGCAGAGCGCCCCCGAGATGGCTCCGGAGACGCCGCTCCAGAAGAAGTATCACAAGGGTGATTTGCAGAGCGTGCAAGCTCACAATGCTGGGGATTACGCCTTCACGTGGCGGTCGGCGCTGGGGCAGCGCTTGCAGCGGGAGCTCAGGAGCAATAAGAAGACCAAGAACGGGTACTTGTCGGCTGCGGACAAGGACCAGTGGAAGAAGGATTGGTGCAAGAAGCAGTACAAAGGTGCCATCGTCCGCATGCGCACGTACACCACGGCGAGCCAGGAGTCGTGGCTGTCCAAGGGTAAGGTCGTCTCCTTCCTGCGCATGTGCTACGAGGAGGGCGGGCCGCGCGGCCAGTGGGGCCCCGAGACCATCCAGGACTGCGCCGTGATTGCCCAGCGGTGCATCAGGATGGGGTCCCCGTTCGTACAGGTCGACGAGCAGCACGGCAAGGTCAAGTTCATGTGGTTCTCGCACGAGTATTCCGACAAGTTCGAGAAGCGCTGGGAGGAGACGCAGAAGCAGAACATGGACAAAGCACTCACCGACGATGCCCTCATTGCGTTGCCGCGTGCACGGATGTCTGGAAGCGGCGATGACGCTGCGGAGGACCCTGCGGCGGACCCTGAGGACCCTGCGGAGGACCCTGCGGAGGGCCCTGAGGCGGACCCCGAGGCGGACCCTGATGAGGGCCCTGGGCAACATGACAGCGCACCGCCCAAGCCAGGGAAGAAGGAGAAGTCGCCCGCCGCGATCGCGCTGGCACACTGCCGCAGGATGATCGCGGCGATGCAGAGCACGCTGGCGTCTGCGAAGTCTCTCTCCGAGGACATCGCCGAGGATGCGCCTAAGGGCGGCGGCGACGGATCCGCCAACGAGGCAGAGCCCAGCGAGTGGGCATGGGCGAGGACGGCCGCCGTGCAGGGCACGATCGACACGATGATCAAGGACATCGAGGGCACCATCAAGAAGAACAAGCTGTGGCAGAAGCTGCTCATCGGCACCGAGGTGTCGCAGGTCAACCGACGACGGCGAACGGCGATTATGAGGATGATGAGGAGGAGGTCGGAACTAGGGGGAAGATGGGGAGGAAGGTGAGGAAGGAGGATTGGCGCAGATCATGACCGTGATCGATGACGAGGTGGGCGCGGTGGCAGGATGACGAGGATGAATATGGTGAGGAGGATGGAGGAGGAGAAGGCGGGAGAGGATACCGATCGGGGTATCAATGCGATCGAGGATTATCCTCGGCCATTCGGATCCCCATCCTCATCCTCGCCGATCTCCAATCAGATTCTGATGTCGGAATCTCCTCCTGCTCCTCCTCCTCCTCCTCCTCGGATCTTCCTCGCCCAACCTTCTCTCCCATCGCCCCGCCCCCCCTCCCATTCCCCCCTCATCCTCCTCCTCGTCCTCTTCCTCCTCCTCCTCCTCCCCTCCGCCTCCCCCGCCCTTCTCCGATCCTCGCCTCACCCCCGCATCTCGGGATCCTGATCCTCTGCCCCGCCCGACAGGTGCGCAAAGAGTTCAAGGAGCCCGACATAGAGGTGCTCTGCGAGAAGGACGCCGTGGACACGCTGCAGGACCTGCGGGAGTCACGTCGAACGCGACTGACTGGGCCACGAGTCATCGATGACTCATCGATGACGCATCGATGACTCGCCAGGCATGCGCCGACGCGTGCCTCGCCATCGCTGCGTCATCGATGAATCATCGATACGTCATCGATGACTCGCGACCCAATCATTCGCATTCCCAACGGTAGAGAGTATTTGTCGTCGCCGTTGTCGTCGTCGTCGTCTTCGTCTTCGTCTGTCGTCGTCGGTCGTCGCTGATCGTCGTCGTCATCGTCTACGGACTCTTGGGTCTGTCGTCGGGCGTTAGTCGCCGCTCGTCGGTCGTCATGCGTCTGTCTCGTGCGTCAATCGTCGGTCGCGCCGCCGCCGCCGCCGCCCGCCCCGCGCTCCCCGCAGAAGCGCGGCGCAGAGCTGAACAACAAGATCCAAGCGACCATCGAATCGCACAGGGCGCTCCAGAACAACAACAAGAAACCGCCCAAGAAGGCGAAGGACCCGACCATCAAGAAGAAGGTGAAGAAGGGGAAGAAGGGCAAGTAGTAGGCTCGATCGATCGTCGGCACCTTGCGCCACGTTCGCGGCCTGTGATGCGGATGCGGGCGTGCAGCAACAGGGGGATTATATGCGGGGAGGGGGGTGCATCAATGCTGCTGGGTCGCGCAGGTCCTGCAGGCCGTTGGATGGCTGTGCACGAGTGCGAAGACGCTCGCGTGGGCCGCTGCTCTGCGCGGGGCGCGAGCGACTACAAAGTCGGGCCCAGCTCTCGCCATGCCTGCAGTGGGAGTTCGATCTGCGCGGTCAGATTTTTTGCGAGGCGCCGCTTTCGCCGAACCCCGTGGCGATTCCGAGGCTCTGTGGAAACACTGGACAGATGTTCTGCCATTCGGATCGGTTTTCTCGTCTCGGGACATGGTTTTCCAGTTCTGGTATGTGTTTTTCTCCCCTGGCAATAGTTTTCGCTGTCCGGGCGCTGTCCGGACGCTGTCCGGGCGAAAATCGGCGGGACCCCACACCGATGACACACCGATGACTGTCATCGCAGAATCATTCATGACTCGGGGGGGGGCGAACACTGTAAATTTACACGCAAAACGTATACCGATGACAGGTAACCCGACCGATGACTCACCGATGACTCACCGATGACTCACCGATGACTCTCCGATGACTCTCCGACGGCGCCCGATGACGGCGCGCGACGAGCGAACACGCCAGTAAAACACATCACGCGCTCGATTGCGACCCCGATCTCCACGCATCGCACGGCGCAGTAGCTCGTAAGCCATGATGTTTCGCCCCCTCGTACATGCGGTGATGGGGGGGGCTTGGGGAGGGGCGACCACCCCCCATCTCACGAGGGGGGGAAGAGGGGGGGGAAGGGGGAAGAGGATGAGGGGGGCGGGGGAGGAGGAGGGGAGGAACACGATGAGGAATATGATGCAAACGAGCACGGATGAGGCGGATGAGGAGGAGGAGGATGCGGAGGAGGAGGAGGAGGAGGAGGAGGAGGATCAGGAGATGCACGCGAGGAACACGATGCGGAACCCATCCAACGTGTGGGCGGGTTCCCCTTGCACAGCGCGGTGGCTCAAGCGCAAGTGCGTTGGCCGCGCATCCAGCTTACATGGAGGGGAGACGACGCACGATCTCACCGCCATTGTCAGCGCCCCTCAGGGCCGAGGCGGGGGCGGCACTGCTGTCCGACCTCCAACGTCTGTTCTGTTTGGGCAACATCACTGCCACAACGTTATGCTCGCTCGCCTACAATGCCAGCAGAGCTGGCGCCGTGGGCGAGATCAAAGAATGGGGCATGGCCCCTCTGAACGATCAGACTGGCCGCTACAACCGACACGTCGAGAACATGATCAGGCGGCGCGGCTTCACAACCGTTGAACCTGCACTCGTGGACGTGCCTTGCCAGCATCGCGGCTCGCGCAGCAGGGCGATCGTGCAGGTCGGGTGTCGCCCCTTTCACGAACTGCTCCACCACGAAGTGAACCAGCCCGCGCGCATGCTCGAGCTGCGGCACCATGTGACGACCACTGACTGGCCAGATGTATACAGACACCATGACGTCGTTGCGCGAGCAGCGCCTGGCGACCTCGCACTGCCGCTGGGTGTGTTCATCGACGCGGCCCAGTACGGCGGGGCCGCTGGATCTGGGCGATCCAAGTCGATCCTCGTCATGTCGGTCGTCAATATGTGCACACAAGCCCGACACGTAGGTGTCGTATTTCGCAAGCATGTGCAATGTCGTTGCGGTTGCAAGGGATACTGCTCAATCTCTAGGCTGCTGAACTTCGTGCGCTGGTCGCTGGAGTCCTTAGCAGCTGGCGAATACCCCAGGTTCGATTGGGGCGGTCGGGCGTTCCCCGATGCTGCCAGGCGTAACCTGGGAGGCGCGCGCCTCGGTTTCAGGGGCGCAGTCTGCTATATGATGGCCGACTGGGAGGGCGTGTGCACATACTATTCAGTGCCGACGTGGAAATCCAAATTACATTGTTGCCCACTCTGCAACGCCGCGCAGAACGACGTGCACAATTACAGGTGAGCGTTTTGTTTTGCTGCATATGGTATCGCTATAAGCGTGGGGGGGAGGACGGTATAGGAGGATGGCGATGAGACGGGATGCGGCAGGAGGGTGATATGATGGGGCAGTGTATTTGGAGGGATGGAACGGGCGAATGGATCTGGCGCGTTGCTGCGGGTGTTATTGGTTCGAATTGTCGTCTGCGATCCTCCGTCCCTGGGGAACTTCGTGGTATGATCGCGCTTCGCGCCGCCCACTGTCCCGCTCCAGTCAGCAACGTGCCCAGATCCAGTCGCTCGTCCCTGTGTGCGCCATGTGCAATTGAAGAGACGGCGGCTAGCCTTCTCCTTGGCGAAGACGATGCCCCGTGGGAAGATCACGAGCTCGGTGACCACCTGTCCGCGACGCGACAGGCAGAGATAGCTGTGTTTATCGGGACAGATATCGAGCGGGATGCATTATGGGAGGGATCGGCGATGTTTTTCGACCGACGCAAGACTGGGAAGGGGTTATCTGTGGGGAAGCACACCCCTGCTCTCAATCATCACAGTGCCGCCCTCGAAAAGTGGGATCGCCTCTTGCCCCGGACTGGTTTGGAAGATGTTGGGGAGTACGGTGTTATTAGCACTCCCTGTTGGCTGCGTTTCTGGCGCCCTTCCAGGGCTACGCTCACGACGGCATCAAATCCATTGCGGGGGCAGGGGTTGGGAGTGACTATCGTGGGCAATTTTGCGGTAGACTATCTTCACACTGTAGCACTCGGCGTCATGGGATCTGTAGTCTGTTCAGTTATGTGGGCATTGCTTCAGTCAGACGTCTTCGCCAGCCGAGGAACAAACATAACAACGAAGTTCGCCATCGGGATCGGCCGCTTGACAATCGAACTGAATTCGTGGTACCAGTCGGAGCGGGACCAGGGCCGAATACCAAACCAGGTCGAGAACCTCTCACCATCGATGTTCGGGCGACCAGCAGTGCATGCGATCAAACTGAAGGCTGGCGAGACGATCGACCTGTTTCGCTGGTGCGCGGTGGTCTTGCTCCCTCGATACGCTGGTCGCATATCGAAAGGCACTCAGCTGAGTGCGTGCGCAGAGGCTCTGCTCGAGTGGTCGACAGAGCTCGCTCGGCAACCAGATCGCCTGACAGCCGAGGCATGCGAGCGTTTGAAAAATATGGCTCGCCTGCACTTGTCTCTTTTACGTGATGCGGGGATCCAGATCAAGCCAAAACACCATTTGTTCTGGCATCTTAACACCAGGACCCGACGCCTCCCTCTCTCTGCCACCCATGCCGCGCCGTTCTCGGGGTGCGGTTTCGCCCACTGTGCTTGGACGCTGCAACTCTCTGGTTTGCGAGCAGCTTGCTGCTCCAGCGCCGCGGTGCGCTCTGAGAGAACTGCGGCGGGCAAGCGCACTTACGCGAAATCGCACACCACCCTATATTTCGACGGTGAGTGACCGGACTGCGGGACATCGATGACGCCCCAATGTCGCGCCGTCGCGTCATCGATGGCTCATCGATGATTTATCGATGACCCGCGATCTGGTCGCTCACCCTCGAACTGTATAGATGGCGTGCGTGTACGAGTACATGTGTGGTACCCTGCTCGGCACAAGTGAAGGGGGCGCGCCTCTGATCGCGCGCGATCGTCGATGTACTGCGCGTGGAAGATGGCGGAAGTAAACGAAGCCTCGGGAGGGGGGTGACACGATGGAAGCGATGGTGTCACACGCATGTGCAAGCTAAGCGATCAGTCGTGCATGCGCGCGCTGCTACTGCTCGTACTCCGACGATCTACCCTCCATATAGTCAGCAATATGCCCTCACTCGTGCATCCTACTTTCCATCTTCCGCCTCCTCCTCGATCCTCCTCCTCCTCCTCCTCCTCCTCCTCCTCCCCGTCCTCTTCCTCATGCTCGATGCTTCTCCCCATTGCCCATCATCCTCTCCCGTCCTTATACCCCTCCCCCCTCTAGGCTCTGTCTGACAGCTGCCCGTGCAAGGAATGACTCAGGCTGGGGGCAGACCGCCGCCCCTGTTTCCTGGTCCATGGGGGGTGCTCGTCGCCCGCGCCAGCCACTGCCAAGGGTCTGCGTGCCGCAAGGCCACGGCTGCCCCCCCTCTCCCTCGAGGATGTACCACATGGGCCATCTGCGTGTGTACGCGACATGGAAGGATGAAGCCCTCAACGCTCTCCTAGCTTCTTTGGCTGAAGCGAGTCACGCCTTGCAGTTCGAAAAGGGGGTGTTCTTGCGCTTGGACCCTCAGGCTGCGCTCGGCATAGGTGCCGCGCGACCTGCATTATGACGCCACTACTGGCCGCCACCATGATGGTGGCACTTGTCTCCGCGGCGCCGACCAGTCATCCAGTGCCGCAATGGGTGGCTGATATTGCGGAGACTAACATCGACCAGTCGTATTGGGGCCAGGTGCAGTTCGCCGTGAGCACAGCCCATTCTCTGTTGCGATCAGGCTGGCAGGGGCAACACCTGCGAATTGCTGATGTGCCCCCCCCGTTTCACGCCAAGTCGCCGCGGCTGGACTCGCCTCGATGTAGCATTCACCCATGCCCCAATGTGATGTCGATATCTGGTCATCGGGGCAATTAATGCGCACTTGTTCAGTCCATGCCGCGCCAAGGGCAGATCACCAGAGATTTGGACTTCGTCCATGTCTTCAGCGGGAAGGACTCACCTGGGCGGGCGATGCGGCGCAGGTCTTATCGCACAGAGACGTTTGATCTTGTGAACAGCACGTCGCAAGATATCACGACGTGTGGTGGGATGCTGTGGTGTGCAATCTTATGCTTCCGAGTCGTTCGGAATGGCTTCGTACACTTTGGTGTGGACTGCAAGAGCTTCGCGTGGATTTCCAGGTACCAGAGTGGCAGGGCTCATGACATCATTGGTGACGAGACCAACCCTCATGTTGCCGTCGGCAATGTCTCGGCGTTGTTCGTCAGCTGGGTGTGCACGCACTTGCATGTTGCCAGCGTTTTTTTTTTTTTTTTTTGTTTTTTTTTTTGTTTTCTTCTATCGAACAGCCAGTGACTTCGAATTTTAAGTATCATCCCGCTTTTCAGAGCCTTTTAGAGCGGGTCAGTCTCTGCAGGATGTGCACGCATCTCGGTGCGTTCAGCAAGACGATGCCGATCGCCAAAGCAGTGCGCCTGTTTACTTGCGCTTCGCGCCAGTGCACCTCTGGACGAGAGTGACGCGTGTCGTCGGTCAACTTCCATTTTGGAGGGTTCTCTAAACAGTGGCTGCACGCGGGCGTTGCCTGATCGCTCGGGCGGTGGACACGAACGTGCCGCTCCAGACGGCGCAGCGCTTCTTGCGTCGCGACAGGCCAGTCAAGCCGTCTCAGAGTAAGGCGTGGGTATATCAGTATTCTGCCGAGGGGCGGAAGTGCGTTGTCGGTGGGCCGAAGCTGAGGGACACGGGCGCGTACCCAGAGCCGTTCGGCGCCAAGATGGCCCAGCTTGCAGTGTTTCTCTTATAAAGGGGCGCTGATTGCCATCCAGCGCCAACTACTCACCAGCGCCGCGGGTCCGGACGGTCCCCTGGCGCGCCTGGCAGGCACTCTTTTGCCGTGCACGGTCCGCAGGCGCAGAGCCCGCTCGCGACGATAATTGATAATTGGCCCCGATGGCCACGTGTGTCAAACATATGGCCGCTCGCCGATAGCTTTGTTGTGGAAACAATGCCCTCATGCGAAACGTTCATCATATGTGTTGAGGGTGTCTCAGGCGAAACGCTTGTTCTGCAGAGTTTGTGGGGTGTCTCCAGCGCCCCCCCCCCCATCGGGGCGACAACGCAGAGCAGAACAGTCGCGGCACTGCAATGCATAGCATATGCTCTACAAGGCAGTGCAATGCATCTCTCCGATACTGCAAAATCAATGTTGTGACGTGCCCTGCCGTGCTTGCCCCGCGCATATGATACGGATATGGCGAGGCGGAATCCAGCCGCGGCGAGGAGGATCCAGCCGTGGCGGAATCCAGCCGCGGCGAGGATAATCCAGCCGTGACGATGAGAATCCAGCTTTTGAGGACTCCAGCCGCGGCGATGGGAGCCCAGTCCCGTGCTGCGACTGCGTTCTCCGATAATGCAGAGCTCAGTGAAGTCCACGCCCACCGTCCTCCTGCATCTGTTCTGGCCCGAGCCTTTCGCGCGACCAGCAGCACTGCAGGTTCGCGCGCGACGGGAACCAGCACCACCGCGCGCATCACCAGCGCAACCAGCAGCACCGCTGTGCACCAGCAGCAGCGCACGCATCACCAGCGATGACAGAACACGTGATGAGGGCGACCGAGCACACGTTCGGGTTCAACATCGCGAACGGTGTGGCCAGGATGAAGGTGGAGTGCTACCTGAAGGACGTGGAGGGGGGGCAATGGCTCTCGGTCGAGCCGCCTGTGGGCGCCAAAGAGTGGCCGCTCTTCCCCACCGCGCAGATGCTGATGGACGAGCTGGAGGAGAAGTTCAGCTTCTACACGGGCAAGAAGATCTCGCTCTACCGCGCAGTGCACGTGGGCAGCGAGGTTCGCCGCGATGGAGAGGCGTACGAACACTGGCACGCCATCAACCAGAACGCGGCGAAGTACGGCATCTACGTGCAGGTGGACTCGTTCGCGCTCCCTGCGGGCGATGGCCCCAGCGCGTGCGACATGCGAGGCGGATCGAGCAGCTGCAACTTCGGCGAGGGCGTCTACCTGAGCGTCTACGTTCTCGACGAGAAGTTCAAGGGGTGGTGGAGGGTCGAGTTGGTCAGCAGCCCTGCGACGTCGACGGTGACGTGCGAGGAGCTGAAAGCGGCGATCCTGGACAAGCTGAAGGTGATCAGCAAGTCGGACCGCAAGATTGCGAGCATGCGCATCTACAAGAACAACTTTGATCACGCCCCGAAGCCCACGCCCATCCCGACTACGGACCACATCAAGGTCAATGGCGAGGGCAAGGACAGCCCAACGTTCACGGTGGCCCTGAACCCGAGCTTGAAGGTGGAGACGACCGAAGCGGACAGCTTGGGCAGCTCGTGGGCAGCGGCAGATGACATTCGGCAGTAGGCACGCCAGCACCTACGCTTACGACGGCACTTGCAGAGCCTTCGCCAGCGCCTACACCAGCCTACGACGGCACCGACTGCGCCTACGCCAGCGCACACGCCATCGCCTACACCAACACCTTCAGCGCCGACGCCAGCGCCTACGCCAACGACATTTGTTGTGGGCCACGGCCGCGCTCGTTTCGCCTCGAGCGGGGCGCCCGAGACAGGTAAGCGTTCTTGGCTTCACGGCCACTGAGAAAAACTTCCTTCACGATTCAAATGGCTTACGCTACGCATGCCCGCCGACACAGCTACATCCTGGTGCGACCGAATGCTATGCTATGTTCGGCCCCGCGACTATGCTATGGAATGCTATGCTCAGCTTCCCGACGCTCTGCTACGCTATGCCACGTTGGGGGCGAGGGGCGGTCGGGGCCTGGCGTCGCTGACGTCGTGAAGTCCAGCCGCTGGGCACTCCAGTCGCTGACGTTGTGAAGCCCAGCCGTGGCGAGGGGAACACCGCGGCCGCTGACGTGGGGAATCCAGCCGCGGCGATCGGAATCCAGTCGCGAAGAGGGAATCCAGCCGTGGCGATGGGGGCCCAGACACAGTGCGTTAGGATCTGGTCAAAATGAGACCCCACACGCGCCAGTGTATAGCCGTTTCTTTGTTCGAGGGTGTGAGCACTGCGAGTTTCAAGCGGCAGTTTCGGGCCTTTCAGGAGCCCCGCTGTGAGCGCCTATGTCCTTTGGTCACGGCGCGGACCCATGCATGCAGCATCGGGCCTCTCACGCAGCTATGCGCGAGCAGATCCTCGCGCCCACGGATGAGAACATTGAGGCCCGCGACAAGGACCCCCGCAACCCGTGCGACGTCGACGAGGACCAGAGCATGGGCGGCGACGAGCACGGCCCCGACTCCGACGGGGACAACGACGACTGCAAGGGCGGCGGCGACGACACGGGCGGGGGCCATATGGCAGTGGACGGTGAGCCTGGGGGGTCTTCCATGGCGGACGACTCGGAAGTCCACGACGTCAGCGGCTCGGTCGGCGTCAAATTCTGCGCGCGATGCAGGGTCTACGAGGCTTTCGAAGGCTTCACCGATGAAAGCTGCCCTCATAAGTTTGGGGTGCCCTGCCGGTTCGTGACGCAGAAAATCGGCGACGAGAAGGAGTGCGCCATCACCCTGTTCGGCGGCGACGCCACGGACGAGAAGCAGAAGGGCGACGACAACGACGAGAAGTTCGGCATCAGCCTGATCGGCGGCGACGCCGAGGGCGAGAAGGACAGCCTCGTGACAGACGACGGGGACGGCGCGCAGGTCCTGAAGACCGACGACGGCGACACGCAGGCCCAGAATAGCGACGACGACGCCGTGCAGGCCAAGAAGAGCGACGACGACGCAGCGCAGGCCCAGACAAGCGACGACGGCGCCGTGCAGGACCCGAACATCGACGACGACGCCGTGCAGGGCCAGAAGATCGACGACGACGCCGTGCAGGACCAGGAGGTCATGCAGTCAATGTGCGGGGTCAAGGTGGCGCTGATCCCGCCGACGCCCGTGCAGGGCGAGTTCGCGCCCTGCACCCCTCCGGACGAGTCGGCGCAGGTCGAGGAGATCGACGAGGAGATGACGCAGCCCGCGACGGACCAGGATAAGTGGAAGGATGGTGCAACGGTGCATGTGCTCGACGCGGGCAACGAGCGGCGGGCCTGGACGGGCACGCCGCCGACTCCGCCCGCGGGGTCGCGCCTGGCCGACGCGGACGGGGCGGACGTCTTCGTCGCGGCCGACACGGACGAGGACGGCGAGATCTCCAAGGTGATGGCGGTCGAGCTCGACGCGAACGGCAGCGAGCTCGACGAGAACGGCTGACCGAAGGGCATCGACAAGGACACCTGGCGTTGAAACGCATCGAAGGCCTCATCGATGTGGCATCGATGAGGCCTTCGATGATTTATTGATCGCGTCCTCGATGCGTCATCGATGAGTCATCGATGACGCCATCGATGACTCATCGATGACGCCGTCGGTTGCGCCTGAGACATCCTCAACATCTGGCGGCGGAGGGGCCAGCGTGCTCGCTCGAGACATCCTCAACATCTGGTGGTGGTCGATCCTGGGCGCGCGGGGTCGTCCGTCGGTCGATCGTCGTCGTCCTCGCTCGTCGTCGCCATCATCGTCTTCGTCATTCGTCGTTGGAGGAGGCGGCGTCGACAGCGATGGCATCCGACTCAGTGGCCCCCTCAGGCGACGACGACGACGACGACGTCGATCGATAGGATGAGGCTCGGGGTGGCAATCGGTAGTCGTTCGGTCGTCGTCGGTCGCCATCGCCGCCGCCGCCGCCGTCGTCGTCGCGGCACTGGAGGTGACGGAGGCGGGACAGGAGAGGGAGGGTGGCGGGAGGCGGGGCCGCGGGCGGGCCTCCGGACGTGGGCGTCGATGTCGTCGAACCTGGGCGCGCGGGGTCGTCGTCGTTCGATCGATCGATCGGTCGACTGTCGTCGTCGTCGGTCGTCGTCGGTCGTCGTCGGTCGTCGTCGTCGTCGTCGTCGGGCGACGTCGCCCTCGCTCGTCGTCGTCATCATCGTCGTCGTCGCCCGTCGTCGGAGGAGTCTTCTTCGGAAACAATGGCATCGCACGTGCACAGTTTGTTTCTTAACCCGCGGAAGAAATACCCAACCTGGGCGACTTATTAGGGCTCCCCTAGGGCTCAGCGGGCCCGAACTGTTCGACGAATACTCCGACCTCGACGGGGATCGTCACCGTCGGTGTCGTCGCCGTTCGTCGATCGTCATTCGTCGTCTGTCGTCTGTCGTCTGTCGTCTGTCGTCGTCGATCGTCGGTCGTCGTCGTCGTCGGTCGTCCGTCGTCGTCGTCGTCGACGTTGTCGTCGTCGCCCCGCCGCCGCCGCCGTCGTCGTCGCGGCGGTCGTCGGCGTTCGTTGTCGCCGAGGATCTCGAGCTCCTCATCTGAGAGCGGCGCCGAGGCCGCGAGAGACGCTCGGCGGCCGCGAGCGGGGAGATTCGAATCTCCTCATTCCCCTCGTCGTCGCCCGTCGTCGTCGTCGTCGGTCGTCGGTCGTCGTCTGTCGGCTGTCGTCGTCGGTCGTCGTCGGTAGTCGGTCGTCGGTCGTCGGTCGTCGTCGTCGTCTCGTCGTCGTCTCGTCGTCTTCGTCGTCCTCCTCCGGGGGGGGCGGAGGAGCGGAGGATGTCGAGTGCGATGCGTGGTGTGTGCGTGGTGTGTGCGTGTGTGTGCGCGCAGTGTGCACTGAAGGAGGAGTTGGCGGACCCCCCTCGTCGTCGTCGTCGTCGTCGTCGTCGTCGTCGTCGTCGTCGTCCTCGTCGTCGTCCCCCCCTTCCTCCTGCCCCTCATCCTCTCCCCTCCCCTTCCCTTCCGCCTCTTCCCCCTTGTTTTTTTTTTGTTTGTTTTTCTCGTCTTTTTTGCGTTTACTTTTAAGTTTCACTAGAGCCCGCCCAGTGGCGGGCGCGCACTGGTTTCACCGTCGACTCGCCCAGTGGCGGTCGACAGGAGCACGTCGAGGCGCCGCCCAAGATGGGCGGCGGTCCGTGCTACCAGTCATTGCGACTGTGTTTGAGTCGGCGTAGTGCGCCCTCGGGCGCTGCTAGAGTGTTGCCGCGTTGCTAAGTACGCCTTGACTTTTGAAAAATCCTGCCTCGATCCTCCCTCTCCCTCTCCCCCTTCTCCTCCTTCTCCTCCTCCTCCCCCTCCCCTCCTCCTCCCCTCCTCCTCCCCTCCTCCTCCTCCTCCTCCTCCTCCTTCTCCTCCTCTTTCTCCGCCTTCTCCTTCTCCTCCTCCTCCTCCTCCTCCTCCTCCTCCTCCTCCCCCGCGCGCGGGGCGGGGGCGGCGCGCCTTGAGGCGTGGTCGCCGTCGTCGACGCGGCGCCCGCGGGGGGGCCATGGCCGAATTCCCCACCCCCACCCCATGTTGCATTGCATTGCGTTGTTTGTCATTGTGTTTGTGTTGTGTTTGCGTTGCGTTGCGTTTGCGTTGCTTTGCGATCGTTGTTGTATGTAAGACTGTGTAGAAAGTATATGGTATGTTCTATGATATAGGACCCACGTCTTATAATAACACTCAAGTGTTATAGTAGCACTTGGCCAAGTGTTAAGTGTTATAATAGCACTTCAAGTGCTATAATAGCACTTGTAGCGTTCAACAAGATCTCGCCGCTTAATTTAGCAAGTGAGGTACCTGTGGGGGCGCCTCACGGTACCCGGGACGCGCCAAGGAAACCAGCTACGTGAGCTGATGCTCCATTCTACTGTTTGCTGTTCTACCCTTTCGTCCGCCCCGACGCCCTCTCCCTGGCGCGTGGAGCGCCAGGGGCGGCGCCGGAGGCGCCGCCGGGGGGGGTGTCCAGCGCCGATCCAAAAAAAATCCGCGCGGACGTCCGAAAGTTTATGTTTACGTAGTTTTTTGTGTCTAGCACCATCGACGCTCGATGCTCCGGGGCTGGAGCCGGCTGGGGGTCTGAGGTGGTCCAGCCCAGGTTTTCGGCGTCGGAGGGCCGTTTTCGGGCCCCGGGACCGCTGGGAATCGATCTAGAGTGGAAAAATAGGCCGGATGGATCCCGTGAAATGTTCGGGGACAGATGTGAACCGGATTTGCCATGATCTACCTCCTTTTACAGATTTTCTGGGGTCCCATCCAGCTCAGATTCCTTGGCCGCCTCCACATTGAAGGTGGAGGTTTTTCGACGCTGTCGGGCCTCATTGGCCTCCCCTGGTGTGTTTTTGTCGCCACAGCTGGATCCGCTTCGATTTCTGATCCGGGAGGCGATTTTTGAGGGGGCCCGTCACTTCCGACGTATCGAACAAATGAAGATCAGGTTTTCTGCCACTTTCAGCGCCCCGAGCCAGTTTTCGGGTTCCTGGGGCCATCAGAACACGACCCAGTATAAAGGAGCCGGGCCCGGGGGAGGGGGCGAGGGGCCCAGAGCCCAGACATGGCGACGTTCTACTTCTTCCAGAACGCGTTCCCCAGAAGACCCGACGATTTCCCCGGGGCTGGCCTTTCGTCTACAGTCGTTTTTTGACACTCCCGGGGCCCGGCGAGGGCCTTCGGAGGCCGGAAACCGCCAAAAACTTTCGTTTCGAACAAGGAGGACGGGGACCAACAAGGAGGAGAACAAGGAGGACGGGGACAGGAGAATGGGGGATGAGGCGGAGGATAGGGGGGCGGGGGGGGGGAGGGGGAGGGGGGCGAATCATTGAGGATGACGAGGTGAAGCGGACCAGGAACAAGAGGAGGGGGGCGAGGAGGAGGGGGGCGAAAAAAGTGTTGTTGCATATTCCGAGAATGATTGTGTTGGATTTCCATACGAAGAAGTGGCACCTGCCAGGGTGGGAGCCGGGGCTGTATCCGATCTTTCCATCGAAAGGGCGGCAATGGTTCTTGGACGGGTATCGGAAGCATCCTGTGTTGAGTGTGAAGCGCACCCAATTTATGATAACCCTGGCTTTGGCGGTAACGGCGCACTCTGCCCAGGGACGGACCATGGCAGCAGTGATAGCTGACCTCGAAAGAGGGCGCGGCGTGAGTTGGATGTCCAGTCACGTTGCCATCACGCGCGTGCGCAGACGGGAGAACCTGCTGATCTTCCGGCCGTTCGATAGGAGACCGTACAACGCGGGTGAGATGGCGGGCGCGAAAAAACTGTTGCAGGTGCTGCGAGGGGAGAGCGTGAATTGGAATGAGTGGGAGGCGGAAGTAAGGCCACGAGACCAGTGCGATCGCTGCCGTCGGAGATTGCTGGTAGAGGCGTTCACGAAGTACGAGTTCCAGAGGAAGGACAGGCCCGCGTTCTGCAAAGAGTGCACAGAAGAGATGAAGAACGCTGAGGAGAAGTGGCGCACGACGTGCAGAGGGTGGGCAACGAGAGCGGAGGGTGACGATGCGACGCGGCACGGTGACGATCGGAGTGGGGATGCAGCGCCGGGCGGCGGGGAGACGAAAAGGAATCGGACAATTCACTGCGGGGGCCGAGGTGGACAAGGGCGGTGAGGAGGAAGAGGAGGGGGACACGGAGGAAATGAAGGACGGGGGGGGGGGAGAATCGACGAGGATGAGGATGAAGCGAGGGAGGAAGAGGAAAAATGGGCGACGAGGATATGGAGGAGGAGGAGGGGGAGGATGAAGAGGAGGTGGACACCCTGAAGTGCGGCTTGTGCGGTGATCGCTTGTGAATTGCGGCTTGGAGGCAGTTTCAAAGCCTTTTGGGGGCAGTTTTGGAGCCGTTTGGGGGCCTCTTGGGGGCCTCTTGGGGCCTCTTGGTAGCGTCTTTGGGGCTTCTTGGGGCCTCTTGGGGCCTTCTGGGGCCGTCTTGGGGCGGAGAGCTCGGATTGTCGGTTCAATCTCCCCCTCTTGGGCCCCTCTTGGAGCTGTCTTGGGGCCCTCTTGGGCCGTCTGTGGGGCCTCTTGGGCTGTCTTGACGCCCTCCTGGGCCGACTTGGGCGCCTCGTGGGGGTCTCTTGGGCCGTCTTGGGGCGGTCTTGGGGTGCTCGTGGACCGTCTTCAACGCCGTGAGGGCGGACAAGTTGCATATGATCAAAATGTTCGTTTTCCCATTGGAATTTGACGATTTTCGGTTCTTCGGCCCTTCTGAGGACTGCTCTTGGAGGCCTCTTGGGCCGTCTTGGAGGCTGCTTGGCTTGTCTTGGGGCCATCTTGGGCGTCTTGGAGCGCTCGTTTGGCGTCTCGGGGCCCTCGTGGGCACTCTCGGAGGCCTCTTGGGGCCTTCTTGATTCGTCTTGAGCCCATTTTGGGTCCAAAACAGCCCCGTGAGTCGCGCGTCCGGGGCCCGGGGGGGGGGGTCGAATCTCCGGTTTGGGGTCCCTGGGGGGGGGTTAGGGGGGGGAAACTCTCTCACGCGCCTAGAGACCCACAAGGGGTCGGCGGATTTCCGTTGTGGGTCTCGCGCCAGTGCAGCCACAAGTGCAGAAGTGGGCACCGCCACCAGTGTAGTTGCCAGTTCTGACGCCTTCAAAAGGGTTGCAGCCTGCTGCCACGAGTGCAGCAGCACTGCCTGCACCGCGTTTTAGCCATGACAGCGGGAGAATCCGCTGCATCATAATCAGAGCAAGGCAGCTCTGCCCTGTTCGTGCCGCTTGGGCCTCAGCTGGAGCGGCACGGCGCTTCGATGGTCAGTAAAAATTCGTTTTTCCCAACCATCCTGTGGTGTTGGGTCCTCGTTTTGAAGAGACGGTGCCCCGCGTTCCTCCTCCTTCCTCCCGCTGCCCCCTCCCTCCTCCCTCCCCCTTGCCTCTGCCCTCCGCATGTGTCTGTTTCGGCACATCCCTCACGCGGTCCGTGGCCCCATAGGGAGCTCCACCGAAGGCCCCAGTGGCAGGGTCCGCATGGCGGCCCCGCATTTTGGCGCGCCCCTTACACGGTTCGTGGCCCCATAGGGAGCTCCACCGAAGGCCTCAGTGGCAGGGTCCGCATGGCGGCCCCGCATTTTGGCGCACCCCTCACACGGTTCGTGGCCCCATAGGGAGCTCCACCGAAGGCCCCAGTGGCAGGGTCCGCATGGCGGCCCCGCATTTTGGCGCACCCCTCACACGGTTCGTGGCCCCATAGGGAGCTCCACCGAAGGCCCCAGTGGCAGGGTCCGCATGGCGGCCCCGCATTTTGGCGCACCCCTCACACGGTTCGTGGCCCCATAGGGAGCTCCACCGAAGGCCCCAGTGGCAGGGTCCGCATGGCGGCCCCGCATTTTGGCGCACCCCTCACACGGTTCGTGGCCCCATAGGGAGCTCCACCGAAGGCCCCAGTGGCAGGGTCCGCATGGCGGCCCCGCCCCATTTTGGCGCACCCCTCACACGGTTCGTGGCCCCATAGGGAGCTCCACCGAAGGCCCCCAAAGTGGCAGGGTCCGCATGGCGGCCCCGCCCCATTTTGGCGCACCCCTCACACGGTTCGTGGCCCCATAGGGAGCTCCACCGAAGGCCCCAGTGGCAGGGTCCGCATGGCGGCCCCGCCCCATTTTGGCGCACCCCTCACACGGTTCGTGGCCCCATAGGGAGGTCCACCGAAGATGATGCCCAAACTTGCGGTATTAACAATTGCTTATTGTTGGGTCTTTCGCCAGGCTAATTTTTTTGTCTGTTTACGTTCCTTCCGTGGTCTGTGCGGATTCAAAGGGTCTGGCAGACGGCCTTCAGTTAGGCCCCTCATGGTGTCTGCCCCCCCCCCGCCGTACGAGCATGGACTTCTGGGAGGCCATGTGGGCCAAGTTTCAGGACCTAGGTGGGCTCAGTAGCAGCTTGAGAGTGGGGCTCGTGAGAGCTCATCAGAAGGGTCGCCACATGGATGCCATAGGTAACCGATGGGCCGACGTAGCTGCCACTCGCGGCAGATATTCACATGCTGCGTCTAAGGCGAACCGCACCTCGATGCGCATTGCCCACGGTAGTTTCACTGCCGTGCTAAACTTGGTATAGCTCGGACGTGGGCACTTTTTCTCGGCGGGGATCATTGAGGAGCAACCTGGATCATCCTGCGAAATAACCACGCACGAAACCGACAAAAGCACAGGGAATGGATGATCCACGCTTTTCCTTTGCTTGCCGACGGGTCCCGAATCGACACCCGGCCTTGTGTTGAAAAGCTCGGCGGAGGCCCCCCCAAGGCCAAGGCTCCTCGGGAGCCCAGTCTGGCGCCGGATGAGCTCCGACACGTTTTCTCGCAAGCTGTCGGTCGTCCAATGTGGAGGTGCAATTTCTGCATGAGCTTGGCATCGCTCGGACGTGTGCGTCTTTTCTCGGCGTGGACCCTGGAGGAGCATCCTGGACCATCGAGCAAAAAAACACACACACACACACACGAAAGCGAACAATGGCCAGGGAATGGACGTCCGAGCGATGGCAAGTGAGGGGCTGAAGGACCGATACGTCTCGCGTTCGTCTTTCTCTCTCGGCCTGCCCTGCTCGTGTGCGTGCTCTGCGTGCGTCCGTCGCTCCGCGAGATGGGCATCTTGCTCCTGGGGTTGGTCGCAGTGGCCGACCTCTCTCGGCTGCGCTTGGCGATGTCCCTGCCGATGGAGTCGACGCCCCTCCCGAGGCCTTCGTTTCCTCCCTGAGTGGAGTGAATGCCGAGGCAGGAGGTGTTGACACCAGCCGCCAGGATGCCGCTGGCGTCGGGCAAGGTGGGGAGCGTGATTCCCATTCGAGGCAGGGTGAAGGTACCTGCCGTCGTGCCGCCTCCCCCCCCGTCGGCTCGAGCCGCTCGGATCGACCTCGTCTGCACGTTGGGGCAGGCCCTAGGGGGCCCAGGCTCGGGCATCGTCCTCGGAATCCGTGGGACTCCGACTCGTCTGGTGCTCGTTCGGTCCGACCGCGGGTGTCTTTTGAGCCTCCTCCTCCTCCTCCTCCTCCTCCTCGCTTCTTCTCGCTCCTCCTCGTTCCTCCTCCCCCCCCCTTTAGTTCAAGTGCAGAACCCGGCGAGTGGTGCGGCATCCTTCCCTCCCGAGCGCCGTGGGCCTGCCTCTGCCCATGCTGAGCGCGGGCGGTACTGGCGGCGAGGGGGCGGGAACAGCCGGCCCACCCTCGCCGCCTCCGCGGTTCCAGCCGGTGCCCTTCCCAGCGCGGGGATCGTTCCCGCCGCTGCCTCGCGAGGCCATCGTCTGTGGGTCTCCTCGGGGGGCACTGCGTTCTCTGCGTTTCTTGTGGCTCCCTCACTGCGGGCACGGCTGGACGCCTGCTCGTGGACTGCCAGCCCACCGAGGGCAAGAGCATGTCTGGACGGTCTACTCTAAAGTGAGCTGGGACAAGGGCGAGAGATAGCCCAGCGTTTGTCCGCGGCCGCTTGGGCTCAAGCGGCCGGCCGCCAATATGTGACTGCGCCTCATCGCAAGGCACACGACTTGCCATCGATACCGAAAACATATTCGCTTGAGATGGCCCGTCGCTCCCGCGACGACCTCCTACGTCTGGGACTATCGCTACTACGGTACAACAGAGCTGGAGCTGGGCTTCGCCTAGGGCGAAGCTGCTGGTTGGGCCTTCCAACCCCCTTCAAACTTGGTAGCGGAGCTGGCCTATGGTGGCCAGCTCTCGCTCTACTCCTCACCATCCACGGCACCTTATCTGGTGGACTACTGACATGG
The DNA here is from genome assembly GCA_963575745.1 of Prorocentrum cordatum. Lineage (NCBI taxonomy): Eukaryota > Dinophyceae > Prorocentrales > Prorocentraceae > Prorocentrum > Prorocentrum cordatum. Next base: position 378,021 of record CAUYUJ010022592.1, on the reverse strand, counting down.
TGGAGAATCAGGGTGCAGTGGGTCTGCGCGGAGGAATGTACATAACTACGCACAACCGCAAGGACACTTGCAGTGCTACCTCTGCTTTCGCGGAGGCCTCTTACTCGAGTCCTACATCCCTGCGCTACTACACTCCTGAAGTCCACCCACCTACTCCATTTGATTTTTTTTTGGCAAATACCATGCATGGCAATATGCAATGCGACATTGTGCTGCCTCCACTCCCACGCAGGCTGACAACCAAACACCACAAACCCCAACCACTAATACCCGACAACGATTTACGGGGCCATTGGATTCGCATTCTGATCTTCGGCCTAATCAGGGTCGCTATCGGGTGTGCTGTGGGACACATGCGTGGCGGAGACGACACAAGAGCAACCGGCCCCCAGTGGGATCCGGTCGGCCAAGTACCTTTTTCCGCGAATTCGCTCGAGAGGCACATGCATGGATCAACGCTACCACAGGCAATCTGACGCCCTCCCAACAGGCTGCATCACTGCAGCGTGGTCTGGGAGGTCTCGCACGGACCATAGCCTTGAAAGTTCCCCCCGCAGTCATCAACTTTGGCGTTAACATTGGTGATCGTCATACCGATGGCGTCACCTACATCATGTCCCTCCTTAGCACGATGTTTGAGAACTTAGAGGAGGAACGCCAACTTAACTCGGGAACGGCTCTCATTGACTTTCGCGTCCATGCGGGAGAACGGATCGACCAGACATTCGCACGCTTCGAAGATGAAACGGCAGGCTTCATCCCCAACTTCTAAATGCTAGCAGTTATCCTGTTCAGAGCCTCCGGGGTGGGGACGCCGCGTGCACAACAACTCCTACAGCTACTCAACCACACACTGCCGAGGAATCAACAACAATTTGATGCTTGATCGCATGAGGTCATATGCCCACATTGCTGAGTGAACCCCTGGCAATATTGGTGGTATCTTTAGCCACGGTCACCTTACCGAAACCATTCAGACTGAAACTAATGCAGGGCAACCTGCTACAAACGTCTGGAACGACGATCCGCAATCAACGGAGACCACCACTCCATTCGCCCAAAATGGTAGTCTGCCTACGGGGTCGCAAGACTCCTGGGCTAGATATCAGGGACCGTCGGCAACGGCGGCCCCTACACAAGCCACTACCCTTGTAGGCTCAGCGGGGCAACCCGCCCAGTCTGACTTCGACTCTGGAACCGACGCCGACGCGTCATCAGATGACGAGACGACTGCCCTGGACGATTCACTTATCTTACAGAAGAACAACAGGCTCAATTGTTGTTTCTAGGATGTCAGAAACATCAGCGCAGATGGAGACGGTTTATAAAGAAGCCAATTCGCAAGGTACGGCGTTCTATCCGACGGGCACTTCGGAGAAAAGGCAAAGGTCGAGGCAGTGGCATGGACACGCGACGGGGATTGCATGGCAGAGGTATGCTAGCATTCCTGGCATACCTTACTGGACCACAGTATGAAGAATTATTCCTGGGAGCAGGCGGGGGCCGTAGGCGCGCTGCAGGAAAGGGTGAGGGACGTCGGGACAACCCAAAATATGCTAACGGTAAAGCCATGGAACGTGACATCTGCCATAGTACACCACATATCCGCCGTCCATGCCCCCGAGGCGATGGGAGAGGCAGGGGTCCGTCAATACCACTGGCTCCAACCGATTCGGACATGCAGCATGTCGATTGGGAGACGCTGTTAGCCGACTCTGCCGACAATCCTCCCGCAGTCGATAACTTCACGGCTGCCAGGTATCTAAGCGCCAGCATGTCCCTCGAGCGATGCGACGATGGGCTCTTCGAGGAGGTATACGCTGGCCACGGCGAGATAAACCAGGCGGACTGGCTAGGCATACCCATCGCGGGGCAACCTGCGCGTATCGAATTTGCTCCGGACTTCTGTATACCCGCCGACGTAGATCATGAGATGGCGGGGGCACCCGCTGATTCTGAAGCTACAATTCCAGCGACAGAAGAGGAAATGCAAATGATGCTCCATCCTCAGGTCGTTGGCAATCCGATTAACATAGAACCATCGGGTGATGATCCTTGGCGGGGGAGCCCGCGAGATGCCGGCGACCTTTCAGAACGCACCCAGTGCGAACTTGAGCATAGTGAAGATCATCATCTCACGGTCGTGGCTTCGGGGCGGTCTCCGAGCCGCCACGGGCGATCCGCTGGTCGCCAAGACTGGAGACGCACGAGTCGCTCAGAGGATGACTAAGACGAGTGGGGCGCTGTGAGCCGTCGCGTGCAGCGCCGCGGTCGCGGCCGCTCACGCGGGCACTCGCGCGCGCGCCCCAGCGGCGCCCAGCGCCCCCGCCCCCCTGGCGCGAGGGCCCCAAAGACTCCGCCGAGGAGGGGGCGCTCGCGGGGAAACCCGCCTCAGAGGGAGAACCGTCTAGCTGCGCCCGAAGCAAGTGGCGTGCAACGCCTCGTCAGTTATGGCGATCATGGGCTGGCTCGCCAGCACATGCCCCCCAACGCGATGCGGCGCTGGCTCGACCGAGGCCGGACCGAGAATGACATTCGCCACTCGCATTCACTTCGCAATGTCGATCGAGCGGAATGACGAAGGCAAATTCGCCCGCACCAACAGAGGCAAGGGCACCAATTCGAGAGAACATCTTGAAAGAGGGGGCCTCAAGAGGGCCGTCACCAGTGACCGGAAGACTCATTGGTGCATCGTCTGTCCTTACTAACATTTTGCCGACCGCAGACCTTTGCGTCCGATGAAGCGCCCATCAAGGAGCCCCAACTTCGACAGGGTTCCATGGGTCTGGTCTCGCGGAGATGGTCTGGGTCGCAGAGCGGATCCGACCAATCATCCACCTGCAGAATGTTTGACTGAAGCTGACTACCAGCCGATTGATAAGAGAGGGATCAATCGGACCGACGACTCTGGCAGCACCTCGATATAAATCACCGCCTCAAAGTATACAGTTGAGAATCTCATGGGACAGGCGATGTGATACGTGTGGGGGGGCAACCCGCTTCATCTTATCATGGAGGTGCTGCCCATCCAGAAGGCGATGAAGGGGCTGGTCGTTAGGTTCTTGCCGAAGCTGGGGGCCCCGCTGAGGCCGCTCCTTCTTGGCCCGACCCAGAGTCCGAATCGGTCTCCAGCTCTTGGGCGGAAGGTGCCCGCGAGACTGTCGCAAATATAGGTGTTCATGAAATGATAACAGAAGATATGCATCTGGTCCCAGGCGCGAACGTCGCCTACCATTGCAAACAGATCGGCTGGATAACGACCCCTGTCATAGAAAAAGGTGGGCGTTGATAGACATGATCTGGGTTGCAGACATGGGGCCAATATCAAGAACATGGCACTGCGGAGGCCGATTTCGCGGACAGCCCCCGATGCTGGGGAACCTGCGGCACAGCCTCCAGCGGGGGCGCCCGCAGCGGAACAGCCAGAAGAACCGCCCCCCAATATGAGACCAGGAGGAAGGTGGAGCTACCCCAATCCCCCTACTCTTCAAGTTCGCCAATCTCACTCGAAACTGACCAGCTACCGCCACCGCCTAAGCAGAAGAAGAGGGCCAGTCCAGATGACGCCGATCCTGGTAGCAATAAATCGCAGCGGTCTGCGGGGAAACCCGCCGAGAGACATCGTTCCAGAGGGCCAGCAGCGGCCGCTGCGGCAGCAGCGCTTCATGGCGACAGCGCGCCCACGCCGAAAGACCCCGCATGCCTGCGCGGCCCGACGCCTGGCAGGATTCACAGATCAAGCTGGGCGCCGTCACTGGATGGATCATCCAGAGGAGCCGCATCATCACAGAACGGCGCGGATTTTAAGGCGTTGGAAGCTACCTCAAAGGCATCAGGAGCGGCTCCCACGATCACCCCATGCCAGTGCTTCGACATCCGCGAGAAGGATCGGGAATCTGGAAGCGCCCGCTCATCGGCAGCGCCTGCAGCGCCTGAGCCAGTGAGGGCGCATGGCGAACCAGTCGCTGCTCCCGCGGGGCAACCCGCTGTCACTCTCGAGTTGCCCGAGGAATTCAGGCGATATTGGGGGGCCCTGGGCGCTGTCAACCAGATGGAGATCACCCCAGCGTACAGGCCCTTTACTAGTGACGGGTATGAGCGTTATATAGCGGCGCAGCGTGGCACTAAGTGCACTGCCATACCTGCTAACGACGATGCTCGCTCACGTCCGACTCTATAGGCTCACGCCACATCCGCCGACCCCTTTTTTGTCCTGTCGCATTTCGCGCCCGAGCAAACCGTGCCCAGTGGAAGACCCCGGCGGGTCGCGCGCGGCCCGCGAGGTTGTTGCATTTCGTTGTGTTATTGTGTGTGTGTGTGTGTGTGCGTGTGCGTGTGCGTGTGTGTGTGTGCGTGGGTGTGTTTGCGTGTGTGCGCGTGTCCCCCCCCTCCCCTCTCTCTCTCTCTCTCTCTCTCTCTCACTTGTTGTTTCCCCCTCTCTCTCTCTCTCTCTCTCTCTCTCTCTCTCTCTCTCTCTCTCTCTCTCTCCTCTTTCTCTCTCTCTCTCTCTCTCTCTCTCTCTCTCTCTCTCTCTCTCTCTCTCTCTCTCTCTTTTGTTTTTTTGTTTTCTCTCTCTCTCTCTCTCTCTCTCTCTCTCTCTCTCTCTCTCTCTCTCTCTCTCTCTCTCTCTCTCTCTCTCTCTCTCTCTCTCTCTCTCTCTCTCTCTCTCTCTCCCCCCCCCCCCGCGCCGTCGGAGGCTATCTAGCGCGCGAGCGCAATCCCCCCACCGTGCCTTGTTGATTTGCTTGTGGCTCTTGTAGGTGCGTAGGGGCCCCGCGGTCTGAGATCTTGGTGCCTGGCGCTGCGGGTTAGAAGCTACATGCCTCAAGTGGTGCTTGGGGCCACTTTGGGGCCTCTTGGGCGCCTCTTGGGGCGTTTTGGGGGCCCCCCTGGGGCCTCTCGGGGGCCTCTTGGTGCTTCTTGGGCGCCTCTTGGGGCCTTCTGGGGCCGCCTTGGGGCGGAATGCTCGGATTGTCGCTTCGGGCTCCACCTCTTGGGCCCCTCTTGGGGCCGTTTTGGCGCCGTCTTGGGCCGTCTTGGGGGCCTCTTGGGCCTTTCGAGGTCCTCTCGGACCGACTTGGGCGCTTCTTGGGGGCCTACTGGGCCATCTTCGGGGCGGTCTGAGGGGGCTCTTGGACCGTCTTCAATGCCGTGAAGGCCGACAAGTCGTATATGATAATAATGCTGTTTTTCTATAGGAGTTGGACGATTTCGGCCTCGTGGGCCCCTCTTGGGAGTCCTGTTTGAGGCCTCTTCGGCCGTCTTGGAGGCCTCTTGGGCAGTCTTGGGTCGATCTTGGGCGTCACGGGTCGATCTTTGGGCGACTCGGGGCCGTTTTGGCCCGACTTGGGGCGTCGAGTAGGATGGCAGCGCGACCGCCTCGGGACTCGTTTGTGGACGAGTATGTGCTGGGGCACGCAGTTTGTCAGAGACGGTATTGCGCGGGGCGCGGTTGGGTTCATGACTATTCAGTTGTGGGGACGCAGGGCAAATAGAGGGCCTTTGTGCCTCGGCGCTTTGGTCGATTTGCACGCGCGCGCCGCGCAGCATGGTTTGCCGTGTCCTCATCGGCCGACGCTGCCGGAGGGCCAAGTGTGGGGCGGTTGCCAGGGGCCGTCGCAAGCACGCGACATCCCTGCAATCTCGCCACCGCCGTTTCTGACAGTAGTCCTGAGCTGAAGGATGGCTGAAGGGATGGACAGGATGAATGCTCGTGCGAGGATTCCCCAAGAGATGGGTTGGCCAGGCACTGACAGCATACGGTGCCGGCTCCAGGGTGCAATCTGCCAATTGGACCGTCAAAGCCACTATGTTGCGTACTTTGATTGCCATGGGGTAGGTGTTGTCAGGTTCGACGACGACAAGGTCGGTCGAGTGGGGTTCGCGGCGTTCTCTGGCTGTGAGAGGAACCACATAGACGTGGCTTTGGTTGTTTTTGCGCGGGATGCGGGAGGCGGGAGGTCGGCGGCAGGCGGCGCAAGCGAATCGCCATCCGTCGGCAGCGCCGCTAGCGCAGAACGGCACGCGAATGCTGGGCGCGCGAACGCTGAAGGTGAGGTAGCGCGAGGCGCGGGGGGCGCGAGTGCGAAACGGGGCACATATTGGAATGACAGCGGTGATGCATGATGCAACGGTGAAGAGGATGCGCGTTGATGGCCACCAGGGAGCGGACACGGTTCGGGGCAGCGTGGTGACTGGCGAGGGTAGGAGGGGGCGAGCCGACGGCGGCGAAGGGGAAGGCACCATGCGAGATGGCCCACCCCCGAACAGAGCGGGCGCCAGAGATCTCGTTTCGGAGGACCTCGTGGAAGCTGGCGGACGGGAGGATTTGACAGGGGCGGGCTCGGGCGCACGGGCACCGCCACCAACTGGTAAGGAGCGCGACGCAGACGACGCCGAGGCACGCAAACGGCGGCGGGCCGGAGAAAGCATGGGCCCCAGCGGCAATGCGAGGAAAGCTTTGGTTGCTGCGTGGAATGGCAGGGTTTGCAGCGAAGGGGCCGGGCGCGCTGGCGAATGCGCAGGAGGCGCGATCGGATCGGCAGTCGGTGTCGACGGAGGCGCGGCGGAGAAGAAAGTAAACGATAAGGCACAAGCGCAGGACGGCGAGGGCGAAACAGCACGGCAAAGTAGAAGAGCGTCGTCTAGCGGAGCGACAGAACCAGGGGTCGGCCCAGGTTCGATGGACGTTGACGGAGCGCCAGATGGGGGACGAGACTTTTCCGGAGATGTCGGGGGGGGGCGATGACGGCGCCCCCGCGGCGCACGCGATGCAGAAGTTTTTCTATAATGTTAGTGTAGACGCGTCGTCGAAAGATCCCCGTCGGGCCCGAGAACTCCTCGTGGCAGCTTCTGCGGCCAGTGTGCGGCGACACCCAACGGTGCCTGCGGGTCCAGACGATCCGGCGCGCGCAACCGTGGTCGCGAGCACTCGACGAGGACATCGCTGTCGAGTTGCCAGCCGTGCGCTGTGCGTTTGTGGGGTGTACGTGACGTAGACGAGTTGCGCGGGCACGTCCGCGAGGTGCACGGCGCCGTCGTGCTGCCCATCGCCGAATTGATTCATCGAGAGGACGAGGGCGAGGATCTCCGTATCGCGGCGGCGTACCATGCGATCGTCGCACATGCTGTCCGGGGTGGTGCGCCGCTGTCGGCGCATTCCCTTCACAGGCGGAATTTGGCCGTGTACGCGAAAGCAGCGCAACGGACAAGCATGGCGTCTCCGACATGTTTTCTATGCGCCTGCACGTTTCCATAGGTGGAAAGCCGACGAGGGAACCATACTACCTGGGAGCAACCGTTGAAGGCGTCCGCAGCGGACCCGAGCGTGGTGAGTCACTTTGGCGGATAGGCCATGCCGGACGTGCAAGTGCGCCTCAGCGTCGACGCATACATGCGGGACTACCGTCTAGAATCAGGAAGCGGAGCCCTGGACCTGCACGGAGATGCGCGGCATCGGGAAGACTTCACCGATTGGCTCGTGGCAGTGCCAACGTCCCGCGGTGAAGTGCACATGTTCTGTTGTCCTGAAGATCGGCGATGCCGCGGGGGGTGTCAGGAGAAGAGAGAGGCATGTCTGGAATGCATAGCGCCTCTGTGTGCGGAGTGCAAGGTAGAGGTGGACATTCCACATCGGTGGCGAGCCAGTGCGATCCCGGCAGTTCCGCGCCGCAGTCTTGCGAATGACTTGGTGGCTTATGCGCCAGATCGCATGTGCACAGAAGGCATGACAGTGATGGAGATGATCTGCTGCAGCCCTTGCATTGCGTCAATGATTCGTTTTTTCGTTGGAGGTGAAGTTTCAGAACGACCCAGCAAGCAGTGAGGGAAGGGTGAATATGTTTGACAGCGCCGCGGGGTGCCACAACGGGCGTCTGACAGCGCGAGGGAATACCACGAGCTTCATGTTACCGTGACAGGGGCAAATTGCGAGAGCTCCGTCTGCTGGAGAAGGAAGGGCGCCAGGGAAGCGACTCGGCTCTGCCGATCGTGGGTGGTAGGTTTGGGTCGGTGGTGCAGATCTTTCTGAAAATCGACGACGCCACTAGTAAGGGCAACTTGCCGCGTTTCATGCATCAAGCGAACGTGCGGTGCGAAGTTGTGAAGCGCCACATCGAGATGATGAAGCAGCGCGGGCGCCGGGCCTTCGTGAACGTCGGCGTGGAGGCGACGGAGGGAAAGGCCGAGCAGCTGCCGAAGGACGGCGCGCCGCCAGAGATTGTCCGGCCGCTGCCGCATAACACAACGATGGACAAGGTCACGGTGCAGAAGAATACGACGACTTGTGATGGGCTGCGATATTATTTGGGAGCGGCCCCGCGCGACATGGACATGGACTTGCCCACGCCGAATGCCGCCACGATGGAGAAGTCGTCCGTGGACGAAGTGGACGTGATCAAACGGGGTGCGTTTGAGCATGTGTCCGGCAGGTCGTCTGCAGGGCACGAGATCCCAGGTCCAGGTGCGACGACGGTCGCCCAGGCAGGGGCATCGGCAATGGATGCTAAAAGTCTCGCACTGCGTCTGGGAAGCACGTGGGCGGGCAGGTGCGACAGGCCGGAGTGCCCGCGCGGTGGAGATAAAGACGAGCGCGCTCTTGCGAGGACGAGCAGAATGGGGGACCAGGCGGCCAACGTCGATATGAAGACGCTGCAGTTCCGGCTGTGGGAGATGCTGGAAACGGACGCGCCCCGCTTTCGGTGCGTGGTGTATCCAAGGGCGCGCAATGATGAGTCAGTTTGTTCCGTGGTTTTTCGGTGTGGCATTTCCGTTCTGTCTCAAGTACAGAGTGCGGGGGTGCTGGACATGCCTGAGTGGCAGGAAAATGCACGACATCGACGTGGGCCAGCGGCGCCCCGAGTGGAACTGGCTCTGTGGGCGCGCATCATAACGCGTCGGGTGGAGTCCCAATTCCAGCGTGAGTGGCGGTTTGGTTTTACGGTGTCGTCGGTTTTGTTTCCAAGTTCCGTGAATATGGCCCGGTCTGTCCGCTTGGCGGATTATAGAAAGGACGGAGAGACGGAATGCCAGCATTCGCACGGTGAACTTGAGAAGGCAGCCGTGAGCATCGTATATGTTTTCTATGGTACGTACAAGGGTCCGTCAACCGGGAAGTCCACGAACGCGCGCGGAGATTTCTCGAAGCTGAAATATGTGCAGTCGCTCGACCCCATAGCGAAACGATTGGCTGCGGGGGCCAGCGCGGTCGCTCGCAAGATTGAAGGGACGAACGAGGTGCGGACGCTTATGAGGCACGACACTCATGCGACTCGGATCGCCCATGGTGTGCCGTTATTTATCACCATGTCCCCGGACGAGAGGCGCAACCTTGCAGTGGTGCGGCTGTCGCGGTCGCGAAAGAAGGACCCCGTGAATCGTCGTGAGGCGCGGGCGCTTCACGGCCCCACGCACGGTGGGTTGTGGGGGCCGTCGCTGGCGCGCGTGGAAGAAATATCTGGAGATGCCGCAACGAGGGATTGGCGCGTCAGGCGGACGAGGGCGGATCGGGCACGGAGGGGGCAGAGGGCGACGACGACGTGGACATGGCAGTGCCTTTGGCGATGTTGGCAGATGCCGTTCCCGCGGCGGACGAGAGACGAGCAGTGCTAGCCCGGGGCCCGCTGGCGGGCGCTGATGGGTTCCAGGTTACAGTGGGCCTTGTATTTGAGTTCATGTTGGGCATGCGGTATTGCCCGAAGTGCCCAGATTGCGAGTGCGCGGACTTGCTTGGCAGCAACGCTACGGCGGCGGGCGGGTGCTTGGGTCGCGTGGATGGGGTGCGCGGCAGCATTGAAGCTCAGAAGTCGGCAGGAAGTCTGCATTTGCATGTGCGAGTCTTCGTTCAATGCTTGTGCTTGCACCAGCACACCCTTCACGAACTGATGCAGTTGCCGACCGTCGTGCTTAAGGGGCTGGTAGAAGAGCACAAGAGGAACAAGAGACACGCGAGTCGTCAGGAGTACGCTGACGTAGAAGGATGGAGGGAGAGGAAAACGGAGATGGAAAAGGCGTGGCCCGCGTACCACGAGGCGACGGATCTGGTCGCAGCGGCGGAGTACTTGCACAGCGGCGAGACTAATTGGTTGAGAGAGGCGGGGGGAAGCGGTAGGAAAACAACCAGCGAAAGGACCGCATGTGCACCCGACTCTGCGGGAACCGGATATGTGAAGGCGGGAAGCGAGGAAGGGCGAACGCGGCTGCAAGAGTACCTGAGCGTCTGGGTGCAACAGGGGCAGGAGTTTCGACGGAACCACGTGCACCAGTGGAGTAAGCGTTTGCAGCGCGTGGTGCCGTTGGCTCATTGCCAGAGGAAAGACGACGCGACGCAGTGCAGAAGCTTTTCCCGCGCACGTCGTGGCTGGTAGATCGCGCAGTGGTGTTGTGCCAAGGTTTTTTTGAAACGCCGTGACTTGCCGCGAGCAGGGGGGAGGAACATGACAGGGTGCTTGCACGGGCTCATGAACGAAGAGAACCTGAACGGCACGCTGCCAGCGATGCCAAGCGGCGTGGTAGGGTTGAATTCCAACAGAGATTTGCAGATCCCGCACAGGTTCCCGGTGACGGAGGCAACGCGCGATAGTTGTGCGAAGAGCGGTGTTGGGAGACGGACCGGCCCATAGACATGGTTCTGGCAGCGCAACGAGCGCAGAATGCAGCGGCGGGGTATGCGGCGGACTATCAGTGCAAGCGGTGTGCCCCGTCGTTCAACGAGGTGAGGGAGATCAAAAAGAGCAGCCACGCGCTGGCGGAGCAGACGAAGGACAGGGCCGCGGCGTACCGAGCGAACAGGCACATGAAGAGGTTTCTCAGTGACATGTGCGGGAGAGGCGTGGTGCGGTCAGCGCAGGAAAGTTTGAATCTGCGAGCGTACCGAGACCAGAGAGACGTGACCGGTGCCGAGAGTATCAAGACTGCGAAGACAGCCATGATCCCGGGAGCAGAATCCGTGCGCATGGCGGAGCGGCTCTGTGCTGACGGGGGCGGTGTGGCCGTGGCAGCGCCGGGGATTTTGGAAGCAGACAAACGAGAAGATTCGAAAAAGGTTCGATTTGTGTCTAAGAGTCCAGTGTACTTGTATGGCATGCGCCACGTGGGCGATCCTGGCGCGCCCGACTTGGCGCATTTATCTTTGTATGAGTTCTTGCGATATTGGCGCATAGAGTTGGCGGCATTTCCAATCAGCGGAGCAGAGTTGGCGGCTGCGGCCAGCAATGATTACCAGGCGGAGCTGACGCTGTCCGGGATTCAGAAGGTCCGCGAAGCAGACGAGGAGAGAGCGGATACTGACGAGGGGGGGCGCAGGCGGGAGCCCAGTTGAAAGCTGGAGTGAATTATGTGATCAAACAAGGATGGGGGAGTCATTCGTGGGTTCCGTTCCCGGATGTTCCAGAGATGGAAACTCTGAGACACGCGTGGGTGCTAGTGCGGAACGAGCGCCCGAGGAACCCGAGTTCTCTTGGAGCGCCGCAGGCGAAGCACGGGGCGGGGGAGGAGGATAGGAACGGACTCTTGTTGATGGTCTATTTTCGGGCGTTCGCACTTCGAGGCGATGTCGACCGTGGAGTGCCGCGCCTGCGGGATTTCCGCGGAGCGCGGGGCTCGTGGGCGGAGACGTCGTTGGAGTGGTTAAAGACAGGCATGCCACGTGAAGAAACGAAGAGGTACATGCAGAACTACATGGGCGTTGTGGATTTGCGACCAGTCACGGACGAAGATCTCGTGCAGCACGAGGACGAGCTACAAAGCGACGAAGAGCTGGATCCGATAATTGTCGACGCGGCGACAAGGCGAAAGACGCGCGCGGGAGGTGCGCCCATGGAGAGAGAAGACAGGCGGACAAATGCAGTTGCGGAGTGCGAGAAGGAAAAGGAGGCCATGGCAAGGGGCGACGCCGTGCGGGGCGAGAGAACCACTTGGAAGAACGGAAGGCGCATGAAGCGCGGAGGGGATGGCGTGTTGAAGTGGGGCGAGTCGAGAGCCGCAGAAGGAATCGGCGCGGGTGAAACGGAGGGTGCCCCAGAGGTGGTGGCGGCCAGAAAAGCAATGGCGTCGAGTGTGCGGAAGTGGAGAAACGGGCTCGTGGATAGCGGGTTGAATGCGGGGCAGCGCGGCGTCGTCGAGAGGGTGGCAGGTCGAGTGGTGGCGCGAGAATTCGCGGGATCCGCGAGCGGCAAGAGAACAGGCCAGAGTCGTTCTGATATGGAGCCCCCTCGCGCGGGTGTTACACGGTGGTCCAGGGGCAGGGGGGAGTTTCGTGATAGACAAGATCCGGACAGAGTTATTCGAGAGAGAGAGAGAGAGCTGGGGTGGACGCACGGTATAGATTCCCAGGTAGCAGCGTTGCAGGCTACGAACGCCTCAGCGCTCGACGGGAATACAAACCACAGTGCATTTGGGATTGATGTGAACAGAACGAAAGCGGAGTGCGGCGGGCGATGCCAGCGCAGACGCGAAAAAAGAAAACGAAGAAAGAAATCGCTGCGCAGCGTCTGTCACAGTGGAAGTGGCTGATAATGGACGAGGTGAGCATGGTCAGTGCAAACTTCATTGCAGAGCTCGACTCGCACTTGCGGTCGTGCATGTCAGCTGCCAGTGACGCGAAGGTCGGTGGCGACGGCGTGGCGAGGCCCTTCGGGGGCGTGAATGCGTGGTTATGCGGGGATTTCAATCAATGGGGGCCGCCGTCGGGGACGGCCATTAATTCGCTTCCCACGTCGTATTTGAAAAACGCGAGGAGGCACGCGCCGGGTGCTACGGAGGACCACGGGCAGTATATCTTTTGGGGCGCTGGAGGCGAAGGGGCAGTGCAGGGAATGACAGAGTTGACCGAGTGCAAGCGCGCGGAGGACCAAGACGACTGGTTTCTCGCAGTGCAGGACGAGTTTCGGCGAGGAGCGCTGTCTGAACGCGCGCGCAGTTTTTTGCGCGGCAGACTGACGGATGTCCCAGGGTCGCGGGTGAACGGTGCACCGTTGTGTAGAAACGCGCGGCGTTTAAAAGACGCAGAGGCAATTGCGAAGCAAAACGGGTAAGAGCGTGAGGGATTGCAAAATTGAGCGGGAGAAGAGGAAGCTCGTCGCGACGTCGCCAGAGACGCGCGATTTCGGGAGGAAGAATTATTTGAAGCCGTCGCCATTTATGCGAATCAGGACATTCGTTGCCACGTCGGGAAACAGAGAGCTGTGCAGTGGGCCAAGGAGCGGGGAGAACAGCTGCTCTGGGTCGCAGCCAGAGACCGCCCTTGCCGTGGGGGGGACAGAGGCAGCCGCACACGGTGGAGGGTAAGATACGTTGACTGGGGTACCACGACAAGGAGTGCGCCAGCTTGCCCAGGTGGCAGCCGCTGGCCCAGGGAATGCCCGTGGCTTTGGGAGATCACTTGGATCGGTCGAAGAAGCAGCTTCTGCGGGGGCGCACAGCGACGATCCATGGATGGGCGTTGCACGAGGACGGGGTCGTGGAAGATGAAGACGAGGAAGTCCTGTTGCATCTACCGGGAGTGATTGTGTTGGACTTCCACACGAAGGAGTGACACCTGCCAGGCTGGGAGCCGGGTCTGTATCCGATCTTCCCATCGAAAGGCCGGAATTGGTTCTTGGACGGGTATCGGAAGCACCCAGTGTTGAGTGTGAGACGCACCCAGCTTATGATAACCCCAGCTTTGGCAGTGACGGCGCACTCAGCGCAGGGCCGGACCACGGGGGCAGTGATAGCGGACCTTGAACGAGGGCGCGGCGTGAGTTGGATCTCAAGTTACGTTGCCTTCGCGCGCGTGCGCAGGCGAGAGAACTTGCTGATCTTCCGGCCTTTTGATTGGGCACCGTACAACGCAGGTGAGGTGGGGGGCGCGAGAAAAACTATTGCAGGTGCTACGCTGGGAGAGCGTGGATTGGGATGAATGGGAGGCGGAACTAATGCTGCGAGACCAGTGTAAGCGCTGCCGGCGGAGGTTGCTGGTAGAGGCGTTCACGAAGTACGAGGTCCAGAGGAAGGAAAAGCCAGCGTTCTGCAAATAATGCACGGGCGAGGTGAAAAACGCGAACGAACAATGGTGCACAACATGCAAAGGGCGGGCAACGAGAGCGGAGGGTGACGATGCGACGCGGCACGGTAGCAGTCGGAACGCGGACGCGGCGGCCGACGAGCGGGAGACGAAAAGGATTCGGACAATGTGCTGCGCGAAGTGCAGCCATGTCGAAGCCAAGCGGAAGTCGCGGAGCGGCAACGCGAAGTGGAACGAGAGTGTCGGCATTGTGCGATGCGCGAACGACAAGTGCCTGTCGCTGCGCGACGAAAAGGCGGAGATGTCGGAAGCTCAGAAGAAGCACGACGCAACGGGGCAGGGGTTGCCGGAAGTGCGCGGAGGATCGGGGGAAGGCGGCGTTGCGGACGAATTGCGAAGTAGGGAATCGCACGCGGAAGGCCGAGGCAGCTGCAGAGCCACCGACGTGCAGTGCGCCCGGTTGCGGGGTGTCCTTCTGGGAAGTCGGCCATTTGAGTCGCAGTCAAGGGAACCATCGCCGGGCGACGATAAAAGAAAAGGGTGGTGCGCGCACAGCGTCGCCACAAGGGCGTCACCGCGAAGGGAGTTGCCGACGCGGCGAAGAGAAAAACAGAGGCGTCGACGTGTTGTGCGCCAAGTTGTGGGAAGATCTTTCGGGGCGCGGCGCGTTTGACACCGCGGCGGGTGGAGCGCCATCGTGGGAAAGAGGCAAAGAAAGTTGTTTGTGAAGAATGCGCCAAGCGGGGCGCCACCGCGAAAGGTGTGGCCGACGCGGCGAAGCGGTTGAAGTGACAGCTGAAGTGCGGGGCGCGCGAGGAGGAGTTCCCTCGGCAGGACCATGTAAGCGACCAGCAAGACAGTGATCACTTCACGAGGAGGAGCAAAGTTGTTTGCGCGGATTGCGTGAGTGTCGGGTTCACGGCGAGGAATTGTCAGGCGTGCGAGTGCTTCGGCGCCTGCAAGAGGAAGTTCCCAAAATCTCAGTTCGTGGTTGGGCCAGATTTCGCGCGTGCCCACCAGAACCGCACCCCGAAGTGCAAGGCCTGCGCTGAAGTGCAAGGCCTGCTCGGAATATGATACGCGGGTATTCCATCCCGAGGCCGACGCCGAGAATATGACCCAAGGGGATCTCATCCGGAGCTCGCCAAGGCAAACAATTCGAGCACCCGCCTGCGACTGCCGCACATCTCCCCCCCCCCAGAACCCTCCGAGGAATAGCCGGTGCACGGCGGCAAAGCTGGAGGTGGAAAGAGGGAGAAACTGCAAGCCAAACAATGCTCAGCACGGCGTAGCAGTGCAAATCGACGCAGAGCAGTGCAAAGCAGCGCAAAGCCACGATAACGACAAGAAATCGCAGGTGATCCTATTTGTCGCTTTCGTGGCAGAGCAAAGCAGAAGGTGGAATGAGGGAGAAAATGCGAAGCAATGCTAAGCACGGCCATGTGGGGGCCTCTTGGGGCCTCTTGAAAGCCTCTTGGGGCATCCTGGGGGCCTCTTCGGGGCCGCCTTGGACATCTCGGGGACTTCTTTGGCCCTTTCGGGAGCTTCTTGGGGCGGGGGGCTCGGATTATCGGATCGGGCCCCCCCTCTTGGGCCCCTCTTGGGGCCGCCTCGAGCATTATTGGGCCCTCTTGGGCGCCTCTTGGGCCGTCTTGGCGCCCTCTTGGGCCGCCTTGGGGTCATCTTGGGAGCTTATTGTGCTTTCTGCGGGCGGTCTTGGGGGCGTCGTGGGCCGTTGTCGACGTCGCGAAGGGCGAACAGTCGCATGTGCCCCCCCTCGAAAAAATAAGTCTTCCCCATGGGAATGGAATTATTTTGGCGTCGGGGGCCTCCTTCGCAAGCTTGTTGGAGGCCTCTTAGAGCGTCTGGGCGCCTTCTTGGGTTGTCTTGGGCTCATCTTGGGCGTCTTCGAACGATCATTTGGCGACTTTGTGGTCTCTTGGACCGTCCTGGGGGTGTTTGGGGGCGCCCGACGGGCAGTCTTGGAGCTCCGGAGCGAGCCCGGGGAGGCCGCCCCCCCTCCGATGAGTTCGGGGGCGGGCTGGGGGGAGGCCGAGTTAGGCGAGGGGGGGGGGCGGGCCGGGGGGGGGCGATCTCACGCGCCTAGAGACCCGCAGTGGGTCGGCGGATTGTCCGCAATATTTTGCAGGGGTAACCTGCCTTCAGTTATCAATCCGGTAAGAAGTATATGAAAGGGGGGTCTTTGGAAAGAAGATATCAGCGCATGGTTACCAAGTGATCGCGACAAGCGTGAGTGCTCGGAATGGCTTAGTACCGCCACGCGGCACAAGCCATTCCACCGCGTCAAGCTTTCCGATGGGCCCATCACAAATGTCAGCTCATACGACGAGTACGACGGTTGGGTAGAGCTTGGAGATTTACGTAATAGCTGGCCGCCCGTAGGCCATGGGAACTGGCATAGCCGCCACCTGCAAGCTGTCAAGAGCTGCCTTCGTGTCCGCCAATGGGCCTACGAGGCACCGGCGGTGCTGGGCCTTCGCGAAATGCGCGACTATTCGGGCATGCAGAAGCACGGGCCCCAGGTAAAGAAGCTCAAATTCACCGGGGAGTCTCATCCGACGTACTTTTTGCGCCGTAGCAATGGGCATAGCAGCCCCGGCATAAGATGTCCAGAGCCCCTGTGCAAAAGGGTGACAGACCTAACAACACCAGGAGCACCCTGCTATTTCATACATGGCACAGAATGGGCCAATATCCCGAACATACTCCATGTCGGGTTGTCATGCCGCGGTAGTGATACTAACAACGGAAGGGGCAGACAATTCATTCATGTATGCCAATATATACCTGGAGACAACAGATTCCAGCCAGGCCTGCGCATATATTCCAAAGTATTGATTATGGTGAGCCTCAAGAATCTACTTCGCGATACTATCCCAGTTTGGCGTTCTGCCAGCGATATCATTATGGCGGCAGGCCGAAACGGCAGGATCCCGCCAAGCCACATTGTTCAGCTCATTGGCATCCTGCCTAGCAGCACTCAGTGTGCAAATGATCGAGTTGGACAGGCGTGGCTTAATCCTCTATAGATCGAGGACAACCAGCGGGGCAACCTGCGTGATAACAATTTTCTTCCACTATCTTCCTACAACGTTCTATATGATGCATCAACGTTGGAAAATTGGACGGTACCGCAGACTCCCTATAATCTGAAGGTCCCTGAGTCGACGCCCATGCAAGGGGTCGAATTCACCATTATCTTCACGACGCAAGAGGCATGCCAAGCGGGGGCACCTGTAGGGGGCTCAGATGGATCATGGATCCAGGCCCAGAGCGCGGGCTGCATGCAAACGACCAGTGGCGCGCCCAGGCGCAGCCGTTGCCAGTGCCTGCAGGGCAACCAGCTTCATTCGCACCCATGAGTAAAGCCACGACCCCATTTGGAACTCCACAGTGTGCCGGGAGTACCAATAGTCTGCAGGCCAGGCCCCAGAGCATCAGAATGGACCCTCAGCTCTATCAGGCCTTGCAGGCGACATCACCGCTTGCATCGCCACGTCCAGCTACAGGGCAACCTGTCGCTTCTGACCGTGAAGCTGCCCAGAGGGCTGAGAGCTCGAGGTCAGCAGCAGTGGATGCACAGGCAGATGCGCGAGGCCATGCAGAGCATGCGTCGGGATGGCATTGACCTCCCGAGCGCTGGCTGGATACCCCTATGGGAATATTCCTGATCCGCACACATCGCGGGATCATCCCAACCGATATGGGTACGTTCCAGCATCTTTCAGCCACCCGGCGTGCGATCCACCGGCTGCTGAACGACCAACTGCCCCACCGATGCATGCACCGGTGTTCCGTCACTATTACGCTCAGGAGACGGGCGTTCCACGCATTGGTTCTCAGCCAGACAACCCGTGCGTTCGGGCAACAGCTGGCGACTTTTACCTGTCCCAGCTGACGCGCGGTGCCCGGCACAAGCCTGGAGTGCCAGGCCAAGTGCCTCACTGCGGATACTTGGCGTCCTCCATGGACCCTGATGTTACACGCCATGGCCCTGGGCTAGCGGCACCATCGTCCATGGGAGAGCTGCGCCCCGAGATTCTGGCCATCCACGAGGCGCAGCAGGCCAACTTCACCATGCCATTGGCTCGCCAACGCCGTAATCAGGAGCGACGGGCACGCCGCATGATGGGCCGTGCGGGGGCACCCGCTACTCCTGTGTCTGCGGGGCAACCCGCTTGAAGCTCGGCAGCAATTGCAGCCGCGGGATCACCTCCTGCAGTGCAGCAGATAACGGCCCCACCGATTTAATACGAGATTGGAGAATCCACACTAGAGCGACGGCCGCGTATCAGGCCATCGGCAGCACCACCAATCATCTGTGATGGTGATTTTACCAAGTGTGCCATTTGCCTGGATAACTTCGTACACCACGACAAGGTGTGGAGGCATCAGCGTGGCCACAGATTCCACGCGCAATGCTGGGATCGAGTTGCTCACGCACATGTGCACCAACAGTTGGCAGGCACTCTGGAAGGTGCCGCAAGTGAGGCACCCTGTGCTGTTTGCCGCGGTGTCGGCCTCATCACAGCTGAGTTTCACTATGCCGTCGCTGGAGATCAGAATGCAGGAAATCGGCATGAAGAGATACTCCGCGGGGCCAGTGGGCCTGGAGATCTCCGCGGAGAGCTCAACCGAATCACGGCGATGATGACAAGCAACGCAGCTGCCGCTAGGGCCGCATTTACAAATGCGGGGCAACCTGCGTCACCATCAAATGTGGCTCAGGCTGCATTAGCTACAACGCGTGACACAGATGCGCCTATGCCTCTGGTAGCCGAAACAGAAATAATGCAGGGACACCTGCTGCAGCAGCGCCAGCTGGGTTACCTGCCAATGATCAGTGGCTGAGGCGCATGGAGAGGGCTACTGAAAGGAGCTCGCAGTGGCTCCAATCACCATGCGGCAGCATGCCCTATGGGCGTCCCCAGCGCCAGCGTAAAGCTGAAAAAGCCCAGTGAGCGTGCGCAGCGGCACCAGCGCCAAATCAGAGCGCAATATGCTGCACGCGGTGCTGATGGTTATCACAGATGGGCAGATAGCTACGCGCGCTGATGAGGGCACATTCGCGAACATTCCGCGCTCGCCACAGCATCCCCATATGTACGACGAGCGCCCATCGGCCGGGACCTTCCAGAGACAGCCCATCACAGAAGAAGAGGCACGAGGGTACATGAACGTTCTCACGTCCTTAACAAGGAACGAATGGGTGCTGGAACAGAGACGCCGTAAGGGCACGCATGGCACGACACTGTCCGACGTGCCTGGGATATTCGGAGATCGCCATGAGCTGGCCCTGGCAGCGAACAGGGGGACCATGGTAGATGGTATGCTGACTATCCTACTGGATATCGGACATTCGAGCGTGTGTCACGCTCCCATGGACACACATCAAGAGGCTGAACTGAACGAAGAGGTTGTACGTGTCTGGGCTGGGGCATGCGGCCGCCATCTGTGACAAGTCAATGCGCTGCACAATCGCATGCAAGGAGAAAGGGGATCCTGCGGGGAAGCGCGCTACGGCCAGGCTGAACATTGATTCGGCCAACATGGCGTGGCTGAAGGTTCCGGCGAGAATCTTCCTGCCATCCTGGGTCTAAGGAGCACGTCCAACATGGGGACTATCCTGATCCCGGAGCAGGGACACGAGAAGATGATCATTCCAGGCTCAGAGATGTATAAGGTCCTCCTTGGAAAAGTCGCCAGGGTATTCTATCTGACGAAGACGCCCCCAGGGCACCCGGCGATCAAGGTTGACGAGTACGGGGTCGCAGCGGAGGATAATGGCTCAACTGCATTCACTATAACAGCCAATCTTCACCGCGAAGATGCACCCTTGCTCGTCAAGGAGGCAGCTGATGCAGGGCCAACAGCAAGGCAACCTGCATCGAGCAGTGCGGGGGCACCCGCTACCAGCGATGCCCACGCGTACATGGTGTCTCAGGACACCAAAGGCATTCGCTTCTCCAGCAATGAGGAGACATTTGTTTACACGATCCAGTCTTCGGTGAACAACACCCTCAAGACTTGGCATCGCAGGAACACGACCTATGGGAATGTCCCTACGCTGGCCGATCAGGATTTCGCCCTGCGCAATTTGCGAGCGAAGGTATATCAGGCCATATACGAGGAGGGCAGGAAGTGGATGCCGCCCGACAGCGCTGCAGGGACACATGCTGGAGTGAATGCAGGGACACCTGCAGGAGCTGATGACGCTGCTGAGAAGTTTGGTATCTTCACTTCGAACAGTGGCTCAGCAGCGTGGCACGGGCATTTGGGCGCCTCCCTCGTTTGAAAATGAGTGACGGGGGCAGGCGCGCGCCACGGCCACTCGCGCTTGCCCTGGCAGGCCGAACGCTGAGGTTCTGTCGTCAGGCGCGGAGAGACCTGAATACTTTTCCCAGGCGCCGGCTGTGCGCGCCAGGGGCAGTGGCGGACCCGGCTGTGAGGCCGCCAGAGACAGCGGTGGGCCTGGCTGTGTGGCCGCCGCAGTACAGGAACGCTCATCGCATCATTATCACTTTCGTGCTCTTGTTATCGAAGACATGCGAACACCTTGCGCTGAACTCCGAGCTCTAGGATACATGTGTCATCGTACCACACATACAGAGGTTATGACCTCTACAGGTGCACAGTATCTTGGTGGATTACTCTCGGGGGATTACCAGCTACTGTGGGTGGCAACGCCCGCTGACTGGCACGTTCGGTTGCCTGGAAAGCGGGCGGAACCACATTATCAACGTATCCAACGTCGTATGACCAAAGCTCGGGCTTTACGTATGTCGATGGTACTTGTGGGACCTCTTGGCTACCTCCGGAAGCAAGGTCCCGTGCGATATGTTATTGAAGATTTAGCCTTGCAGGGCATGCGTATGAGATGTTGAGAAATACGGTCTAAAGTTTGACGTCTCAATCAAAACGCCTAGCGGATCCGACCTGCAGGTGGCGACCACCACACGCGCATCCCGACTAACTTGTGGAGATGCACATGCCAAGCTGCATAGAAACCCGCACAACGTGCTGAGCATGAATTGGATTGGCATGGCCAAGGCGCTCAAAAGGCAGACTGGCGCAACAAAACACTTGCTATCATGATTGCAAGGCTAACTGACCACATGGATTCGCGCAAAATAAAGAACAATCGTACAAATGCTGTACACTTTAGTGTCCACACAGGGGTGGATAAAAGGAGCTCGAACTTACGTTCGGTCTCCTAAGAATTGCCCTGAATGGGACCATGTCGCGAGAAGGGTGACGATGAATCTTGACGACAATACTGTCATGCAAGACGTTAAGATTCAGGACCAACCTATCGGGTACAAGTACAATGCGCCGTTACCGGATGGTGTGACAAATATCCGTACTCGATTGTATTGGGAGCCTCTGGCACCGGTCTCTATCGGACACGAGGGCCAGCGACCGCGCCCATGGCGGGTGGCGTTCGTCGCTAACGATCGTCTTTCCCTTCCCCCTCGACTGAGTGCGGCCGCATGCCCCTCCCTATTCCCGAATTCCCGACACTTACTTCACCCGACACAGAACAACAGACAGCAGCACCAACAGATGCCCAGATCAAACAAAAAGAAAAACGAAAGGCCGACAAAGAAGCTGGCATCAAGCCACGCACGATACCCAAAGTAGTCGAAGACGGCAATGATGACTGCGGTGAAGACCTGAAAGGTCTCGGATGTGGTGCTTACTACACCGACGTTCCCCTCTACTCCTGCACCGACAGTGATGACGAAGAGGAAACCTTCATCGCGTTACCTGCGGGGTTACCTGCGGATGCACATGCCGATGTGTTCACCATAATCCCAACCTTGTGTTTCGGAGTACACAATAAGGCATTTATGTTGGAATTATGTGGAGGCATCGGGGGGATATCGCAGTTAGCTTTCAGCCGGAATCTATCCTCAGCAGGAAACCTAGACGCGCGTTCATATGTTGACCTTGGAAACAAGGGTGTCCAGGACGCAGAGATGCATGTTTTGGACGCGTGCTTTCTTTGGTGATGTTATATTATAACCCATGTGCAGAACGGCTGGGCGACTGTCTTACTTCAACTCCCCAGTCAAGTATGACACGCGGCATGAGCACCATAAAGAAGACCTTCCACATATCAAGTTTTGTGGGAAGGTTGCCATGCGTCAAAACGACCTCCGACGGTTTTACCAACGGGAACAACCGACGGGTACTTGGGTTGACGTAGTACCGCCTTGGACAACATTGGCTAAATGCGAGGGCACTTGCAAAGTATATATGGACCAATGGACTACTGGTCTCCGTGACTTCCATGGGGTATTAATACGTAAACTTTCTGAGATAATGGCTAACCACCGTCTCCTACTTGCACCGTCTGAACGGAAACGGTGTACTGGCCATCATCAACATGCCTCGGTGCGCAATAAAGAATTATCCAGGGCTGCACAATATGCTCAGAAGATGCAGTCCCTTTTTTGTCGACGCAGTCCAGATCGCACACGATTTATTCCCAGTGAACCGCGATCGTTTCCATGGCCATCCGTATTCTTCCTCCGCTCATGTTACCAACGCACGAGGATTTGACTTGGATGACCCAACTATCCCTCGACATCCCGACGGTTCGGTCAAGCGACCTCCGTCGGGAGGATTAGGATGTCCTGTGCGCGCGGATATTGTAAACATGCATTCCCCGTCACATGACAGAGACCCCAAGCATTGTTGGCGGTGCGACAAGGAGGATTACCCTGGGGAGTGTCCTAGCTGCAAGATGAACTACGGCCAGAACAAACCTGGTCACTCACGGATGCCCGGCAAATCCAAGTTTGCCAAACCATGGAAGCTGCCCGACAGCCATGGACAGGAACCTCCGGCTCCTGCCGAACCGGCAGCACCACCACCCGAGGCGCAGGCCGCACCACCACTTGCGTGGCCACGAGCACCAAGACCTGGCTCTAGGGCCGAACTCACAGCTGGCGCCAGCAGCCACGATATTACAGTAGGCAGACACGCTGCTGAACCTGCCGCGGGGCAACCTGCCCCGAGCGGAGCCGGTAGCTCGGATGATCACAGATGACTGCCACAGATCAGAGCTAGACACGGCCGACAGCAGGGAGGATATCCACTTCCACAACCACCTGCGGGTAACCCTGCTGCGCGCCCACGACTCCCAGACTGGTCAAGGTTCGATGTCCAAATCAGTCTACAGAACCTACGAAGCCTTGACCCAGGCGGCGTAACGCGCGAGTTGCGGAAGCTACACTTGCGATGGTTACATGCTAAAGAGCCTCGGATGCGACTCATCTTAACCAAAGCTGGTTTAGCCTGATCAAAGGTGTCTGTGACACATGTCGGGGGTTCAGGGCTTGGGATAAGCCGGGGCATGCGGTTATGCCATCTACTGCGCTACCTGGCAAGCTCAACGAAGAAGTCGAATGCGACCTGCTGTTCTACAAGCAGGAACATGACATATGTTACATCATTGACCGTTGCATTCGATATGTAACTGGAATGGAGATACCAGATAAAACAATGACCCGTATCTCAGATACGTGTCATCAGTGCTGGATGCAGTTCGGACCTGCCAAAGTACTCTACTCAGATGGGGAGGGTGCCCTTCATCACGACACAGCTAAGGCGGCCCTTAAAGCAAAGGGCACTGAGTTAAGGATACGCGCTCGTGGACAACACGCTGCGACACGTGAAGCCAGAAATGGCATATTGCGCCATATACTTCACGTCATGGAGACATACCTCTTGCATTCACACGACTGCTGCATGAAGCTTTGTTTGCCGCCAATGCGTTCACCTTCTACATTGAGGTGTCTCCATGCAACGCTCTACTTGGATGGCAACCAGGAGTGATTCCTGACCTGCCTGTTCTGGACCATGAACAGCCGAAAGAAACATCTGATCATTCCCAAGAACAGGTGATTCGCCGGGCACGCGTTGAAGCTATCACACAAGCTACTGCAATAGCCAAGACCACTCGTGCACTACGCACTGAGACAACTATCACCGGTCAGTACTACTACGACGAAGGAGACTTGGTCGATTATCATCGTCCCACAACTACGAAGGACGACTGGGGAGGCTCGAATGGCCCTTTCCAGGTTGTACGGAACGACCCCGACAGGGGTCAAGTCATTCTTCGAATGGGGAACCGCGATGTACAAGTCCAATGCGGCGGCGCACGACACTGTACATCGAAGCTTTGATCGCCCGAGAGATTGGTGCTGACAACACTGCGCTGCGAACAGTGTTGACATTTGTCCCCAGTCTAGCTGCGGGGAGACCTGCTATGACGTTTGGTTATGTCCCGACCAAAATGGGAACGCTCCAGATGACATGTGCGAGCCGACTATCTCCCAAGTTACACTCTACAATACCTTATCCGGAACTTCTTTCGTATCGAGAACGTAGTCTCTGTTAGGTTAGCTAAGAGTATCCACGAGCTGCCTCCTGTGGCTTACGCTGACAGCTGCACATTGGTGCATTATGACAACGACGTGGACCCAGGCTTTCACGACTAAGAAGCCGAAGGCACTGCCCTGGATCTGTATATATATATATATGATATAATTGGATCAGCACATTCGAGGATCATCCAGTGCCTACAGTTCGCTAAACCTCAAGTGGGTTTCGACCAAGACACGGCGAAGCTTGAGGAACTGGCTGGCGCACCGACACAAGACAACAACGCCAGATAAGCCCCAGAAGCCGAACCACCACAGGAGGATGGGCGGCTCTCTACGATCTATGGGGAATCAGAAGCGCACCTTGAGGCACATATTATGGAGGTGTGGCACACAGAGCTACATGAAGAAAGGGAGTTAGTTATTGGAGGCAACTCCATTAGATGACCTTTACACTGTACCCACACATATGATCACTGACAACAGTGTGCTGGTCACGGTAGCTGAAGAACAGCGGGGGCACCTGCCTGCGTGGGGCCATCCACGCGACTCCAACATCGAGGGGACGTATCATGTCCCACTATCTTCCGCGGACGAGGACCAGAGTTACGGATTGGGCTCGGACAAAAATGGTCAATATATAGGACTCTGCCTTGCTGCAGAAATGTCAAAGGTAGTCCTATCCGAACAACAACATAGGATATCTGATTTCGACCGCGTGACCACCGCGCGAGTATATGTAGCCGCCGCGGCAAAACGAGCCGTGGTCGTCAAGGAGGGCGACCTCACGAAGGCCGACATTCAGGCG
>CAUYUJ010022592.1:342796-347796 GCA_963575745.1 Prorocentrum cordatum | reverse complement strand
AGGAGGAGGAGGAGGAGGAGGAGGAGGAGGGCGAGGAGGACGAGGAGGAGGAGGAGGAGGACCAGGATGAGCAGGAGGAGGAGGAGGAGGAGGAGGAGAAGAAGCACTAGCAGGACGGCGGCGACTTACTTTTTGGGGAAGGTAGGTTGGGGGGTGGGGCGGAAGCCGGATACAGGCCAGCTGAACAGCTTGTTTCCAACGATTGCCAGGACTTGCCCTCTGCTGCCAGCACCGCTGCCACGGACGCTGTCTGCAGGAGGTGGGCGCTGACACCATGGGTCTGGGTGTTTACGAAGAGGGGGGGCAGAATGAGGAGGGGGAGAAGACGTAGGAGAAGGCGGCGGAGGAGCAAGAGGAGGCATAGCACAAGGACGAAGAGGATACGTGAGGGGCTTGGGCGTCAGGGGAAGGAGGAGGGGGGGGGTAAGACGAGGGGGATGCGGCAAGGGAGAGTGCTGATGAAGAGGAGGAGAAGGAGGACAAGGAGGAGGAGGATACGAAGGAGGAGGAGGTGGAGGGGGAGGAGGAGGAGGAGGAGGAGGAGGAGGAGGAGGAGGAGGAGGAGGAGGAGGAGGAGGAGGACGGCGCGGAACAGGATTCTGATGGAGCGTAGCTGGGGAGGAGGTCACCACCAGGGCCCCAGCGAGTACCGCCATCGCTGTTCCCACAAGGGGCCAGGCCACCGCGAGGCGCGTGCCAGAAGGCCACGCGAGCACCACCCTGCGTGCTCGCTGTGTGCCGTGCGCGGGGGCTGCTGGAAGCGCACGAGGGCTGTGCCCACACCTCGGTGGGTGCAAGGACTGCTCGTGCGCGCCCCCCCTCCCTCCCAGAGGAGGAACGCTGACCACCGCCACCGCAGGCCCAGTCCGGGCGAACGTATGCAAGTTACTTTCGCATCTCAGGGCGGAGCTGTGCCTGCTCTAGCTTCACTTGGATATCAAGTGCCTATCCTGCATCCTCTCCTGCCAGTCCCCCTTCCCCCCCCCCGCCCCCCCGCCCGCGGAGGCGTCGGCGCGGGCGCGACGGGCGCGGGCGCGGCTGCGCTCGCCGCGCGGCGCGCAACCGCGGCGGGCCCCCCATCGGACTCCAGGAGGTCCCGCCGCCGCGCAGAGGAGGAGGAGGAGGAGGAGGAGGAGGAGGAGGAGAAGGAGGAGAAGGAGGAGGAGAAGGGGGGAGGAGGAGGAAGAGGAAGAGGAAGAGGAGGAGAAGGAGGGGGATGAGCAGGGGGGATGATGATGATGATGATGATGATGATGATGATGAGGATGATGATGATGATGATGATGATGATGATGATGAGGATGATGATGATGATGATGATCATGCTGATGATGCTGATGATGATGATAGCGATGATGATGACGAAAATGATGATGCTGATGATGGTGATGGTGATCGTGGTGGTGATGGTGATGATGATGATGGTGGGGACGATGATGGTGATGATGGTGATGAGGGTGATGGCGATGATGATGAAGATGATGAGGATGATGATGGTTATGATGATAATGGTGGTTATGATGATTATGCTGATGGTGATGATGATGCTGATGATGAGGAGGATGATTATGCTGATGATGGCGGTGGTGATGGTGATGGTGTGATGATGATGCTGTTGATGATAATGATGAGGAGGAACAGGAGGAGGAGGAGGAGGGATAAGGCGGAGGAGGAAGAGGAGGCCGAGGAGGAGGACCAGGCGGGGCGAGGACGAGGATCGATCCGTTCCAGAGCGTTCCGGAACGCTCTCAGAGCGTCCCGTGACGCTCGGAGAGGGCCGCGGCTCCCGAGACATCCTCCAGAGCCGCCGGATCTCAGAGATTCCCGAATTATGTTCGCCCGAATTTATCCTTGTTTGGGCTTCCGCTCAGTGGGGGTCCTCATCTTCCGCCCCCGTCACAATCGAGACGCTGAGATGAGGGCCGCTTTGGGTTCGGGAGGGGCATTGTTCTTCTGGTCAATCCGTAGCGGTTCCCTGTTTGCCCTCCTTGTGCACCCAAGTGTTGCTGGCCCCCAAAACGGGTCATGTTCCTCGCGTCGCCTCCTTGATTTCAGCAACTCGGCCGTGCACAAAACAAACCTCTGGAGACCCTAATTCCGGATCCGCCGTGCTTTGGGCGATATCGCAAGCATGGCGGCAATTCCCGCCTTTCGTTCCGAGCTCCCCGGATGTTGATATCCGCCCTACTTTGCCGTCGTTGCTTCTATCATACGTTTGCGGAGATAGTTGCCCTCTTTTTCTCTTTCGAGGTAAAATTTTCTGGCCTGCTTTTTCGCATCGCTTCGGGCGCAGTTCTGACACAGTGTTGAGTCGGAGAATGAACCACACCACGGCGGATCAGAAATCAGGGTCGCCTCTCCGAGCGTCCGGCCCGAGGGACCCCCCCGAAGCCTCCCGTCGAGATTTTGTCGCGACGAGAGGAGGTGGGGGTTTTCATCATGCCCCCGATTACAAAAAATCCTTTTCGCGGCGGAGAGGCTTACCCACATGCAGTACATGGGCGAGTGCGAGATCGCCCGCGTCTTCCTGGAGATGGCACTCGCCGTGCAGCACCTGCACAGGCCTCTCCGCCCGCGGGCGGGGGGGCAATACGTGGGGGACTTTTCACGGGAACTATCTATGTTAAGCGGTAGTGCGGGGGCGATACATGGGATACATGGGAGCGATATTTGGAGCGGCGAAAGCGGCGGTGGCGGCGGCCGGCGGCGGGGATGGCGACGGCGACGGCGACGGCGACGACGACGACGACGCTAACGCTCTGGAGCCGAAAGTTTCTCCCAGGGAGGGGTGCTCCCCCCCCCCGGGGGGGGTCACAACTCCTGCCCCCCCCCCGACCCCTTCCCCCCCCGCCCCCGCCGACCCTTCTTCCCTCCCCCCCACCAAAGGTGGGGTCCAACCCCAGGAAGTCACGGGACCTTTCCGGGACCCCATCCCCTGCCTCTGACTCGATTATGACACCGATCGATTTCCCTCTGGCTGGAGCGCTTGAGGGGGAGCGACGACATCGACGACGAAGACTCAAACTGAAAAACTTCCCCCACACGCCGATGGTGCCGGCTGATTTCCGCACGTATCGCCACTATTAATTACATTCGTTGCGATATGTTGTTTATTTGTGTCTCAAACCTGAGTGGCCTGCGCCTATTGGCACGTTTGGTTTTAGCGCGGTACCGCGAAGATTGGGGGAAATTAGCTACCGACTAACACCATTGATCCTGTCGACTCGATCTTGCATTTGAGACGTCATTCTGTGAAGGGCTGGAATATCGCTGTTCCCCGAAGACCTTTGGAACCTACATCGGTGATTCCTTTGCAGAGGGTGCGAGTGAGACAGTTTACTGTTGGACAACTGATCCCATTGATCCCGAGGCCACAAGCAAACAAGCCCCCAAGAAACCCCAAAGAGAACCCAAGATCCCCGCAATAGGCCCCTAGGAGGCCCCATAAAGAGGCCCCCGGGACCGACATCTGCGGCCCTTTGGGCCCAGGCGCTCGGCAATTTCTGAATAACGGTTGGGCGTTGCAGCTGACCCCTGGGCCTGCCAGCCTGCGCCCTCGACGCCGCGCTTTGGCGGAACGAGAAGTTCGGCCCCCCAGACGCCTGCCATGTGCGCAGGAGGAAGGCGGAGGGAGCCGAGGTGGCCGACCGCGGAGGAGGGCCGAGAGTGCGGGGCAGCGTTCCGCACGACCCTCCGGGACGGAAGACCGGCCGCAAGGCAGTA
This sequence comes from Prorocentrum cordatum, assembly GCA_963575745.1. NCBI lineage: Eukaryota > Dinophyceae > Prorocentrales > Prorocentraceae > Prorocentrum > Prorocentrum cordatum. The sequence goes on along the minus strand of CAUYUJ010022592.1, from coordinate 344,073 downwards.
GACCGTGGAGGAGGGTCGGGAGCGCGGGGCAACGCTCCGTACGACCTTCGGGACGGGACCCAAGTGGAGCTTTCTGGGGGGCCCGCCAGGCAGGCAGAGTCTCCCTCTCGCCGAGCTCGCACTCTGGCGGGGAGGGCAGGCAAGAAGTCTGGGATGGGCGCGTGACTTCGGAGAGCACACCCAAGATGAGGTTGACGCCGTTGGTCAAGGAGGCGGACGGCACGCGCAACTTCGCTGGTGGCCACGCGGTCGTAGCCAACCCGGTTACGTGCCACTTCTCAGGAAGAGCACGGTTTTGTATCGCTCATCGTCTTGGCCTACGAGGATGGTGAAATTCCATGGTTCCAGCGCCATCAGTTATGTTGCTGCGCGCGAGCGCGCCGCCAAGGCCATGGGTGGCGACGAGCCTTTCGGTGTCTCCTCGGGCCGCTTAGGAGGCCTCTTGAAGCCTCTGGGTCCCCTGGGTCTCTTATGGGGCTAAACTGCAGGTTTTTTGCCATCATGGGCGGTCGCAAACACAAGCAGGCGAGAACCCCGACATCTTTCGCACACCTACAGAACATGAGTTGCGATTGCACCCTCGGGCTTTTCTAGAGGGCCTCTTGGAGGCCTCTTGGGCCGTCTTGAGAGACCCATAGAGACCCATGGGTTATCCTGGTACCGTTCTGGGCGCCTCATAGGATGTCTTGAGCCATTTTGGGCCGTCTTGGATTCACTTCAGTTGTCTTGGAAGCCGTTTTGGAGACAGTGTTGGCCATCTGGAGCGCGAGAAGAGCTCCGGAGAGGAAATCCAGGAAAGGCGATTTCCCAACGACGCTCGCTAGTAGGGGTGAGGGGGGGAAGCCTCCCTGGGAAACAATAGTTGGCCTTCCAAACAACAGACGGGTGTGCGAACGCGGCCACTCAGGCACTGTGGCGGACTTCTGAGATCGTTGTCCACCCCCGGAAAGTAGGATCAGGGCTCCAAGGAGGAGACGGCTGAGGCGGATGATCCGGCCAGGTCGTCGTCCAAGGCTATGCCGATACGCTTGAGGTACTCTGGGCGGGGACAGTTTGCTCTGGCGCTGGCCCCGACAGGATTAGTTCAGGGCGGAGCCAAGATGGCACAAGAGGGCCCCGAGACGGCCCAGAAAGGCCCCCAAGAGGGCCCAAGACGCACCAAGAGGGCCCGAAAAGAGGCTCCTCAGAGGCCTGGGCCACCAGCCAGCCCCAGTATACCTCCACAGCGCCCTCCATGTTTGTTTCGTTCGCTTTTATCTTGTTCAAGAGGCGTACGC
>CAUYUJ010022592.1:320296-337796 GCA_963575745.1 Prorocentrum cordatum | reverse complement strand
ATCGGTCGCCCCGGTCGGCCTGGGCTCGCGCGCAGCGGGCCATTGGCGCCGCAGCCGCGGCGGCATGAGCCTCCACGCCCCGAGAAGGAGAACCAGCCTGGCACCGCCGCGCCCGCCAGGTGAGAAGCCAGGATCGGCTTCTGGTTCGACTCGCCGCTGAAGCTTGCCGACTGGGACAACACCATTCGGCGCAGCAGCACACCTCCGACGAGATGGCGAGCAGATACACGGAAAGGCGGACAGACCCAGGGTGGCCGAAGGGTCCGAGCGGACAGCCCCTTGGAGGTCCGAAGGGTCCGCGCCCGCGGGAATAATAGTAATAACAATGGTACTAGTACTATGTTATACGAATCATAACAATAATAATCATAATAATAATAGGAGTAAGGAAAATAAAAAGAATGATACCTCCTTTCGGAGGACAGCTTTGGCCGTGGCAGCACGACGGCAAGCAGCAGCACCATTCGCAACAGCACCAACAGTATGACGACCATAGCCACAGTTGGAAAAGGACAGCAAGGCAACAACACTTGCCTGGAATTCAAGATGGAAGTGAGCTTGGAAGGGGCGCGCACCGCAGAAGACCAACCACGAAAAGAGCGAGAAGATACACAACGCGGAGGGCGCTTACACCCAGAAGCACACTTTCTCCAAGCGGCAAACTGGGGTTCTAGACGACATGTTGCCATGCTCCATCGAGGCAGCCAAAAAACACGAGAGTTTCAACCACCCTCCCAATGAGCCCGAAATTCGCCAAATATGGCAGACGACGACGAAGGGGACGCGTTTGGCAAGACATGGCAGACCAAGTCACTGGCGCGATCCGGGCGAAGGTAGTGCACGGCACGTTCCAAAACGATATGGCCAGCACGAAGTGTATGACCAACATGATGAAGGAACCGTGCCAACGCATGCGCGCAGTCCAGCAACGAGTCGACGAACTACCTTCCAGAAGGAAGAGAACCAACCAAATACTTACCGAATGGAACAAGGAAGAGAAAAGCATTGACGGAATCTCGAGGGCGCGCAAGACCTTCGTCCAGGAGGTAAAGTAGTCGAGAGGCTTGAAGGAGATCTTGGAGGGCCCGAGCTGCGACGGGGACGATGAGACCGCGGGGGACGAGGGCGAGGAGGAAACACATAAGGCTACAAGAGGGAGAACGCCATATCCGACACGCAGGAGAACCTCGTCCAGCAACGCGGGCAACCAGCTGTGCTTAGACAATATGCTCGCGGAACTCAACATTCGACCCGATGAACATCGAACGCATCAGGGGGGGATCACCAGCACCACCTCGCTGTTCTTCATCGAGAAAGAGAGAGAGAGAGAGAGAGAGAGAGAGAGAGAGAGAGAAAAAAAGAGAAAGAGAGAGAGAGAGAGAGCAAAACGACAAAAACAGCAAGACAAAGAGAAGCTCACGAGCAAAGAGAAAGGAACGACCGAACGTGAATGGCACAGGAAAGAGAGAAATTCAAGTGCACCAAGCAGGAGTGCAAGCAGATGAAGGCCAGCCAGAAAAACAACCCCGAGAAAGCGCTGCTGAAGCAGGGAGAGCACTACCAGTCATAGGCGAAGCTGCAGAAAGCTGAAGCCAATGTGCACCTGGAAGAGACCGAGGCGGCCCTCGCTGACATCAACCTATGGGAAGCTGGGATCCAAAGAGCTGTCGCGAACAAATGCAGAGGAGACGGAGGCCATGATGCACGATTGCAAAACGAAGGCAGCCACCGAACAACATAATAAAGGGGAGGCTCAAGAGATGTTAAATCCTATGAACCTGCTCATCGAAAACAGGTGCCAAAGCGGTTGCTACAAGGCTGGAGATCGACCTTCGCCAAGAACCGCTACAGCTACAAAACCAGATGCAAGAACAAGTGCGCCAGCAGGAGCAACAAATGCAGCCGCAGACCCAGCACATTCTACATGAACTTGCCCAGCAGCGCAGCGACGGAGAGACCCGCGTCCGCGAAGCGCTAGCAGCTGAAAGGCGGCATTTGCAAGAGTGCATCAACAAGAAGATCAAGCAGCGGGACGCCCGGTTGCGGGGCATGAGTTTTGAGATGCACTACGACTTGGGAAAGAAGAGGATCAACATCAGATCCGACAAGCACGCCCATATCAGGGGGCATATGCCAGTCCTGCGCGGCGATGTGCAAGCGAAGTTCAGCCACAGACAACGGCAGCAAAACTAAGCGATAGAGCAGTGGAAGCACTGCGAGACGAAACGCGCTCAAGAATGCGCACAACATCCGCATCTGCATTTCCAAGAACGCCATCCATGCCGAGCTCCAAGCGACGCCGACCAACGAACGACACGAGCGCCAGCTCCAGAAACACGCGACATGCACGACGAGATCGACAACGACGTCATGGTAGAGCTCGCGCGGCAGCTGCAGGAACAACGCGACGACGAAAAGAGGAATCAGCACATGGCCGACGCGGCAGAAGACAGGATCCAAATGATGGCCGGCCAATGTTTATGCCCTCGTGCCAGGGCAATACGAGTGCATCCGACCTGACCTCGACGTCTACATCGCCGAGCTTACAGGGCCAGTCGAAATTGCAGGGGCCACCGACAGCGGCCCTACGTCGCAAGGAATCGGCTCTACCCCCGACAATCGCACTCCACCACCTCGACCAAGACCAGCTGCATTATCGCCGCGTTCAACGCCCCCAACCAACCACTGCGGGGAGCGGAGACGACGGGCACGATGCAGCAGCAAGAGCGGGCCCCATCACGTCGATGCCCGACGCCCAACGCGACCCTGACCTGACAGCCGACGACCCGACGAGGACACCACCGCCCACCCCACGCCTCAGAGCGAGTCCGCCCGCCATCTCCGCCGAACGCGCAGCATTCCATGATGCCAGGGCCGCGTCAGCCCCTCCCCGAGACGATCACCGACGAGCACAACTGCCAGGCGCCAGCTCCGACCACCGCCATCCCCAGCGACCTCGGCGACGACGCAGACGACGAACAACCGAGAGAGCCAGCTCGACAACCAATTTCCGACTTCACTCCCACCCAAGCATTCCAATCAGCATCGCCGCCGCCACGATCGCATCTCGAGACGCCCGGAAGGGCGAGATCGGCGCCGCCCTTGCGCGTGGTCCTGGGGAATGCTGATCGGCCTTGCGCGAGCGCTTCAGAGAAGCCCGAGAAGGTGGGAATAGGCGACCACGGCGACGGATTCGAAGGCCTTCGCGATTGGCGCCCCGGCTTCATCGGACACGACGGGGCGCCGGGGTGCCCGAGACCAAACAACTGAGGGCGACGGGGCTCCCCCGCGGGCGACAGGCCCAGGGGGGCGCCCGCGCCGCGATGCCAGAATAACGAGCGCCGGCTACGCCCGGCAACTTCGACTCTCGCAGCGCAGCTGCGACGCCGCGTCGCGCTCATCTACGACAGCACAGGCGCGCGTCGCTGGCCGACGCCGTCATCAAGCACCACTACCGCTATATGAGGCAACGCGTGACAGACCCCATGCCGGGAATCTATTTCAGCACGCTCGCCGGCGGCCGACGACGTTACAGCGCCGACCACAGCCGCTTGATAGACCGCCGAAATCAGGGAGAGCGTCGCCCTTGTGATAATCGATTCGAGGGCTGCATTCCAAAAAGCCGCTACACATTCAATATATTGTATGAGCGTCAACGTCGCGGACATCGATGACCTTGCCCCCCGCGCGGGTGCACCTAGCTACGCGCGGCCAGCTATAATCCAGCTAATGCAGGACCACGCCATCGTCAACAAGCTCGTGGACAACGAACGCATAGTTGCTGTGCTTACCGCAGCTCATCATAGCACGTGGTTCTTTGCCGAAGAAGAGGCCGATATCGCGGCGCCAAGAGTTGGCTCCCGACCAGGGGTGCCACCAGCAGACATCACCTTCAACGCGCTGACGTCCGACGTCATGCAGGGTTACCACGCGAGAGCATTGCGCGACCGCGCCGCGGCCCGCATTCTTGCTGCAGCCGGCCCAGATTAGTAGGTCGACCCTGCCAAATCACGGGTGCCCTTGTGCCCTGTGTCTCGCGACCCGTGCCTCCTGCATTCCTCTGGCAATGTGGCCCCCGGAAGGGTCTTGCGTCCTCTCGCGCGCCCTGTCCAATGGGGCCCGACTGTAGCACCCGCATAGCTCAGGACAACAGCGACGAGAAAGAGATGGCGCCTGCATCATCCGTCGTCGACGTCAAGGCGATGGCGCTGATCAGCGAAGGCAGCGACGTCAGCAGCGCGGTCGAAACGATGCGGGGGGCATCTTATCCGTGCGTCTATGTCGCCAGGGCTGCCGATCACCGCTAACAGGTCTCACTTCATGATATACGCCGTTACACCTGATGTCCCGAGCGCGGCGTGACCATATCGACAACCCGATCGCTTCAACTACTTGGCGACATCGTAAACGACCGCAACGACCTGACTCAATATGTTTTTGCACGTATCCTCACATAAAAGGAGGCGACATCACAACTGCGCAAAACAATATTCAAGCGGCAAGACATCACGGAGAAGGCTAAGCTACACGAGTTGAATTCCTATAGATACGCACGACTACGGTTCCTCGCAGGCACGCGGATGACGAACAAGAGGACCAACATAGACGAGCTGAGCACTGCATGCACGGCCGCGGCATGAGAAGCTCAGGGTATCAGCCACCACAGGATGAAAGATAATCGCATTGCCAGTGCCGAGATCATCGGCGATGCAGGGCCACCACGACTACCGACGCGACTACGACGTGCACGGCTCCGCGAGGTTACCGGCATATTGGTTCAACGCCCGCGAGAATGTCAAGCCAGGCTGGATTGCGACATCGATCTGCGGGGCAGTGGAGCACCGCCTGCGACATGACCAAGATCTGCGAATACGCCGACCCAAGCCGAAAGCTTCCACTACCCGGCGACATCCCGAGCTGGATCAGGATGGCCCGAGACGATCCCATGTCATTCAAGAGCATCGTAGCCCAAGTGCACGTGAGATCGACGCAGGAGACCGCTGAAGAAGCACATCGAGTCAAATGGAGAATCGTTCGACAGGATTTGCATGGGCACCCGCCTCCATCTATTGCACAGGACTTCTGCCGTCGACGGGAACCAGCAGCACGCGCGTTATCAGTGTGGGGCAGCGCTCTACGGAAGAGCAGCTTGCCAGAAGCACTCTAACGCAGCGCGCCGACCCTTGACCAACATCACCACGTACATAAGACCACGTGCCAGATGTGCCTAACAGAGTACTGGACCCCAACCGCCTCCAGAAGAATTTGAAAGCGACCCCTGGATGCGCCACCCCACTACTTGAACCCAGCAGCGGGCCAGACTTCGAGGAGATCGAAGCCGACCGTCGCGAAATACGACGATCACAACGCGCCAACAAAGCAAAGGGGCTCCCTGAGGACGACGCCGAGAAGCCGCGCGTCAAGCTACAAGGTCCCCCTAGAGGACCACTGCCGGCAGACCTTGCCAGCGCAACCGCAATGGTGCCAATTCCATGCGCCAGGGAAAAAATATCAGGGCGCGAAGCGCAGACCGAGCGCGACGGAGACGACGCAGACTCAGAGCAGAGCCAGTAACAGAACGTTGCGCACGCACAAAGAGACGACGCGGCTGGACACGATTCTACAACGGCATTCTTATATTCACCGACGCTGTACGCTACGAAGAAGATATGCAATCACAACTCGAATCCAGACATAGAAGCAGCCAGCGTGCTAGCATGCATCCTAATTGTCGCGACCACGTCTGACGACAACACCTACTGCGACCCGACCAAACAAACAAGACAATACAACACATGGTGGTGCCATGCGATCAAGAAAGGCGAGATCGGAGCAACCGGCATCTACATCCCAACCGATACGACCGACGCCAGCAGGCAGCTACGCGACCCGCACCAACCAGGTGCAAGAAGACGCCAAGAACAAATAGCGAAATACACTATGAACCTCGACAACCAAAAGATCTACGACATGATCACCATTGCAAACGCGTGTGTGGCATTCAATATCCCATTCGCTATGGGCGACAGCAATCTACGACGGCTGGCACTACCCGACCTGGAGCACCTCGTCAACCTCATGCTACTGCCGCGCACGACAGAGATACGAACGCGATCATGAGTCCACGCGGAGTTACTGCGTACAGTGCAAGACAAAGCACGGACAGCACGCCACGTACTCCAGATTTTGTAATAAAAGGGAGGGGGTCTCATTTCGGGGGGGGTCTCTTCCAGGCTATCTTGGAGGGCCTGGGGGGGTCTGGGGACGATGTTTTGGAGGGTTCTCCCACGGGGGAGGTCTGAAATGGCTTGTCTTGGAGGGTCCAGACCCCCTCCCTTTTATTACGAAATCTGGAGTACATGGACGAGTCTGGCAGCGACGAGCACGTTACTGAGACGGAACGCCATAGGCTGATGGCGAGCACTCCCTCGCGCAGTGGCCGACTCGAGAGAACGCTGGCAACCACAGCGCCTCGCGCCGAAGGGCGGTTGCAGCCCGACGGGCCTCCGCGGCGCCGCGGGCGCCGAAGGGCGGAGGTCCCCACAGACCCCAAAAAAGGAGCTGCCCATGACGAGAGCGACCGGGAGGAGGCGCCGGGACACCCGGTCTGCGGCCCGAGCCCGCACCAAGGGGGTTCCCGGGAGCGGCTCTTCGGCAGCCAGCTGTAAAACGACGCGAAGATCGGGACAAAATCGGATCGGGATAACTCGAAATCTCTGAGAATCGGCGGGTTTGGAGGATGTATTGGGCGCCGCGGCCGCTCCAGAGCGTTCCGGAACGCTCTGAGAGCGCTCCGGAACGCTCTGGAGCGATTTATCCCGATCCTAGCCCTGTTTTAAGCTGGAGGAGCCACACGGCGCCACGTCGCACGAGGGCTATCGGGTCCGGGGCGCCCCCCCTTGGCGGTGAGCGCGCCGACCCTGCAGGTCTGTGAGGGGTGCTGGCGGCCGCTGAAGGGGGAGAGGTCGACCTGGACTTCCAATTTCTGGCCGGGGCGGTCGCGCCCGCGGATCTCGAGGCCTCTGGAGACTCCTTCCCCCCCCCCGTCGAAGAGCCCTGGAAGCTCCTCTTTCCCTCTCTCTCTCTCTCTTTCCCTCTCTCTCTCTCTCTCTCTGGGGTCTCCTGTCGCCCTGTCGCCCTGCTGTCCGTGGGCCCCCTCGCTCTCCGTGCGCCCCTTTGTGGTTTCCCGCCCTCGGGGCTCCTCCCCTGCTTTTTCCGGGGGGCCTGCGGACCGCGCGTGCATGCGAGCCTTGGCCCCCCCTGCCATCACCCCAGCTTCGCCCTCGCGTGCTGGAGGCCGTTTTCCCCACTGGGGTGGTGGTGGTGGGGCCATAGGGCCCGTGGTCTAGGATGGCGGCCTCGTCGGGCCTGCGTTTCGCGCCCCCCTCGGCCTCGCGGACCCCGCCGTTCCTTTGTTCCGAGGCCCTCTGAGGCTGGTCTCCGTCTCTCCTTTCTGGCGGGTGCTTTTCGGGCTCCTGTGGCTTTTCTCGAGGCTCTTCCCTTCGAGGCCCTCGGAGGCACCTCGGAGGCCAGTGGAAGTGAGAGGAGTCCGTGGGCGGCGCAGGCTGCGGCGGAGACCCGCCTTTTTGCCCACACGGCGGAGGAGGAGGAGGAGGAGGAGGAGGAGGAGGAGGAGGAGGAAGAGGAGGAAGAGGAGGAAGAGGAGGAAGCGTAGAGGCGGAGGAGGAGGAGGAGGCGGAGGAGGAAGGTTCGGTCGCAGATCATGGCGGCGTCGCGTGCCATCAGCAGCGATGTTGCCGCCGTCCCTCCTCGGTTCCCTTTTCCTCCTCCTCCTCCTCCTCCTCCTCCTCCTCCTCCGCCGCCTCCTCCTCCTCCTCCCTGATTTCACCGTGTTTCGCACGCGTGCGCTTCTGCGGGCGCCTCGGCGACCCTGCCGCCGCGCCTTCACGGCGCCACGCGCGCGCAGCCGTGGCCGCAATTCCACGCTTAGATGCACTCGCGTCGACTAGCGTCTGGTAGTAGAGGGGAGAGCGCTGATTTAGCGTCGGCTAGAGTCGAGTAGCGTCGATTGGCGTCGGTGTTGCATCGACTAGCGTCGACCAGCGTCGATTCTCAAGGGCCAACAAGGTGGTATGAGGCCCCATGAATTGGCACCGAAGGGAGAGGATGACCCGCACCCCCTCGCGACGTGACAAAATCCCGACGGAAGGTTTCTCGCTATGTTTGGCCCCCGATGGGGCCCCCACCAGGCCTCGGGAGCGCCAAAAAAGCCGGGAGCCTTCTGGGGGGGGCCCTGGAGCGTCCCACACGGCCGCCAGAGACGCAGAGGCGACGACAGGGGCGAATAGCCCAGGGGGGGAGCAGTGCATGTCTCCAGGGGGGCCGAGGATCCGTGTCCTCGGCGAGGCTCCCCAGCGAGCGCGTGCAGTGGGTGCTTGGGGTGATCGGGCAGTGCCAAGGAGGGCCACCAGCAGGGAGTCCATCTCGATCCCATCGATCTGGTTCGGTGTCGGTTCTGGCCAGCCCGATCCGATCTGGTTCCAATGTTCCGATGGTCCGATGCGGTCCGTTGTTGGCACGACGTTGTTGTGCATCTTGGCGCAACCGATCCGATTCGCTTGCTGCTGCTCCTCGGTGGTGCCCATGTTGGCCATCATGGGCCTTTTCCTTTCAAACCGTCATGCTTCGGGCCAGAGGTCTGCCCCCGGCGAGGTCGCAGGTGATTGCCCATGGTGGCAGCACGCAGATCCTTTCCATGCCGTTCCAAGCATGTAGCACAGCGCTGCCGCACATGAAGCAACGCTCTGGATCGCAATCGTCCCGCGTTCTGTTCCGTTCTCTCCTCCTGTGCTCCTCCTCCTGATCAGGCTTGGGATCTGAGGAGGGAGAGACCGAGGGAGGGGGGGAACTGGAAGCGGAACGGAAAAGGGGAGGGGGAGGGGGCGATGGCAAGCTAGGTGCGCTCGCGTCATATCTGATGTCTTACCCTTCCCTCCCATCCCTTACCATGGCGTAAAACTCCTCTCTATTCACACAGACGGATGTCGTAGCAGGGCGTAGAACTACATGGCATAGCATGGTGTTGAAGATCAACGCGTATCCTGACATAGCATGGCGTGGTGACACCCCAAAGTGGGGGCTTCTGCGGCCCAACAAATCATCGAATCGACACCGAATGTGTAATCACTTCCGATGGTTGTTTCGTGGGGGCATTTTTCTAGATTTTGGGGCCTCTTTGGAAGGACCAGCAATCATGCCGTAGCATGGCGCTGCAAATAATGACGCCACCGCTGCAGCGGGAGCACGATTCGGAACGACCAGAAGCGTGGAAATGAGGCCAGCGCGGCAGTGGGAGCACGATTCGTAGAAGGCGTAGCATGACATAGCATGGCATGGCGACGCCCCAAAGTGGTGGGAGGGCTTCTGCGACACTAAAATCCAACGAATCGACACCGAATGTGTAATGACTTCTGATGCTTTTGTTCGGGGGGGCATTTTTCTAGATTTTAGGGCCTGCTTGGAAGGACCGGAAATCATGCCGTGGCATGGCACTGGAAATAATGACGCCAGCGCTGCATCGGAGCACGATTCGGAACGAGCGGAAGCGCGGAAATGAGGCCAGCGCGGCAGTGGGAGCACGATTCGGAACGAGCGGTAGCCCGAAAATGAGGCCAGCGCTTCAGCGAGAGCAGCATTTGGAAAACAAAAACACAAGCGGAAACCCATTTCCCGGGAATCCTGTGTAAAAACGAATTCGCGGAGGGGGCCCGAACATTTCCCGGACGCCACCAGGGGATAGAGGAGAGTAGCATTCATATTGTCTATTTTTAGAAGGTGAAGGGCCAGGGAAAGCGGAGCAAGGAGCTGAATGAGAAGGGGAATGGGACAGAGAGGGGGGAAGCGAATCGGCATGGGGCGAAAATGGACATGGGGGAGGAATGCCAGTCTGGGTGAGCACGTCATGGTTGCACCCTGGTGGGACATTCTCGGCGCTCCACTGCGCAAGGGCGACAGCGACACCGTCATTAGCTATAAGCCATGACCTATCATCTGAGGGGGAGGGCGGGGGCGGGTGGGCGTTGTCACTGCGTGGATCACGAACGCAGGGGACTACGGCCAGGGATTGTTGGTTAGCGTGTCGCGCCGCCGGTTCTGGCCTCGCGGAGGCAAGGAGAGGCGGAGGAGGAGGAGGAGGAGGCGGAGGAGGAGGCGGAGGAGGAGGCGGAAGAGGAGAAGGGGAGGAGGAGGAGGAGGAGGCGGAGGAGGAGGGGAAGGAGGAGGAGGAGGAGGAGGAGAAAGGAGGAGGAGGAGGAGGAGGAGGAGGAGGAGGAGGAGGTTGGGTACGCCCGAGGAGGAGGAGGAGTAGGAGGAGGACCGAATGTCAGCGTGCCGAGCCTTTAGAGGCTTCACGCCCTATTGCTCGGAGCGACACGCCAGCAGCTCGCAGGGCAAAGAGGCGCGTCGCCAGGGCCGCCCCCGCCACACGCGGAGCAAAAGTTCCTCCGGTGGTCGCTTTCTTATTCGCTGTTCTAGCTGCCGATCGGCGCGGGCCCTCGCACCCCCTCCCTCCCCCCCCCCGTGGAGTAGATCTTGGCTGTTTTGTCGCGCCTCTTTCGAGTAGGTGGAGTCCCCCCCCATACGACGCACTGCTGCAAGCAGTCGCACTTGGCAGAGGTCTGGAGCCAGACCCCCCCCCCCCTCCCCCCCCCTTCCTGCCAATGTCGAAACGCCGTATATATATAATATATATATATATTATATAATATAAAAAAAAAAAAAAAAAAAAAAAAAAAAAAAAAAAAAAAAAAAAAAAAAAAAAAAAAAAAAAAAAAAAAACGCTCACCCGGCCGTAGCTCAGAGGAGGAAAAGGTACCCGTACCACTACCGCTGCCCTTCTCTCGTTCTCCCCTTTTTGGGCCTCCTGGGAGGCCCCCCCTCGTCGCCACCGCTGGATTCGCTTCGACGCCCTGGTCAGAGCGCACCCCGGGAGAGGTCCGGGGAGCAGCGGCATTGTCAGGAGGGAAAGTAACACACAGACACAGTGAATCGTGGACTTCCAGGAAAACATAGGAAAATATAGGGGATTCTGGGGGGGGGAGACAGACACCCCGAAAACATGGGAAAATATGGGGAGTCCTGTCATTTGTGTGTACTTATACCCGTGTGTCCCAGGGCCCCTTTCAGAGTAGCGGTCTTGGCACGTCTCTTGGTGTCCCCCGTGGCCGCCACGAGGCCGCCACGGCGCTCCGGGGCGCGCAGCTCCAGCGCGGAGCGCCAGCGGGCACCGCTTGCTGCCCTGCACGGCGGGCGGGCGCCGGCCACGCCACGCTCCGGAGGCAGCTCATTCTCTTGCACGGCTGTGCTCCAGAGCTCGGACACCTTCATTTTCGTCGTGGTTCGTGGTTCGTGGTGCTTCGTCCCCCTCGGCCCCTCCCCTGAGCCTGAGCCCCTGCTCCCCTGGGCCACCCACGCTCTGGAGGCTTGCTCCGCCAAGGCTTCCCGGAGGCAGCTCATTCTGCGCCGGCGGCGCGCGCGCGCTGCTCTCGGCGAGATGAGGTCTAGGGGCGCAGTCGTGGGAGAAGGGCTCCCACGAGGGCGCGAAGCTGTTCGCGCCTCGCGGTCCTCGCGGTCCTCGCTCCTTCTCCCTCCCCCTCCTTGTCCTCCTTTTCTCCCTTTGGGGGGGGGGGCGGCGCGAGAGCGCGAAGGCCTTCGCGCTCTCGCGCAGCGCGGAGCGAGAAGTAGGGAGCCCTAGTGGGAGAGGTGCCTCCTGCGGGTCGGACGCGCGCCTCCGAGGAGGACGCGCCGTACTATCAGGGGCAACGATCGGGGAGGATAGGCACAGGAGGGGATGTATCGACCCCTCATCGCCCATTGATCGCCGATAGGGGCCCGATAGCCCCACCCCGCCCAGGAAGGTGCGGATTCACTATCGGGGGCCCATCGCCAATCTATCGACGAGGTTCGCCGATTCCAGGTCGATGCATCCCCCCCTTAAGCCTACGGAGTGACCGAGGCAGCCAATGGCTTGCTCGGTGTTGTGAGGATTGGATGTGCCCCAGTGCACGTCTTGCCAGAAGCGCGGCGCATGTGTGGCATTCCTTTTTCTGATCTACATGCTCTCGTGTGACGGCTTCTACACCAGAGGTGCACACTTTCAGTGGAGAGAAAGGGGAGGGAGGAGGCGATCAGCATCGTTTCACCGATAACTATCCCCGCCCCCATCCCGATCCCCACGATTCCACCACCCCAGCTGGGGATATGCCCCTCGAAACTCGGAGGGAACCGCCTATGTCCCCATCTGTGGTGCTAATCGGCCAGTGAGGCCTAGGCCACGCCCGTAGGGATAGGGATCGGTTGAACGATACTCAGACGGGAAGAAGTTGGAGATGGGAGAGGAAGAAGGCAGGAGAGTGGATGGAGGTGGGGCTGGAATGGGGGCGAGAAGGGGGCAGAAGGGGGGGACGGCTGAGGGGAGGAAGTCAGGGGAGCAATGGGCCGGGGGGGAAAAGCGGTGGGAGAAGAGAAGGCAGGGGAGGAAGGGGGGGGACTGAGGGGGGGCGGGTGCAGGAGCCTCTCTACTACCGGGGCCCTGGCAACCCAAGGTGCTATGGCACGGCGCCCTACATGTCGCCGGAGATGGTGCGCAACGAGGGTCACTCTCTGAGCACAGGCCAGCAGGAGGAGAAGAAGCACGAGGAGGAGGAGGAGGAGGAGGAGGAGGAGGAGGAGGAGAGGAGGAGAGGAGGAGGAGGAGGAGGAGAGGAGAGAGGAGGAGGAGGAGGAGAGGAGGAGGAGGAAGGAAGAGAGGAGGAGAGAGGAGGAGGAAAGGAGGGAGGGGGAGGAGGAGGAGGAGAACAACAGGAGGAGGAGAAACCAGGAAGAGGAGGATGAGGAGGAGGCGGAGGCGGAGGAGGAGGCGGAGGAGGAGGAGGAGGAAGAGGAGAGGAGGAGGAGGAGGAAGAGAAGGTGGAGGGAGACCAGACACAGTGGGCACGTCGCAATGCTGGCAGAAAGCTGAACAGGTATTTGCCATCGCTGTCTCCAAGCAGTGGGCTCTCGCGTTCTGGATGTGCCATCAATATTTGGTGCAATCCGCGTGCGGTGCAGCACGTGAGGTGGCGCAGTCTGCGTCGGTGCAGCCTGTCGGGGGCGGTTTCCACAGTGCAGTGTCCGACGGGAGGGTAGCTGCTGGAAGGGTTCGGGCCGGAGGAGGGGGAGCAGGATGACAATGGGGAGTAGGAGGACGGGGAGGAGTAGGAGGAGAAGGAGGAGGAGGAGGAGGAGAAACACGAGGAGGAGGAGGAGGTGGATGAGGAGAAACACGAGGAGGAGGAGGGGGAGGAGGAGGAGGAGGAGGAGGAGGAGGAGGAGGAGCAGGTGGTGAGCGAAGAAGCGGAGGAGGCTCCTGGCGGCAAGGCCTCGGGCGTTTTGGTGCCAGCGCTGGCGGGCCCGCTCCGTGGGTCGGGGTGCCGGAGAGCGGCACCGGGGCAGCTCCGACGTCGGATCCGCCGTGCTCTGGCCGAGTCGGTAGTCCTCCAAACGATGCGAAACGTCAGTATCGTTGAACCGACCGATCCTCCTCCTCCCCCTCCTCCTCCTCCTCCTCCTCCTCCTTCTTCTCCGCCTCCTCGTCCTCCTCCTCGTCCTCCTTCTTCTCCGCCGTGTCGGACAGGTCCCCCAAACGATGCGAAACGTCAGTATCGTTGAACCGACCCCCCGTCCCCATCCCCATCGCCTTCGAGACCCCCGACCAAATTGCCCCCCAGTTGGGGATACACCCCTCGAAACCCGAGGGGGACGGCCTATACCTCCATCCATCTAGGGGGGTAAAGCGGCCAGTGGGGCCCAGGCCACGCCGCTTGGGATGGGAGTCGGATAAAGGATGCCCATAATCAGGATTGTGTCGGACACGTCCCCCAAACGATGCGAAAAAGCAGGGCGGACGTTTCCACATCAGGAAGTTGGGGACGGGTGCTTCCGCAGAGGCACGGCGGGGGCCAGCGGCGACGCAGCAGGGCGGGAATCGACGTCGAGGGAGCTTGAAGAGTGAGGCGGACATGTCCGCCCTTCTTGCGAAAGCGCCCTCAGATGCTGCGGACCTGGCGTCAGGGAGCGGCGAAGCACACGAGAAGCGAGCGGCACCCCGCCGAGGGCGCCGTGGTCCCCAGACCTCCTCCGAGCACACTCGCGTCGGGCTGGCGTTCGGACGTTCTCGTCGGTTCCCAGCGGCTTTCCAGCCTCCTGCCCTCCAGCACGTGCGCCTCGCCGCAAGCGTTTTGGGGATGCCCGGATCATCCCGAGCGGCCATCGGAGCCGAAAGCCACACCGGTCGCTGGACCACGTCGGATGGCTTTCGGCAATGCTCGGCCTCCAGAGGGGGACCCTCCCCCTGGCCCGGGGGACCGTCAGAGAACGACCCGTGGAATGAGAAGCGGGCTGCGGGGCTGGGGTCCGTGGAAGCAATTTGGGGGGCGCGCAACGGGGGGGGCGAGAAAACTGGAGGAGGCAGCGGGGGCCTCAGGGCCCTTTTGGGCCCTGAGAGCCCCTACAGGGGCGCCAGGGCTTCAGGGCAGCGAGAAAACTGGCCTCCTTCGGGCCCGAGAAGGGCACCTGTCTTCCTCCTGTCCATCGCCCCCCCCCCTTTGAGCAACGCCCGACGCACCTTCGACGTCGGATCCCCGCGCCGCCGGCCCGCCAGCGGGGTGCGCCGCAGAAGTCTCTTGTCCCACGGTGGCTTAGGGAGCCCAGAGAAGCTATGGGGCACCTCAGGGAGTCCAGGGATCAGCGAGGAGCGTGCCTGGGCACGCACTTCGTTGATCCCTGGGGCATGCCCCCAGACGTCTTGTAGCAGAATTGTGCATCGCACGTGTCTACTGTGCTTCTTCCGCCTCCAGCTCCCCTCCGCAGACGTGTGGTCGCTCGGGGCGACGGCGTA
Organism: Prorocentrum cordatum; assembly: GCA_963575745.1. Classification (NCBI taxonomy): domain Eukaryota; class Dinophyceae; order Prorocentrales; family Prorocentraceae; genus Prorocentrum; species Prorocentrum cordatum. The sequence goes on along the minus strand of CAUYUJ010022592.1, from coordinate 322,900 downwards.
CGTCCTGCTGTACGGGGACTTCCCGTACCAGCCGGCCGTTCTGAATACTTGCGAGATGAAGGCCAGTCTCGCGGAACCAGCAAACATGAATGACAAAATAAGACGGCAGCCCAGGGCCCAGGGGGAAGAGCAGGAGGTCGTAAAGAAGGATAAGGAGGAGGTGGACGAACCGACGATGTGGAGGAGCAGAGAGAGCAAATGAGAGCAAGAGGAGGAGCCCTTTCGAACATGACCCCGTGCCCACCAACGGGGCGGGCGAATCTTAGACGAGCCTCTTTTCATCCCGCCGCACCTTCTAGCCGCCGCAGTCGGGTAGGCCATGGGATTGAGCGCTGATCAGCTTACGTAACAGATGCGTCAAGGCGGAGGATGAGGCTAATTCTTGGCGCTCCAGGCCGTCCAGAGGGGGACAAAGAGGCTGTGAAGTACGAGGAGGAGGAGGTGCAGGAGGTGGAGGAGCATAGAGGAAGAGAAGGCGGAGGATGAGCCGAATTATTGACGCTCCAGCCCATCCATAGGGGGGACGAGGAGGTCGCGAAGGAGGACGCGGAGGAGGCGGGAACGGTGGAGGAGCAGAGAGCGAGAGGACGAGGAGAAGGCGGAGGAGGAGGCCAAGTATCGACGCTCCAGCCTGTCTCGAGACTCTCCGTGAGCGAGCGCTCGAGCAACGGGGAGCGGAGAGGAGCGCTGGCAGCAGCAGGTCCTCCTTTTCCTCCTCCTCCTCCTTTTCCTCCTCCTCCTCCCCCTCCTCCTCCTCCTCCCCCGCCTCCTCCTCCTCCTCCTCCTCCTCCTCCTCCTCCTCCTCCTCCATTCCTTTTCCTTCGAAGTATTTTTTCCCTGTCGCACCCCGTTCGCGGTGTTGAAGTCCCCAAAATGGCGTTCTGGCACGATTCCGGATCGTCAAGACGCAGCGATCAGGTTGAGCCGTTGCGTTGAAATCCCGAGTGCAATCTTTTGGCATGCTTCAGGGTCTTCTAGGGTGTCTTCCAACCAGGCAGTTCCCTCAATGGAAATGAACCGTTGCAGGGACATGAAGAGGGGACTTGGAGGGAGAGTGAATTCCAACATCGTTGATGACTCTTTGGTTTACACTGGTCCTCCTCCTCCTCCCCCTCCTCCTCCTCCTCCTCCTCCTCCTCCTGCAGGCATCCCTCTGCCACACCGAATCATCTAGCCAGCAGCGAATAGCTCGAGTTCAAGGCGAGCAGCCTCGTTTCAGCCGTCGGAACAGAGGTGAACCGAACTGCCAAGGCTTCTCCACTACCTCCTCCCCCTCCTCCCTCCTTCCTCCTCCTCCTCCACCCCTGCCTCCTCCCTCCTCCTTCTCCTCCCCCCCTCCACCCCTCCCCTTCTCCTCCTCCTCCCTCCTCCTCCCCTCCTCCTCCTCCTCCTCCCCTCCTGCATCACCCTCTCCTCCTCCTCCGCCTCCTCGCTCCTCCTCCTCCTCCCTGCTCCTTTCCTCCTGCTTCCTCCTCCTCTCCTCCTCCTCCTCCTCCTCCTCCTTCCCCCTCCTCCTCCTCCTGCCTCCCCTCCCTCCGCCCTCCTCCTCCTCCTCTTCCTCCTCCTCCTTGCCTACCTCTCCTCCTCCTCCTCCTCCTCCTCCTCTTCCGCCTCCTCCGCCTCCTCCTCCTCCTCCGCCTTCGTCCCCCTCCTCCTCCGTATCCTCTCCTCCTCCGCCTCCTAGCCTCCTCCTCCTCCTCCTCCTCCTTCCGCCCTCCTCCCTCCTCCTCCCCTCCGGCCTACCCCCCCCCTCCTCCTCCTCGACTTCCTCCTCCTCCTCCCCCCTCCTCCTCCTCCTCCGCCTCCTCTCCTACCTCCTCCTCCTCCTCCTCCTCCTCCGGACCTCCCGCCCCCTCCCCCCCCCTCCGCCTCCTCCCTCCTCCTCCTCTTCTTGCCTCCTCGCTGCTTCCTCCTCCGTCTCCCTTAACGCCGCCCCTCCTTCTCCTCCTCCTCCTCCTCCTCCTCCTCCTCCTCCTCCGCGTAACGACGGTGGGGCCAGGCCGAGCAGCCATCGGCCGTGGCCAGCTCGGGATCTCCGGCCGCAGGGCGGCCAGCCGAGGCAGCGGCGGCCTTCCTGGGCGCCCGTGGGCCTTCCCCGGGGTCCCCGGGGCGGGCCTCCCGGAGGCTGCTCGAGGCCACGGCCGAAGCCCCCTCGAAGGACGGGTCGGGATGGACCCCAGGAGGGGTCTGGGGATGGACTCCGACAGGATTTGGGCCGGGCAGGGGGGCGGAGGAGGTGGAGGAGGAGGAGGCGGAGGAGGAGGAGGAGGAGGAAGAAATTGAAGGAGGAGGAGGAGGAGGAGGAGGAGGAGGAGGGGGAGGAGGAGGGGAGGAGGAGGAGGAAGGACACAACAACGACGAAGATGGGAGAGGGACGGCAAGTAGAAAGAGGGAGAGGGCCGATGGGAAGTCAGCAGAGGGTGCAAACTATGCAGGAGGATAATTCTAGACGCTTCGCGTATCCCCACCAGCCCGTCCAGAAATGAGCCCCAGAGGAGTGGAGGTGATGAGGGAAGCGGGGGAGCATGCAGAAGAACAAAGAGCGGGTTAAGCCGCCATACGTTCCAAGAGGGGGAGGATGTAGGAGGAGTCGTCGTCGTCGGA
>CAUYUJ010022592.1:295296-315296 GCA_963575745.1 Prorocentrum cordatum | reverse complement strand
GGCCATTGTTCCCCTCCCTCGCAAGTTGCAAGGCCGCTCAGACGATGCCTGGCTCGCTCCCTCCTCCCCTCCCGTTCCGCCCCCCCCTCTCCCAGGATGTCGGTGCTCGGCGGCGAGCCCAGGGGGGAAGTGAGGAGGGGCTGGCCTTCTCAGAAGGCCAGGAAGCCCCCCAGCCTTCTCAGAGGTATTCTAAGCCTGCCCCGAAGACACAGAGAACGTTTTCAGAAGGCGCGAGGGCTTCTGAGAAGCCCCGCCGCCTTCTGAGAAGGCCTTCTCCTTCTCACTTCCCTCCCTCGCTCGTCGTCGGCTCCTCCCCGCCCGTTCCGCCTCCCTCCTCCCGGGATGCCGCTGCGGAGGAGGTGGGAGGGGAGGAGCAGGCCCGCGAGCCCTCGAGCTGGCGCCCGGCGGAGCGGCGGCACGGGGGACCTTCCTCCTGCGCAAGTTAAGCCTCGGCACGAGCCCCCACGAGCTCGTGAAAGACGACGCCATGGCGTGGGGGACGATCTCCTGGAAGAGCAGTCCGGTGTAGCGGGCACCCTCGAGAATGGATCGGGTGAGTGAGGCGAGAGCCGCAGCAGCAGCAGCAGCGGCAGCAGCAGCAGCAGCAGCAGCAGCAACCAGCAGCAGCAGCAGCAGCAGCAGCAGCAGCACCTGAGGGGTGATAGGAGGAGCTCGACGAGGAGGAGGACGGCGGCGACGTCGAGGAGGGCGACGAGCAGCACAAAGAGGAGGAGGCGGAGAAGGAGGAGGAGTAGGAGGAGGAGGAGTGGGAGGAGGAGGAGGAGGAGGAGTCTGTACAGTAAGGTTAGTGTCGACCTCTACCTGGCGGGCGCCTATTCTCACTTCTATGCTTCCCTGGGTTCTTGTTCCCTCATTTTCCGCAGCGCCCGCCATGTACAGTGACCCGAGTCGGTTTTACCTGTTTTTTTCACTACCTGCAAGAACGCGACAAGCTCGTTCCTTTCGTTGGTCAAACGTAAAAAAGGAGGAGGAGAAGGAGGAGGAGGAGGAGGAGGAGGAGAAAGAGGAGGAGGAGGAGGAGGAGGAAAGAGGAGGAGGAGGCGTGAGGAGGAGGTGCGAGGAAGAGCGGACGAAGAGTTGCGGACGTCCGCAGCTCGGGGGGGCCAGTAGGAGGAGGAGGAGGAAGGAGGACGAGAGGAGGAGGAGAGAGGAGGAGGAGCACGAGGAGGGACGAGGAGACTGAGGAGGAGGAGGAGGAGGAGGAGCAAGCGGGCCTGCTCCTACGTTGCCGTCGCGGAGAAGGCCGCGGGCAGCGGGCGGCGACGGGCGCGCGCACGGACCCGCCCGCCACTTGCCACACAAGCGTGCAAGGAGTTCAGACATCCGCCCCTGGAGCGAGGAGGAGGAGGAGGAGGAGGAGGAGGAGGAGGAGGAGGAGGAGGAGGAGGAGGGGAGGAGGAGGGAGGAGGAGGGAGGAGGAGGGAGGAGGAGGAGGAGGAGGAGGAGGAGGAGGAGGAGGAGGAGGAGGAGGAGGAGGAGGGAGGAGGAGGAGGAGGGCACCCTCGTGTTCTTCGTGTTTGTTGGGTGTTCTTGTGCGTCCTGGGCAGAGGGCCCTCCAATGCTCCGTGGCCGGCAGAGGGTCTCGTGTTCTTGAAGGCTGTTCTTCTGGCCTGGGTCCGACGGCACTGTCTCTTTCCATCCGCGGCCCTGGAGGTCCCGACCGCTTCCCCTGGTCGGGTGCTGCTAGAAGTGCCCCAGGCCCGGGGTGCCCCCCCCAGGATTTCCAGGGACATGGCATCGCGCGGACGTGTGCATTCTTTTTCCTTGGCGGGGACCATCGAGGAGCATCCTCGATCATCGCCCGAAAAAGAAGCGCCCGAAGCCGAAACATGCAGCGGGAAGGGACGCCCGAGCGATGGCGAGAGGAGGCCCCCACGGCCCCCAGAGCACCCCTCACGTCATCGAGAACAAAAGCACCCCTAACCCGAATAACACGATGAAGACGTGGCCTCACTTAGGTCCCCGCCTTCGCACCAGGGATGATAGACCCGGGCGCCTTGGTCTGCTACATCTGCAGGAAAAAGCAATACCCCTTATCCCTAATGTTTTCGCCCCTCCTAACCCAGGTCCCCTCCCAAGAAGTTAGGGGTCCTTCCCTGGCTAATCATCACGAGGTCCAGAGGGCCCCAGGGGCCCCAGAAGACTGCGCGAAAAGCTGGGGGGGGCACCCGGGGCGGCCGGGGGCACCTCGTGGGCAACCCCCGCCTTGGGGTCTTGCGTCCCTGGCTAATGCCAGGAGGGAAAAAACACACAGGCACAATGAATCGTCGATTTCCCAGAAAATATGGGAAAATATGGGAAGTGGGGGGGAAGACAGAAACCCAGAAAATAAGGGAAAATATTGGGAGTCCGGTTATTTATGTGTATTTATTTGTGTGTCCTAGGGCCCCTTCATAATGCCTTATGCCTTGGCATCGCTCGGACCTTTCCCCCTTGCATCGCCGAGGACCATCGAGGAGCATCTCTGTTCACTTTGCGAAAGATTCGCACGGCGCCGAAACGTGCACAGGGAATGGATGTCCGAGCGATGTCGGAAGTGCGCCCCAAACTGTGCGCGCGAGTAAGGCGGAGATGTCTGCCTCGGCAAGGTAGGGGCGGACAGCTCCGCCAAAGTGTGGCGGAAACAGCGACGGCAAACTCGGGCAGATCGCCTTCAAGGGTGCTTGAAAAGTCGGGTGGGCGCGGCAGAAACCCGCGGCGAGGAGAGGAGGAGGAGGAGGAGGAGGACGAGGAGGAGGAGGACGATGAGGAGGAGGAGGAGGAGGAGGAGGAGGAGGAAGGTGACGTGGGGCGCTGTCTCTTCGAAACGAGGACCCAAATCCACAGCATGGTGGGGAACGAAGGGGCGACGCCGAACAATGGGGTCGCCTGCACCGACGCTGGCAGGCAAGTGTCCCGCCGCGTAAGTCCGCGCGTCAGCGCCCTCGGTTCCCCACGCGGTGTGCCACGCTGGCGGCCCGCGTAAGCCGCGGCGTGAGGTCGCTGTGCCATCTCGCGCAAGACCCGCTTCTCCCGGCGGAGCTGGGTGAAATGCCGAGCCCTCCGATGACTGAGAGGCTCGGCTGAGCTGCACTGAGCCGGCTGAACTGGACGGGCATTTTTGACAACACATTTGAGGCCGCCAAGGCGCACCCGCAACGGCAACCACGCAACACATTTCAACCCGCCCGCGGGCGCAACTGCAACCGCAACCAGGCAACACATTTCAACCCATCCGCGGGCGCAAACGCAGCCGCATCCGCAACCGCAGCCAGGCGACACATTTCAACCTTCCCGCGGGCACAGCCGCATCCGCAAGCGCAACCAGGCGACACATTTCAACCCGCCCGCGGGCGGAACCGCAATCTCAATCAAGCGGCACATTTCAACCCGCCCGCGGGCGCAACCGCAACCGTCACCGCAACAAGGCGACACATTTCAACCTGCCTGCTGGCGCAACCGCAACCGCAACCAGACGACACATTTCAACCCGCCCGCAGGCGCAACCGCAACCGCAACCGCAATCACAGCCGCAATCAGGCGACACATTTCAACTTGCCCGCGGGCGCAACCGCCCGAGGAGCAGGAGGTGTATGAGCACGAGGAAGAGGAGGATGAGGGAGAGGACCAGGAGGAAGAGAGGGAGCGGGAAGAGGAGAATGGGCAGGTGGTGGAGGAATCGCAATGGCACGATCGGAAGATAGAGGGCCTGGAGGATGAGAAGGAGGAGGAGGCCGAGTCTCTGCTGGGACGTTGCAGCAGGCAACCCCATTCCACGCTGCTGCCTCTGATCGATCCTCGCCCACCTTGGCTGCCTCGATACGCCCCTTTTGAGACGCAACACGTACTGTGCTCACAGCGGCCGTGTCAATACGTCGCGTGCTGCCTCAGCGCACTGGCCCACGTCTTGGCGAACGCATCGCGCCAGGCCTGCGTGTTCAGGACATGTGCTGAGCTCCGTCCCCACACGCTGCGTGTTGCGTGTGGCGCATCGGGGCAGCTCATTCGCCCACGCACCCTCCCGCGCAGCAGGAGGAGGAGGAGGAGGAGGAGGAGGAGCAGGAGCAGGAGGAGGAGGAGGAGGAGGAGGAGGAGGACGATTGGAAGGAGGAGGAGGGAGGAGGAGGAGGAGGAAGAGGAGGAGGAGGAAGAGTGAGGAGGGAGGAGGAGAGGAGGAGGAGGAGGAGGAGGAGGAGGAGGCCTCTCGAAGTCGACCTCGGTGCAGCGACGGCCCCTCCTGGAGAAGGGCACGGCCGAAGGCCGCGCGCCCTGCAGCGCGCCCGCCCGCGGGAGCCCGCCGCCCCCCGGGCGGCCCCGCAGGTCGGGGACCCGTCAGCGGCCGCCGCGGGCTTCGTCGGCAGCCTGCTGGCGCGCAGGGCAAGCAGCCGGCCGTCCGTGGCGGAGGACCTGGGGGGAGGAGGAGGAGGAGGAGGAGGAGGAGGAGGAGGAGGAGGAGGAGGAGGAGGAGGAGGAGGAGGAGGAGGAGGAGGAGGAGGAGGGAGAGGAGGCGGGGGGGGGGGAGGAGGAGGAGGAGGAGGAGGCGGAGGACAGAGGAGGAGGACGAGGAGGAGGAGGAGGAGGAGGAGGAGGAGGAGGACCAGTGTAAACTCACGACTCATCGACGATGTTGGAATAAGCCCTCCCCCCAAGCTCCCTCTTCATAGGCCCCTGTGAGGGCTCAATTCCGCTGAGGGAGCTGCCTCGTTGGGAGACAGCCGTTTGAGGACCCTGAAGCGTGCCAAAACACCGTTCTGGGGACTGCAACGCTACGGATCAATCGTCTTGACGATCCTGAATCGTGCCAGAATGCCATTCTTGGGACTTCAACTCCGCGAACCAACGTAACTGTTGCACCCTCACAACCCTGAGTCCTTCCAAAACACCATTTCTGGTACGCTGGCCATGGGAATCCGTGAAGCTCTTGCACATTGTTGAAACGAATGTGCGCGGCGCTGAGGCGAGAGCCACATGATGAAAACCAACCGCCCTCAATACGCGAAGCTCTTGCAAGTTTTTTGTTCAAAAAACGAATATGCGCGGCGCTAAGGTGAGAGAAGCCAACCGTCCTCAGTCCGCTAAGCCCTGGCAATTCTTTAAAACGAATGTGCGCGGCGCTAAGGCCAAAGCCACATTATCAAAATAAACAAACCGCCCTCAATGTCAAAACTCTGGCAATTGTTTAAGACGAATGTGCGCGGCGCTAAGGCGAGAGCCACATTCTGGAAGCGGCCCGCCATCCATATGCGAAACTGTTGCCAATGTTTTAGCTTCAGGGTCATAAGTGGTGGGGAAGTCTCAGGCGAAACACCTGGCCCACCCTTTCGACCAGCCTCGGGGTGCGACAGGGAGGAGTTATTTGTAAGGAGAAGGGTTTGGGGAGGATGAGGAGGAGGAGGAGGAGGACGATTGGAAGGAGGAGGAGGAGGAAGAGGAGGAGGAGGAAGAGGAGGAGGGAGGAGGAGGAGGAGGAGGAGGAGGAGGGAGGATGAGGAGGAGGAGGAGGAGGGAGGATGATGCGGAGGAGGAGGAGGAGGGGACTTCCTGACTTCCCTCCTACTCCTCTCCGCTTCACTCCCATCCGGATTGGGAGCGTCTCCATGTAGCCGTCGCGCCTTGGGGCGCGTGGCAAGCGTGGGGGCGTTTGGGTGACGCGTCAGCGCTTAACACGAGGTTAACGGCTGTCAGCACTTCAGTAAGCGAAGACCCTATGTTTTGAGTAGGGGATCGATTGTAAACGGAATTTACCCCACAATTGTACATGTTCGTCGGATCTGCAAAAAGAAACGTAGCAGGTTCGCAACTCGACGAACATTGAACGTAACTTGGTTGCAGATTCGACGAACAGATCACAAAAACAAACCAGCAAAAATGCTGTCAATCAATTATGGATTCGACCCCTTACTCGAATTCGAAGCCGGTGGAGCCTAGTCAGGGCCAGGAGCAGAGGAGCAAGAGGGGAGCAATAGACGCAACGATCGTTCGATCCATGTCTTGGCAGAAAGGAGTGTTTACATTTTCGCAGGCAAGGAGGAGGCGGAGGAGGAGGAGGAGGAGAAGGAGGAGGAGGAAGAGGACAGATGAGGACAGAGGAGGAGGGGGCGGAAGGACAGAGGAGGAGGAGGAGGAGGAGGAGAAGGAGGAGGACAGAGACGAGGGGAGGGGGCGAAGCGACAGGAGGAGGGGAGGAGGAGGAGAAGGAGGAGGAGGAGGAGGCGGAGGAGGAGAGGAGAAGGAGGAGGAGCAGGAGCAGGGAGCAGAGGAGGAGGAGGAGGAGGAGGAGGAGGGACGAGGAGGAGGAGGAGGGGGAGGCGGGGGAGGAAGGACAGAGGAGGAGAGGAGGAAGAGGAGGAGGAGGAGGAGGAGGAGGATGGAGGAGGAGGATGAGGAGGAGGAGGAGGAGGAGGAGGAGGAGGAGGAGGCGGAGGAGGAGGAGAGGAGGAGGAGGGGACTTCGGATCCACCGTATTTCGGCGGGGGGGGGGGGGGACAAATTCGAGGTTCGTTGTTTTCGGGCGTTTTCGTCTGTTCTCTGTGGCTTTCCAGCCTCGGGATGCCTTCCAGCAGGTGCGCCTCGCCGGGGGGCGTTCTCGCAGGTGCCCCGATCGCTCCGCACCCCAGGGCGGCCCGCGCGCCCCCCCACCCGACTGCCACCGCGACGGCCGTGCCCCGCCGCGCGCATTGAGAGGGGCCCCCCCGCGGAAGCGGCCATGGGGGCGGCTGGCCGGCCCGCAGCCTGCGCCGCTGGCCCCCTGGCAGGATCCCGAGCGGCCGCGCGCCCTGAGAGGGGGCCCGCTCGGGGGCATGCCCGGGGAAGCGGTCACGGGGACAGCTGCGCGCCCCAACACTCCCCACACGGCGGACCTTGCTCCCCCTCCTGTGCCCTCCCTCCCCGCTGCCTCTCCCCTCGTGAGGGGAGCCGGTGTCCCCTGCCCCCCGCGGCCCCTCCCCGCCCTCGCGGCCTCCTGCCCTGCGAGCGCCACGACCTCCGCCCTGCCCGGCGGCCGCCGCGACGGCCCTGCTTAGAGGCCCCCACGGCGGCCAGCGCCCCGAGTGGCCGCACGCCCTGCCAGGGAGCCCGCAGGGGGCAGGCACACGCAGGGCAGCGGCCGCAGGGGCCGCTGGCAGGCCCAGGGCTGGCGCCGACAACCACTCGACGGGCTCCGAGTCCCGCGCGGCCGCATGCCCGGAGAGGGGGGCCCGCGGAGGGCATGCCCGGGGAAGCGGCCACAGGGACTGCCAACGACGCCCCTCGGGACCCCCCCCCGCCCGACCCACGCAACGGCCCCGCGACCGCCCACTGGACCCGTGCGACGGCCTCCCTCGGCTGCGTGGACAGCGCTTCCCTCGCGGGCTGCTGGGCGGACGACAGGACAACCGACCCAACGACCCCCTTGCCACGCAACCCCGCGACGGCCCCCCACAACGCCCTCTACGACGGCCTCTGTGCGTCGACCTCGGCGACGGCGACCCCTGCGACAGACCCCCGCGATGACCCCGCGGCGGCGACGGCCAAGGCGGGCACGAAGATGGCAATGACTACCAAGACAGCCTCCGCGCTTGCCCCCACGACGGCCTCGCCAACAGCCCGCGCGACAGCCTCGCGGACACCCCACGCGAGCAGGACTACGAAGACAGCGCTGCCCCGTCAGGGGAGATAAGCTCCGAGGAGGACGATGACGCCACCTGGGGCGACTTCGTCTACTGATGACCATCTCCCCCTCCCCGCGCCGCTGCAACGCTACGCCGCGACCCCCCGCGCCCCCCTTCACCGCGCCCCCCCCCCGCGGCCCCGCGAAGGCCACCGCGACCCCCGTGCCCTGACCGACGGCCCCTGCGCCCCCCGCCCGACGGCCCTCGCGACGAAGGAGGCAGTGGGCCGCCACTTGTACCTGTCGCTGGCCGGAGGCATTGGGGCCGTGAGCCGCCTCGCCCAGCTTTCTCCTCCCTTCCGCCGCCCCCTTCCCCCTTGACTGGCCCGCCCACTTCCCGCCCGCGCTGACGTGCGCCTCCTCGCTCTTGTGGCGGCGGGGACGGCTGGGTGCATCACGGTGGGGGCCGGGAGGGAACTCTCGCCGACGGCCGCCTTGGCAGGGGCCAGAGGGGCCGCGGCCAACCGCCGCGCGCTGCACGGCAGACAGCCCCCCCATGTCGACCTTCGCCCTCTCTCCCCCGTGCCTGGCCCACCGCGCTCGGAAGCGCAGCACCGACCGCCCGCGCTCGTGGACCCAGCGACGCAGGGCTGGTGGTGCCGAACCCGAAAAGCAGCCGCGAAGAAGCGCCGAAACGGGACGGAGGTTGGGGGAGGAGGAGGAGGAGGAGGAGGAGGAGGAGGAGGAGGAGGAGGAGGAGGAGGAGGAGGAGGAAGAGGAAGAGGAGGAGGAGGAGGAGGAGAGGGAGGAGGAGGAGGAGGGAGGGAAAACGGAGGAGGAAACGGAGGAGGAGGAGGAGGGGGAGGGGGGAGGAGGAGGATCGCACGCCACTGAGGGGAAAGGGGGGGAAGAGGGTCAACGGTCCAAAGCATCCAGGGGGGCCCTTCGAAGTGGACATTTTTGTCACCCTGGCAGGAAAGACACCGACCTGCCAGGGGCCAACGATGGGGCCCCGGTTCCCTTGGAGGGCCCTGGCCGCGCATGGCCGCCAGCCTGGAGCCTGGCAGCTCCCCCCACTTCCGGTGGGACCCCCCCAGGCGGCCCACGGGCCAACGTTCTGGGAGCCCTCTGCCTGGCTTTCAGGCGAGGGTTCCCGTCGTTGGTCTGGGGGGGGGGGGTCTTATGCGCAGGGGGAGGGGTCTGGCGGGTGTGGACCCCTGCCGCCGCCGTCGCAGCCTCTCATTCTCTCCTCCCTCGAGGTTAGGATCGGTAGCCTCCCCCTGCTCTCGCTACCGTCTGTTGCTGTGTTGTCCCTGCACATTCTGCCTCCCACGGCCGACTCCTGGAGCGAGCGCTCCAGGAGGAGGAGGAGGAGGAGGAGGAGGAGGTGGAGGAGGAGGAGGAGGAGGGGGAGGTCGCCTGACCCCCCGGTTGATCAACCCCCGACGGCCGACCGGACCTGGGGAAGGGGGAGCAGCATCCGCGGGGATCCCATGCGTTCAGGGATCAGGGATCGGGAGGAGGAGGAGGAGGAGGAAGAGGAGGAGGAGGAGGAGGAGGGAGGAATGAGGAGGAGGAGGAGGAGGAGGAGGAGGAGGAGGAGGAGGATGGAGGATTGTGGATGACGAGGAGAACCAACAGCTCCCAGATCTCCGAGCTCCCTCCTCGCTCCTCCCTCCGCCCTGCGCCGGGGGACAGAGGGTGGGCGGCCGCAGAGGCACCGCTGGGAGGGGTGCGCGCCCACAGACCCCCTCGAGTCATGAATCAATCGCGTGGTCCCCGCGGGATCCTCGAGCCTCGAGCCTCGATCCTCGATCCCAGACCCCCTCGAGTCATGGCAAAAGTCACGACGCACAATGCTTTGCACCATTCTCGGCTTCTGGGGGCCCTGGCCGGCCTTCGGGACCGTCGAAGGGCGACTCGGGACGAAAGGCGTGTCCGAGGGAATGGGTCGACGAGACTTTTGGGGGTCGACGTGATGAAAAATTCATGACCTCGGGGGTCTGCAGACTGCCCCCGCGCTCCCCGAGGCCCTGTCGCACCCCTTCCTGCAGCCGAAGCCGGCCACGCCGGCCGCCACGACCAGGACCTCTTTTCTCGGGAGCCCTGATCGGAGGCGATGATAAGGGCGAGTAGCCCAGGGGGGAGGAATACACGCATTCGCCTAGGAGCCTCGCCGGATGCATCAACCATCGGCGTCCTTGGATACATATATTCATACACCCTGGGCAATTTGCCCTCGTCGTCGCCCCCGATTTGAGACGGGGGTCATGTCAAACGGGGGTCAGTCAGAGTGGCGGATCTTGCAGAGTCTTCCAGAGCCAGGGGTGCACTGACCTGGGCTTGCGCGCAGGATCCCGCAGGATCTTGCAGGACCCTGCAAAGCCTGACTGGCCCGTTTTGCATTGATCTGGGCCAGTGCTTCCTCGAGTTTCGCACGCCGCTCCTTGAATCCCCGACGTTGTGTTTCTTGGTCGATGCCCGGCACTTTCTCTCGATTTCGGCCTTTGGGGCCCGGGGGGCCTCGAGAAGCGGACGCGGGGTGCAGAGCCACTTCCGTGGAAGGGGGCGGGACCCCCGGGGCCGCAGATTTGCACACATCAGATGGGCGGGTGTCAGGGCATGGGGCCCTCCTTCTCCTCCCTTCACTGCCAGCCTCGCCGTCGTCGTCATCCTCCTCCTCCTCCTCCGCCGCCTCCTCCTCCTCCTCCTCTTCCCTCCTCCTCCTCTTCCCTCCTCCCTCCTCCTCCTCCTCCTCCTCCTCCGCCTCCTCCTCCTCCTCCTCATCCTCCTCCTTCCCCGGGTCCTGCCTCTTCAGAGGCAGGCCAACCCGTGCTCCGTAGTCCCCCTCCTCCTCCCTGCTCCGCTCCTCCAGCGTACTCCGGAGCCACCTGCTCGCCGTTGTCCACGTCTCCCCCTCGGCACCCGTGGAGGCCGGCCGCTCCGCGTCCTGCTGCCGCTGCCAGCCCCGCCCCCTGCACCCGCTGCCGCTGCTGCTGCTGCTTCCAGTGCTTTTGTTCCTCGCACGCACGCGCGCACGCACGCTGAAGGCGTGTGAGGTCTGCTGCCTCTTCCACAGGAGTTGGGGGGAAGGAGAGGCGATGAGGAACCCTAGAACACCGACGCAGGACAGGCCCGAGACCCCTCCTCCTCCTCCTCCTCCTCCTCCTCCTCCTCCTCCTCCTCCTCCTCCTCATCCTCCCCCTCCTTATCCTACTCCTCCTCCCCCTCCTCCTCCTCCGCGACTTCAAGCTGTTCGTACTATGAGGGCCATCTCTGTGGCCTCCAGCACAGCTTACGCACCCGCCTTCGAAGCCACGCGCACCTCCTCCTCCTCCTCCTCCTCCTCCTCCTCCTCCTCCTCCTCCTCCTCCTCCTCCTTCTCGGTGCCCCAGGGCCTCGGGTCCGAGGAGGGCCCCGGGGCGGCGGACCGCGAGCGGGCGACGCACCGCGGGCCGCGCCGCGCGCGCCCGCGCCCGCGCCCGCCGCCGCGGCGGGCCGGGCGCCCGCGGCCGCCTAGCGCCGCTGCTGCTCCCCACCTGCTTCCGCCGCTCCTCCTCGGCGCTCCTCCTCGGCGTTCCTCCTCCTCGGCCTCGCCTCTCCTCCTCGGCGCGCCTCCTCGGCGCCCCTTCCCCTCCTCGTGCTAGTGTTGTCCTCGTGCTGTCCTCGTGCTGTCCTCGTGCTGTCCTCGCGCCTGTGCTGTCCTCGTGCTGTCCTAGTGCTGTCCTCGTGCGTCCTCGCGCAGCAGCGCTGTTCACGCGCTGGTGCCGTCGTCGTGCTAGGCCGCCGGTTCCAGGCCCAGGGGTGTGAGCCACCAGACCCCTGCGTTAGGCGCGCTGGCTGGCCCGACGACCATCTCAGGCAGCGCTGATGAGCGTGCGCGCCACCTCCCGGACCACGCAGGTGGCGATGGACCGGTGGAGAGTGCTGAGAGTCTCCAGTCGCCCAGGGCCCTCAGGCACTTGCTGCGCGAGCCATGTCCGGGTGGACTCGCCCATGGCTCCCGACACTTCGAAGCCGAGGGGTTGGAAACCAGCGATTCCGTTGTATTTGCGGCGCTTGGCCTGTTCGGCCAGTCTCGCAGCGGTGCCTTGGGTGTGGGCCCCGCCAGCCTGCAGGCTCTGCTGCGAGGCGGGATGCACGATCGTTAAGTCCAGATAAGCCCACTGGCCGTCACTGTCGGTGCACCTGAGGTCCGCGCGGAGACCTGGATTGCCCGGGCTGGTGGGCGGGCGAATCCATGGCTCGACCGCGATGTCGCAAATGCCGGCTTCACGTAGGGCTCGCGCGATGGTGTCGGGCAGGTTGTTGTGCCTCTTAACCATGAAGCCGCCATAGGAGCAGCAAAGCGCGTGGCGTCCGTTAGCGTCGACGGCACCCGCGCAGAGGGTTCCGTCCTCCTTTCTGAAGGGGCAGGGGCCGTCAGCTGCGCGTACGAGACCTCCGAGTCTGTGTCTCACGGCCATCCTGAAGTGGGCGTCAGCGAGGTGGTGGTCGGGCCGCGTGGGCGACCCGAGCCACGCGCCTGCCCCCTTGCCTGTCGCGCTAAGAGCCCAGGCCCGCTGATGCGGTTCCGTCTGGGTGCGTCGCAGCCACTGCGTCCACTCTGCGTGCCGCCTGTGCCTGGTAAAGCGCCGCTGGGTGGTGTCGGGCGGCTCCGTGTCGGGCGCCTGCTGTGCTGCCTCTTCCTGAGTCAGCGCGTTGACAGTGCTCTGGAGGCGGTGGAGCGCCGGTCTCAAGCCCGGGCAGTAGTGGAGAAGGTCATCTCTGTCGCGGAGGCCCAGTCGCTGGAGCACTGGCTTCTCGCAGAGCGCCCACGAGGCCGCTTGGGCATCCAGGCGCGCTGCGCTCGCGCTCTGGAATCCCAAGCCGCCCAAAGCGACAGGGTGCCAGTATTTCTCTTTCTGCTCCGCTGTGAGGTCGTGCGTTTGTACTAGCTCCTCCAGTGTGCTGAGCAGGTCGGCGTCGAGCTGTGTCGCCGTTTGGGCGGGAACCCCGGTGGTGCGCATGTACCAAGTCATGTCTCCTGCAGTGAGGGTTCGTAGAAGTACCAAAGACGTCTGAACGTCTAGGCCGGCTTTGTGAAGGTCCATGAGTCTGGCCATGGCAGTCGTCCTCCTGGTTCGTTGGCGTTGTAGTCGCGGCGAGGCGGGTGAGTGCAGGCTGCCCTCCTCGGCGTGCTGGTCGGCGGTTACCGGCGTCGGTGCCAGGCCGGAGTAGTCGTCGGCGTGTTGTCGTAAGATGGTGGGCTGCTCTACTCGCGGCACGGGTAGGCCCGCTGGTATCGCGGCAGGATTCCTCGCCCACACCTCACATTTGTCGACGCGTGTTTGGAGGCCGGCTTGGCTGAGTGCGTTGGTGTATGCTGCGTATATGGTGGGCAGGTCTTCAGGCTTCGCAAGGATGGTGAGGTCGTCGATGTAGCCGAAGAGCTCGTGCTGTATACCTGCTGCGTCGAGTTGGTGTTTGGCCCTCTCGAGGGCTCGGTCGAGTCCGAGGCAGAAGAGCGTGGTGGCCATGCCGCACCCCTGGAAGATCCCCGTCGTTTGGTTCCAAATGTGTCTTCTGCCCCCGGTGTCGTGGTAGACTACCTGCCCGGCGTCCGGCAGGAAGCCTCTTGCCCATCGGCGGAGTTTTGGGCAGTGAGTATCGATACCTTCGTTGATGTACACCCTGCTCAGGTTCTGGAAGGCGTCTGCAGCGCCCAGAGAGAGCACGGCGTAGTCCGGGCGGACGTGGAGGGCAGTGGACACGTGCTTGTAGACCAGTTCCGCCCCAGCCGCGTGCTTGTACCCGTACTGCTTGCCGCGAAGCCCCTCGGCGACCTCGTCCGCCGCCATTTTGTTGACCGCCTTGGACGCGAGACGGCGGAGCGGGCTGGCGAGGTTGATGGGGCGGATTCGGGTGAGGCTCTTGGTGAGCGGGAGGAGGCGGGCGGCCGTCGCCAGTTCCTGCACTTCCTGCGGGGGGGTGCCGCGGGCTAGTGCTGCGGCCACTGTGGCCAGGGCACACAGAGCGGACAGGTCAGTTTGGACGAGTTGGAAGTGCTCGTACCGCCACCCGTCGGGCCCAGCTGCGCTTCGTTTTGGTGCGGCCCGCAAGGCTTTGGCGAAGTGTAGCTCGAACTGTTGCTGCTCGTCGTCCTGTTCGTCGTAGGCTGCTGGTGGCTGTGGTTGATGGTGTGGGAAGAGCTGCGGTGCGGCTTGCAGGGTCAGCTGGTCTCCGGCAATTTCGAGTGCTTCGCGGAGGACTCTCGTAGCTTTGCCCACGGTGCCTGCCTCCACGAGTTTGCGCGCTGTCATAACGTCGTGCTCTGCGGTAGTCTTCCGCCTGGCGCGCAAAGGAGGTGGGGCGGAATCAAGGACGGCGCCCCAAAGCTGCGCTTCGCGGTGCTCCCTGATCTCCGTGGCCCGGCGGAACAGCGTAGTGGTGAGCTGAGCGTTGCCTCTCTTGCCGCCTCGGAGGTTGGCGTGCCCGAGCAGCAGCTTAGGGAGCATGAACCAACGCTTGGCCGCCTTGGTGATGGACTCCGGGGTGCCGTGGTGGATCTCGTGGGCGAAAGCCTTCGTGTGCTCCGTTATGATGGCGCCCACCACCCCGCGAGCGTGCGGCGGTATATGGGCGGCCGTGGGCACTGGTTGTTGGACCATTTCTGGCGTGATGGCGTCCGCCCATTCGGCGTTGGCGTCGCTGCTGGCGTGCCTGGCCGTGTCGAGTTGGAGTTGCGCGTCGTCTGGCGCACGCGGCGCCGGCGCGGTGACGACGGCAGCCCATTTGTGTTCAACTTCTCTTTTGAGTGCAAAAGGAAGGTCGTCGGCCAGTTCCAGGGCAGCGTTGCTGGTCTGGGCGCAGACAAGAGCGCACTCCAAGCAGGCGACGGGGCTCTGCGGCGCAATGCTTGTGCGACAGCGGATCACCTGCGGCGGTATAATGGAAGTACACATCGCGCACGTAGCTGCTCTGCCCGTCCGGGGGAGCGTGGCGTACCACGTCGCGGCGTCCTCTCGTGGCCGTCGTCGCGACCGTTGCCCGGCAGCGTCGTCTGGTAGGGCGCCGTGCCCAGCGGCAGCAGCAGTGCCAGAGCGGGAGGATTCGCCAGTTCGTTGCGCCCGAATCCGCCCGTGTTTTGCCTCGAGGAGCCCGTCGTCGGTCGGCGCATTCGTGTCCATATCGTCCGCTGTGGCGGCCGCGGCCGCGCCAGGGCCTTCCCCGGGGTACCCCAGCGTGCAGTCGAAGCCCAGCTCGCCCCACGTCGCGGCCATTGCAGCTGGCGCCATCCCGTAAGCTTGGTTCCTCTTGGCCAGGTTTTCGAGCTGCGTCCAGCCGTGGTGACGAGGAGCCCGAGGCGTGGTGCTAACGCTAACCCTCTGCAGATTTCGCTCGTGGTCCACGGGGGCCTCAAATTCGCGCCCTCCCCGCCATTTCTCCTTGATCTTCCTGGCAGTTCCTGTGCCCCCGCACTGATGTCTCCTCGGACGAGCCCGCCCACTGCTATGCCGTCGTTCGCTCTATTTCGATCGCCGAACGCACGTGGGTCGGTCCCCCAGGGTGGGCGCTGTGCCCGTTGATGAGCGAGCCCCGTGTTCTCGGCCTCCCAGAAGCGTTTGCTGAACAGGCTGTCAGCGACCATGCTGCGCAGATCGCCATGGCTCCCCCAGCGCAAGCCCAAGCCGACGGACCCCAGCGCCTCCCGAGGCGCAGCACCCCGGCGGCCGTCTGGCACCACGTCCCAGGCCCCAACGCCGACGGCGTAAACTTCGTCTGCGCGGGCGCCTGCAAAGACGAGGACACCAACCTCCCGTCGCCCCACCCTGCGGCCAGCAAGGCCACGGCTGTTGAGCCCGACACATCTGCCAGGGTTCAGCCGACGCAGCCAGCCAAACAGAGATCGGGCCCACGCCGCGCCGCACCGGTGAGAGTCGAGAGGCCACCTCACCACGCCCAAGCTTGAGCGTCACGCTGAGCCGACCGGATGCGCCGCGAGTGAAACTCCGGCCACCAGCGGCACTGGCCTGGCCCCCTCTTCTGCTGCCTCCCCCAGCCGTGCCGCTTCGGCCAGACACACCTCAGCCGGTCGTCAGGGACCAGCGGCTATGGCCGCCGTCGCCCCGAAGACCGAACCAGCGCCCACTCGAGGCACCGACCGCCGCGCCGACATTGCCGCCCACCTAGGCAGCAGGGCCGCCGACGCCCGCCGGGCTTATGCTCCGCGTCCTGCCCATGGCCGAGCCGCTGAGCTTCAGGCGTCCTACCACCACCTCTGCCACCAGCACAGCGCGCTGTCGTGCCAGGTTCGCGCCTGAACCTCCCAGCAGGGCCAGCTGATGCAACGCCTGCGCAGCGCTCAGACTGCCCTCGCCTCCCTCCGTCCCTCCCTTTCGCCCGACGGGGCGTTGCCCGTCCCAACTCTGCATGACCTCATAGGGTTCCGTACTCGGCCGAAGGCCCCTTTTTTCTCACCAGCCCGATTGCCCGCGCGGCCATGCGTCATCGGGGCCTCGTTGCGGCGGCGGGGCACGCCCCGTTGTTTGCACGCCGCTCAGCGGTCAAGCCCTTGTCCCCCGGCCGCCAACCAGGGCTTCTTCGACTTGGGCCTTTTCCCATGCGGGGCGCGCGTAGAGACATGGCGTATCGCCTGCTTACCGCCCTGTCCCTTTACCTCAGTCGCTTCGCGCTGGGGGCGGTTGTTTCAACATCCCCTGTTTCCCAAGGTGTGCACCACCGCCAAGTGTGCGTGTGCGCCCTATGCTACCGCAGTAGCTGGGCGCCAGCGGACCGTCCGCTTGCTTGTCCGGTCCCTCTCTCTCTCTCTCTTTCTCTCCTCTCCCCCCTTGCCTGGATCGCTGGCCAGCCCCCTGGCCGCCGCAGGGAGCCTTCCCTGGTGCCAGTGATCCACCGCGCCCGCATGACGACGCTGCAGTTCGAGGCCCAGGCGGGCCGACATCCCCTGCGGGGGGGGGGGAGGGGGGACATGGGGAGGTAGGAGGAGGGAGGGAGAAGGGAGGAGGGGGATGGAGAGGAGGAGGATGGAGGAGGAGGAGGCTAGGAGGAGGAGGAGGAGGAAGAGGATGAAGGAGGGGGATGAGGAAGGAAAATGGGGGGCGGGGGGCCGCCCACGCGTGAGGTGGAGGAGGGATGAAGAATGAGGAGGAGAAAGATGAGGTGGAGGACGCGAGAGGAGGAGGACGAGGAGGAGAAGGAGGAGGAGGCAGGAAGGGGCCACACGAACACGAGGAGGAGGAGGGGAGGAGGAGGAGGAGGAGGACGGGATGAGACGGGAGCTTGGAAAAGAAAC
The DNA here is from genome assembly GCA_963575745.1 of Prorocentrum cordatum. NCBI lineage: Eukaryota > Dinophyceae > Prorocentrales > Prorocentraceae > Prorocentrum > Prorocentrum cordatum. Next base: position 298,413 of record CAUYUJ010022592.1, on the reverse strand, counting down.
AGGGGAGGGAAGATGGGGGGTCGATGGGGGAGGGGACGAAAGGGGGATGGGGAGGACGGGGGATGGGGAGGACGGGGGATGGAGGGGGAGGAGGGGAGAGGGAGGAGGTTGAGGGATGGAGGAGAGGTCGTGGAGGAGGAGGAGGAGGAGGAGGAGGAGGAGGAGGAGGAGGAGGAGGAGAGGAGGAGGAGGAGGAGGAGGCAGGAGGAGGAGGAGTAGGAGTGAGGTAAGGAAGGAAGAGGAGGAGGAGGCGGAGGGGCGAGGGGAGGAGGAGGAGGAGGAGTGAGGAGGGGGGGATGAGGATCGAGAAGGAAGAGAGAGGCAGAGGACAACATGACGAGGATGAGGAGGAAGACCAGTGTAAACCAAAAAGGCGCATCAGCGATTATTGCAATAAGGCCCTCCCTTCAAGCTTCCTCTTATTCACGGCCCCTGCGAGGGGGGTGACTTTTGTTTTTTTTTCCATTTCCACTGAAGGAAGTGCCCCGTTGGATGACAATCCTGTGATAATCCTGAACTGTGCCCGAACACCATTCCAGGGACTTCAGCGTCGCGAATCACCGTTAGTGTTGTGTCTTCACGATCGTGCATCGTGCCAGAACACTATTCCTGGGACTTCCACCACAAATAATCGCCACTGTTGCGCCCTTACAGACATTATGTTTTGGGACGTTAGCCATGAAACCGTTGCAAGCTCTTATAACGAATGTTCGCGGCGCTAAGACGAGCCACATTTCGAAAACGAACCTGCCTCCATCCGTGAAGCTCTTTTTAATTTGTATTGACGAGTTGCGTGGTGTAGTGCGACAGCCACATGTTGAAACCGGCCCGCCCTCCATCCGTGAAACTCTTACATGTGTTTCTGACGAATGTGCGCGGCGCTCAGGCGAGAGCCACATGTTGCAAACCACATGTCCTCAATCCATGAAGCTCTGGCAATGTTTCAAGACGGATGTGCGCGGTGCCAAGGTCAGAGCCACATTTTGAAAGCGGCCCGCCCTCCATCCGTAAAGTTGTGGCAAAGTTCTAGCTTCAGTCAGCATCACAACTGGCGAGTGTGTCTCAGGCGAAACGCCTGGCCCGCCCGTCCGACTGGCCTCAGGGTGCGACAGGGGGGAGTTCATCATAAAGAGAAGGAATGGAGGACCTCAGTCTCAGGGTGCCCGGTTCGCTGCAAAAAAAGAACCTTCCAGAGCTCCGATGCCGTGATTTTCTCACAGCGTGGGCCCCCAGAGGTCTCGAGCTTTGCCCAGGCGAACCGTCCTGTGCCGTTTCTTCATCGCATTGGTGCCCTGTGGGCCGGTCGGAGGCTGCCCAAAGCCCGCCGTCGTCATTTTTGCTGCAACGATCAGCAAAGTAACATATTCGGACGGAAACACACAGATTCAAATCAGCGTCGATGTCCGGGCAATATGTGAACAGATGGGATGCGGAGGGAAAGACGACCCTCCAGAAATTTTCTGGAACATATGGCGAATCTTCGGATTTGTGGATCTTTCTTCGTGTGTCCCTGGGCCCCCTTCGCAGGTGCCACCGCCACCGAGATCCCATCGGGGGGTGGGGCGGACGACGCTCGGGCGTGCCCTCGGAGGCGCCTCTTGGGCGAGGGCTCTTCCGGCCCCTGCCCGGGGCGCCGCGTGGTGGGGTGTGGGGGGGGTCGTTCTGCGAGGCGGCGCCGGGCGCTACCCTCGCGGCAGAGGCCTTCTCTCGCGGGTCGCCCCTCCCTCCTCCTTCCTCCCTCCTCCCTCCTTCTCCCTCTCTCCTCCTCGCTCTCCCTTGATCCTTCCTCCTTCCTCCTTCCTCCTCGCTCCTCCCTCCTCGCTCCTCCCTCCTCCCTCTCCTCCCTCCTTATCGCTCCACCCTCAATCCTCCTCCCCCTCCCCCCTCCCTCCCCCCTCCCTCCCTCCCTCCCTCGTCCCTCCTCGCTCCTGGCTCCTCCCTCCATCCGCCTTTTTGGGGTACACCTTGCAGCATTCCGGGATGGCGGCAGGGTGGCACCGCTTGCCATCGCTCTTCGGCCCCCTTCGGGGTCCCATCGAGTCGCTCGGTAACTGGTTTGCTCGTTCTAGATGCTCCAATTGCTCATCCCTCCTCGAAGCGCGACGCCATCACATCCCCAGCCTGGCTTGCAGATCAGAAACTTCGGGCATCCCCGAAGCGAAGAACGAGTGAATCTGCGACGTGCGAGCTGGGCTGCGACAGCAGCCGCGGTCGTTCCTCCCTCGCGCGGGCCCCTCCCTCCCTCGCGGCCAGAAGCCCCCCCTGGGCTCCGACGCCCCCGCCTCCCCCCTCCCTCCTCCTCCCTCCTCCATCCTCCATCCTCGCTCCTCTCTCAATCCTCCTCCCTCCTCCTCCTCCTCCCTCCCTCCCTCCCTCCCTTCGTACCTCCCTTGCCCCTCCTCGCTCCTCGCTCCTCGCTCCCCCCTCTATCCTCCATCCTCGCTCCCCGCACCTCGCTCCTCCCTTGCACGGGCCCCTGCCCTGAGATCCGACGTTGCGAAAGCGTTGCGACATCGCGAAAAATCACCACTGGCGCCCTATAGACCCCGTCTTTCAGCGTCATTCTTCGAGGCGGATCGACCCGTGAAGGGCCCCGGGCGCGAGACCGGGCGAAAACGCCCGGTGTGTGAAAGGATTGCAGCGCCTGGATCTCAGGGTTCGATTCGGGCTCGACCAGACGTGCGAGTGGACCCTTCGCCAGAGTGACCTTTCGATGCGCGCCCGGCGGGGTCCCCCCGATCGCGGAAGGCGAAGCGGTCGCAGCGGCCTGCGCGCCCGGGTCCGGCCACCCCGCGTCCCCCGGGGAGCCGCGCGCCGGGGGGGCACCTCTTTCACGAGGGAGGAAGACCCACCCGGGCCGGACACTCGGCGTTTACCACACGGCCCTGGCCGTTTGCTTTAGCTGTTTTCACCTTTGCTACACACGCCCTGCCCTGCTCGATGCCTTTCTCGGGGGCGCGTTCACGGGACGGCGCCGCGCGGGCGGGGGTGGCCCTTCTGGGGGTGGATGCCTCGCTTTCTGCGCCTGCCTGGGGCCACTCTTGCTGGTAGCCGAGGGGTCCGGAGGAGGAGGAGGAGGAGGAGGAGGAGGAAGAGGAGGAGGAGGAGGAGGAGGAG
>CAUYUJ010022592.1:263403-295196 GCA_963575745.1 Prorocentrum cordatum | reverse complement strand
GGGGCAAGATCGGGGCCTGTCAGCACATGCGCAACCTGGGCCACGACCTCAATGGGTCCAAGGCGCGGAGGAAGGTCGTCAGGAACAGGCTCAAGAAGCTGCGGCCACGCATGTGACGGGCAATGGAGCTGAAGCGGGCTGCAGGTGCCAAGGTGTCGTGCCTGTGGCAGACAGGGCTCCTGCCAGCTGCGGCCCACGACGCTGCAGAGGGTGGAGTGACCCCTTCCGGGCTGGCTGCGATGCGCACCGAGGCCGCGCGGCTTGCAGGTGCCAAGGGCCGAGGAGGCAGCATCACGCTCTACCTGGCCAGCCAAAAAAAACGTAATACGGCCCGGTCTTCGCGGCGACGGTCGAGCCGCTCATGTACTATGCGAGAGCGATCTGGCAGCAGGAGATCGGCCTGGGTGCGATGGAGCGTGCCTGGCGGGTGCTGCTGGAAAAGGTCGAGGCTGGCGAGGACAAGCTGACGTGGGCGTCAGCAACAGGCCCGCTCAAGGTAGTCATCCTCTCGCTCAAGCGGATCGGCTGGGTCATGTTCTCGTCGCTCATGATCAAGCCAGATGAAGGTCCTGTGATTTCGCTCCTGGCCACACCGCCTCGATTTGCTCGGGATCTCCTCAGACAGGGGATCTAACGCTGGCAGATGCGCCAGGCTGCCGAGTACCACTCCGCTGCACCGCCGAGCCGCCCGCTTTGGCCTAGAGGCCTTCGTGCTTGTGTGGGGGGGGGGTCGGCGTCGGTGACGGGGGCGGGGCGGGTGGGGGCACTCCGCAGCCTGTGGCCCGATTCTCTTTGGCCAGAGGCTAAGCGCTACAAGCACGGTCTGTGTGACGATCAGAGGTGCCGAGCTTGTCCGCACGAGGCCGAGACGCCAGGCCATGCTTTCATCGAGTGTCTTGCGCTGACACAGCGCCTGCTTGAGCGTGAAGAGGACTGTGGCCTGGACCCGAAGTTGGCGGCTGTCCGTGACGTCATGCTCGAGCAGGGGCCGGTTGGAGAGTGGCCGCAGGATCTTGACTCGCTTGCTGTCTCAATCGGAATCCCGCGGTGGCCAAACGTTGAGGTTCCGCAGCTGCCGAGCGACCCCCTTTGCTTTTTCAGGGGTGACTGGGACTCGCCCAAAGCATCCTGGAGCGATTGTGTTTTTATCGGTGGCTATGGATATCACAACGATGTCCCAGAGCTGCGTCGGCGCGGCTGGTCAGCGGTCATGCTGAACGCCAATGGAGTCCCCGCGCGCGCAGTGTATGGCGGGTTCGCAGGTGCACAGCAGACAGTTGGACGGGCCGAGCAGCTGGCTGGGCTGAGGGCGTTGCAGCATATGCCCTCAGTCGAGCTGCTGGTCAGTGATGTGGTCGGTTTTGTTCAGGATGGGGAGCTCTGGCGTGATGGGGAGGTCGGAGGGGTCACCTGCGCCAGTGCCCTCTACACAGGCGGGTGGAGGCAACTTGTGAGGCTGCAGCGTGAGCCTCCACAGTTCGCGTGGGCCCCCGCCCACATGACGGAGGAGGAGGAGGTCCTCTTCCCTGCCCTTGGGGACCCTACGCCCCCTCCCTACCTCTGGCTCGTGGGTACTATGTGGGGCGGATTTGTTCGCCAAGCTGGGGGGCCTTGTCGATCAAGGTCCCCTAGTTGCACGCGAGATTCTGCAAAGAGAGTCTCTCCGCGGCAGCCCAGTACGCCAAGTACTTGGGCTAAGCGGTCCAGCGGAGCTGCCAGCTAGAGCTCTGGGCCGAAGCCGCGGAGCTTGCGGCTGGCGTGCGGAGGGCGAAGCCCGCATAATCAAACATAGGGTTGCTCCTCCATGAGCATGACCTAGTGGAGGTCGGGGGTCGTCTGTTCTGTCGGCAGTGCAGGAGATCGGCCCGAACTCCCGAGGCACGACGCCAGTTGGCAGGGGACATCGACCGTTGGTTCCTCCCGACGGCCATCCACTCTCCCCAGGCCAAAGTCCTCGAGGCTGCCGCCGTCAACCGCCTGTTGGGGGCGTCTGTGGGGTCTGCGGGTACTGGGTTGTCTGGGGCTAGGGCGTCTGGCGGGTGGGCCGCACGACTGTCTGTGGACGGGGCTTCGCCTGGCCCGAGGCCTGCGGGGTCGTCTGGGGTTGGGCCTGTGTCTGCCCGTGAGGGCGAGGTTGGGCCTCCGAGGGTCACCGCGCCTGAGGGACACGACGTTACCGCCACGGGTGCGGTCGTCTGGTGTCGGCGGTGCAGGGCCCACGGGTCCGTCAGGGTAGGGAAGGCGTTTAGGGCCCTTTGCCTTGACCCCACTTGGCCCCCAGCAGGCGGGGGGCCCTTTGCCGCCTGTTGGGGGGCAAGCACCCAAAGTCTGGCGTGACCCTGGTTGGGGGTTACTGACTGGGCTTGTCCTCCCTCTAGGGTAGAGCTGTGTCTGTGAGCAGACGCTGCCTCTTTAGCTCGTTCCGTGTCCCTCCTCCTCCTCCTCCTCCTCTTCCTCCTCCTCCTCCTCCTCCTCCTCCTCCTCCTCATCTCCCTCCTCCTCCTCCTCCTGCTCCTCCTGCTCCTCCTCCTCCTCCTCTTCCTCCTCCTCCCTTGCCTCCTGCATCTGGCGCAGCCTGGCGCGCAGCCGTGAAGCGGTATTGCGACGCCCTGCGAGGCCCCGGCAGTTGTGCTCATGCGCTTTGCACCCGGCATTCTTTCTGCATCCGGGCAGATTCGCAGCGCCGTCTCCCGGCCTGCGGAGCGCGCGCGCGGCCTGACTCTCTGCCGCGCTGCGGCGTCACACGCGTGTCGCCCCGCCCTCGGCGGCCCAGCCGCGGGACGTCGGCGGGGGGGGGGCCTGGCACCGCGCCAGCAGCCCGAGACACGCACGGCTCTGGACCTTCGATCGGGCCCGCCGCAGGGGAGGGAGGGGGGTCGACGGCGGGCTGGGAGGGAGCTGGAACCCCCGCGGACGGCTGCGGGCCGACGGGCCAGCCCTGTGACCCAGACGCGCTCGCGTCGCAGAAAGAGATCAGGGCGGGGGGGGGGGGAGGATGTCGCCGTTCTCGGCCTCTGGAGGCGCTCGCTGGGCCGCGGGACCAGCAAAAACGAGTCGGGGTGAAGCTGGTCCCGGGTCGAGGGCCTGGACTTCCAGGGACAGCGTATTGAAAAATCAGGACGTCGGGTGTCTGGGTCACCTCCCTGGTTTGTGTCGCCCCGCTGTCGGAGCCCAGCCACACAGGACGTCGGAAGGATGCCTGGTACCGCGCCGCCAGCAGGAGGGATGCATGGCACTGCACCTCCGGTCGGGCACTCCGAAGCCGAGCCCGCAGTTGCTACTGCGGGCTGAAACTGGGCCGGAGGCCCAGTAGGAGGTCTCTTGTAGGGCCAGGGGGTCAGCCCATAACGACCTTACCGGCCCATGTCGCCCCACTGTCGAGGCCCAGACACAGGACGTCGGCGGGATACCTGCAGGAGGGATGCCTCTTCCGGGGTGGAAGGGGATCATTGCCCACCAAACCGCCCCGGCCCAGCCCGAAGGCCCCAGTGTGCCCTCCATTTCCAGCGGGGGGGGGGGCGGGGGGCGGGGGCGTCGGGGAACCATTGCGAAAGCACGTGGGGAGCCTGCGCCCCCCGCCCCACCCGAAATGTGGGTCTTCGGCTTAGGTCGGGGTGTTCTGGCAGGAGTAGTCGTAAGTCGGGCCTGCCCCTCTACAGGAGGAACATCCAAACATAGCCCAAAAATAGTCAGGGGACGATTTTTTGTATTTTTTAACAATCTGGGGATCTTTTGGGGGGACAGGCCCGACCTAAAGGTAGTCAGAGGGGGGCACAGGGAGACGAGGGGGTGGCGGCGGGATGGTCGTGGGCAGGGGGTCCAGAGGACAGGGGAGGCCCAGCAGGGCGCGGGCACTGCGGGGGGCGCCGGGGGGGGGCAGGAAGGCCAGCTTCCAGGCCCTCCTCCTCCTCCTCCTCCTCCTCCTCCTCCTCCTCCAGCTCCTCCTCCTCGTCCTCCTCCTCCTCCTCCTTCCTTCCTTCCTTCCTTCCTTCCTTCCTTCCTGCGAGGCACCAAGGGAGCAGCAGGCGAGGAGGGGAAACAAAACCGGGGTCACAGCACGGCCCGCTGCGGTTCTCCCGCAGCAGGGGCGGATTGGGCCGAAGGCGTTGCGCTCCGCCTTCAATCTTGGCATCGCTCGGACGCGTCACCCTGCTCTTCTCCTCCTCCTCCTCCTCCTCCTCCTCCTCTCCTAGCTCCTCCTCCTCCTCCTCCTCCTCCTCCTCCTCCCTCCTCCTCCTCCTAGCTCCCCCTCCCCTCTCCTCCTCCTCCCTCCTCCTCCTCCTCCTCCTCCCTCCCCTCCCTCCTCCTCGCTCCTCCTCCTCCTCCTCCTCCTCCTCCTCCTCCCTCCTCCTAGCTCCTCCCTCATCCTCCTCCTCCTCGTCCTCCTCCTCCTCCTCCTCCTCCTCGGAGCACTGGGGCCCTTCGCTCCCTTGCCTGGAGAACCGAGCCTCGCCCGCGGGGGGCCTCTCCTCCTCAGATTGAGCAACGCACCCATGGCATGGGTTTGTGCTGTGCAGTCGCCCGCCCCCGAAGGAGTCAGCGGAGTTGGATCTCATCGCTGGCACTGTAAACTTGAAGTCTGAACATTGCGAGCTCCATGATTTCCAAACTCTGGGGAGGATAAGTAATGAGCAGAGGAGGAGGAGGAGGAGGAGGAGGAGGAGGAGGAGGAGGAGGAGGAGGAGGAGGAGGAGGGGTGGAGGAGGAGCAGGAGGAGGAGGAGAAAACAGAGGAGCATGAGGCTGAATCCCCCCCCCCCGCGCCTTTACCACTTCGGCCCGCCTCCTCTTTCCTCCTCCCCTCCTCCTCCTCCTCCTCCTCCCTCAACTTCTCCCCGCTCCGTTCCCGCCCGTGCTCCTTCCTGCTCACTCTGCTGTCTCCCTGCCCCTTCTGGTCCTCCCTCCCTCCCTCCCCTCGCCTCGCCTCCTCTCCACCTCCTCTCCTCCCTCTCCTCGCCTCCCTCTCCTCGCCTCCCTCCTCTCCGCCTCGCCTCTTCCTCCCTCCTCCCTCTCGGCCTCCTCTTCCTCCCTCTCCTCGCCTCCCCTCGCCTCGCCGTCGCCTTACTGTTGTCTGTATTCCCCCCCTCCCGGTCCTCTCCCTCCTCAGTCTCCTCCTGCCCCTCCCCCCGACCAGATTGCCAGAGGAGCGCGGCCAGGCAGTTCGGCTGCAGCTGCCGAGCTCGACACCAGGAGAGGCCTGCGCCGCCAGCGCAAAAAAGACCAAGCCGGCGAGAGCCGAGCGATACAGGGGCGAGCACTGGTCAGCGGAGGAACCCCGAAACGGGGGAGGGGGAGGAGGACCCCCCGTCCTTCTCAGGGCTCCCGGTCCTTCTCCGACTCGAACCTGGTCGACGAGGCGCAGGAGGCCCCCCCCCCGCGCCAGCCGCCGGGGCGTGGCGGGACGGCCTTCCCCTCGTGTGCCCTGGCTTCGCGATGTTCACGCGCGGCTGGGAGGAGGAGCTGGAGGAGGAGTGGGAGGAGTTGGAGGAGGAGGAGGAGGAGGAATTGGATAAGGAGAGGGAGGATGATGGTGGTGATGCTGATGAGGAGGAGAAGGTGGAGGAAGAGGAGGAGGAGGATGAAGAGGAGGAGGAGGAGGAGCAGGAGGAAGAGGACCAGTGCAAGCCCAAGACTCATCAACGATGCTGCAACATACCCTCCCTCCAAGTTTCCTCTGCAGAGGTCCCTACAAGGGTTCCTTGTCACTGGGGGAAGCGCTCCGTCGGAAGACAACCGTTCGCAAATCCTGAACCGTGCCAGAACACCATTCCTGGGATTTCAATGCCGCGAATCAACATGATTGCTACGTCCTGACGATCCTGAATCGCGCTAGAACATTCCTGGGACTGCAACACCGCGAATCAGCGTTACTGTTGCGCCCTGATTGTAGCACATCGTTCCAAAACGCAATGTCCGGGACGTCAACCATTCGGATCCATGAGACGGATGTAAGGTCTCAAGACGAATGTGCGCGGTGGTAGGGCGAGAGCAACATGTTAAAAATACAACTCTCTCATTCCCAAGACACAAACTGTTTGGTGTTGAGGCGAGAGCTTTTTTTTAAGCCACCCGCCCTCCATCCGTGAAGCTAGTGCAATTTTGTTAGACGAATGTGCGCGGCGCTAAAGCGATAGCCACATTTGGGAAACGGCCCGCCATCCATCCGTGAAACGCTTGCATTTTCCAACTTAAGGATCCCACATGGTGAGGAAGCCTCAGGCGACACGCCTGGCCCGCCCTACCAACACGCTTCGGGGTGCGACAGGGAGCAGTTATTCAGAAGGAAAAGGATGGATGGGGCGGGCCCGAGCAGGAGGAGGAGGTTCCCTCTTCATAGGCCCCTACAAGGATTGACTTTTACCGAAGGGGAGTGCCCCGCTGGAAGACAACCGTTTGAAAATCCAGAACTGTGTCCAGAACACCATTCTTGGGACTTCAATGCCCCCTTCGGGCCCCTTTTGGAGCCGCCCCTGGCGCGCTCTGCGCGCCAGGGAGGGGGGGGGGCCCAATGCCGATCCAAAAGTCCGCGCGGAGCTCCGAAAGTTTTTGTTCACTTCTGCCCGAGCTTTGTGTTTCGATTCCTGCGGCTGTTGACGCTTTTCCTCTTTGCTGACGACGGCGCTGGGCTCCCCTGGCGGCGCCTCTGGCGCCGCCCCTGGCGCGCTCCGCGCGCCAGGGAGGGGGGCTCAGCGCAGATCCAAGAAATCCGCTCGAACCTTCGAAGGCTTGTGCCCATGCCGTTTTTTTCCGTGCTCTATGATTTGTTTGGGGTTTCTTGGGGGGCATCCTCGGTACGTTCCGTGGCCACCTCGAACCGTCGCGTGGCGATCCCGAGCCCTGCTGGGAGCGTGCTGGAGGCCCGTGGTCCAGCTGCCCAGGGACTTCGGGCTGCCTGGCGCCGCGGCTGGTCCCTCGCTTGCGAGACAGCAGCAGGAGGAAGGATGACGAGAGCGAAGAGGGTGGATGATGGTGATGATGATGATGATGATGATGATGATGATGATGATTATGATGATGATGATGATGATGATGATGATGATGATGATGATGGTGGTGGTGGTGGTGGTGGTGATGGTCATGATGATGGTGATGGTGATGGTGATGGTGATGGTGATGGTGATGTTGTTGATGCTGATGATAATGGTGATGGAGATGGTGATGCTGGTGATGGTGGTGATTATGCTGACGATGGTGATGATGCTGATGATGATGCTGATGATGATGAGGATGATGCTTATGATGATGATGATGATGATGATGATGATGATGATGATGATGATGATGATGGCGATGGTGAGGATGAGGATGAAGATTTTGATGATGATGATGCTGATGAGCTTGAGGATGAGGATGGGGATGAGGATGAGCTTTCGGATGTGGATGATTATGCTGATGCTGATGGCGAGTATGATGATGATGACGACAATGATGATGGTGATGATAACGGTGATGATGATACTGATGATGCTGATGTTGGTGTGGATGATGATGCTGGTGATGACGGTGATGATGAGGATGAGGATGAGGATGCGAACGAGGATGGAGATGAGGATGAGTTTTCGAATGAGGATGAATGTGCTGATGATGAAGATGATGATGACCATGGCGATGACGGTGACGATAACGATGACTACGATGGCGATAGTGTTGACGAGTATGATGTTGATGATGATGATGGTGATGGTGATGATGGTGATGGTGATGGTGATGATGATTACGATAGCGATGATGCTGCTGATGATGATGATGCTGGTGATGCTGATGATACCGATGCTTTTGACGACGGTGGTGATGATAAGGGTGGCGAGGATGAGGACGATGATGGTGAGGATGAGGATGAGGATGAGCTTTCGGATGTCGATGATTATGCTGATGATGACGATGAGGATGACGATGGCGATGACGGTGACGATAATGATGAGGATGATTGTGATGATGCTGATGCTGATGCTGATGCTGAATATGATGCTGATGCTATTGCTTATGATGATGCTGGTGATGCTGATGATGCTGATGATGATGATTACGATGGCGATGGTGATGACGATGATGATGACGATGACGATTAACATGACGATGACGATTACGATGGCGACAATGATGGTAATGATAATGATGAGGAGGAGGATGAGGACGAGGATGAGGATGATGAGGCTGAGGATGAGGATGATGATGAGGATGAGCTTTCGGATGTGGATGAGTAGTCCGATGATGGCGATGGTGATGACGATGGCGATGAGGGTGACGTTAACGATGAGGCTGTTGATGATGATGGTGATGATGCTAATGATGCTGATGATGATGGTGACGGTGATGAGGATGAGGATGCGGATGAGGATGAGGATGAGAATGAGCATGAGGATGTTGCTGATGGTGACGACTGCGATGATGAGGGTGAGGATCAGGATGCTGATGATGGTGCGGATAATGATGATAATGATGATGATGATGAAGATTTCGATGGCGATGACGATGACGATGATGATGGCGATGACGATGAATATGACGATGACGATTACGATGGCGACAATGATGATGATGATGATGATGATGATGATGATGATGATGATGATGGTGGTGGTGGTGGTGGTGGTGGTGGTGGTGATGATGATGATGATGGTGGTGGTGGTGGTCGTGGTGATGATGATGCTTTTGGTGATGAAGATGATCATGAGGAGGAGGAGGAGGAGGAGGAGGAGGAGGAGGACGAGACGATATCCTTCCTTTCCGTCCTTCTCTTCCTTCTTCTGCTCGCCTTGATTTTCCTGCCCCCATGCCCCGGCATGTCTTCATACTTCCCCCGCTTGGCCCGAGAGGAATCCGGCGACGAGGAAGGCAACCAGCACGGAGCGCATTGCCACGACCAGCAGCCCAAGCAGCTGTTCCGCAAGAGGCCCAGGTGGCGCCCCGGGCTTCGTCTCACCCCTCCGGAGGAGAGCGCGGGTGAGAGGGCGAGGGCCAGAGAGGGAGGGACGAGGAAGGAGGAGGAGATGTGAGGAAGAGGTGGCAGCAGGGAGGAGAGGAGGAACAAGAGGGGGTATGCCGGAGATGAGCTGGAGGAGAAGGGAATCTGATTTTCCTGCACCCCTTCTGCCCCTTTCGAATCCCCTTCCCCCGCGCCTTCTTTCCTGTTCCCGCTCCGTATCCGAGTCCTTCTGCTCCTTCGCCTCCCCTTCTTCCTCCCCCTTCTCCCTCTTCCGCTTCCTCTTCCCCCCCGTCCCGTATCTAGCCGTTCTGGCTCAGACCGTTGTGGCTGAGCTTGCAAGCGCGTGCTTCAGAGCGGCTCGCGCTTGCGGGCCAACCGATTGTTTCTTTCACGAGGCTTGGAAGTTCAACCCATCGGCGCGGGAACTCCCGCAGTGGATGGCACCTCCCGATGGCCAAGTGTTGCTTGGGCCGCGCACGCCCCACTGGGGATGCTCGTGCGGCTGCGCGGACAACTGGGCGTCGAGGGTCGCGTGTCGCATGTGTGGTCGCCTTGCCGCGCAGAAGCACATCCAGGCGGCACGCCAGGCTGCTTCCAGGGCCAAGTCTGTGTCGCAGCCGCCAGGTCCTGGGCCCAAGCACCCCCTCGGGCAATGGGCTAATGGACCGCCAGGGAGTGCCAACGCGAAGTTGCTCACGCAGCTCCAGGACTTGCAGCAGCAGGCTGCGAAGCTCACTGGTGGCTCTCGGCCCGAGTCTGGTGCTGCGCCGCCGTGGGCCGCAGGCGGCGGCGGCGGCAAGGGCAGCGGGGGTACACCATCCACGTTAGGGCAGGAGGTGCTCGCCAACCTCAAGAAGCTCGGGGTCGACAGGTCGGCCATCGTGGCAGTCGAGGAGGCGGAGAAGAATGCTGCGGAGGCAGGGAAGAAGAAGGCGCCCACAGCGCAGTCTGCGTGCTGGCGGGTGGAGAACCTCAAGACCAAGCCCTCCAAGCTGGAGGTGAGGGTCAGCGAGATCGAGCGGCAGAGAGATGCCCTGGACGAGGAGCTTGCCACGGTCAACGAGTCTTCGGCCAAGGGCGCGAAGACTTGGTACAAGCTCAGGAACTGCTGTGCAAGGCTCATGCTAGCGGTTTCGATGACCCGCTCAAGTCCATGTCAGCAGGACTCGCCTCGTCCGTCGTCGAGTCCACTGAGGGGAAGGCAGCGCTGGAAAAGCTTCAGCAGTTGCAGCGTGTCGCCGAGGAGGCGAAGCGTGCTGCTGACGACGCTGCGTCTGCTGCTGGCACTTCTGCTTCTCCGCCAGGAGGGGGCGGCGAGCACGTGGCCGCCAATGACGGCGACAGTAAAGACATCGACATGGAGCTGCTGGGAGGCGAGGACTTTGCTGAGCGCAAGCAAGCCTTCGACACCGCTGCCGAAGAGCTCAAGGCGGCCAAGGGAGGCTCCCAGAAGGTGCTGGACGCAGCCAAACGCAAGTACCTTGCAGCTGCCCAAGCCATCGGGGTCAAGCGGGCGCGGAAGTGCGGCTCCTTGCTCGGGGCAGCCTGCCCTCAGTCACGGCGTGGGCTGGAGCATTGGCATGGCCGGCCTAGCAGCGCTCCACCATCACAACATGATCGACGCGGACTGAGAAGAGGCCACGGGCTTTGCTGTCCCAGTCTTTCGTGGTGACCTGGTCTTCGAGTCGACGCTGTTCCGCCAGCTGGACTGCGAAGGTGCGCCGAGACTCGACCCAGAGGAGTGATCTACGCCTGAGACTAGGCGCATGGCCCGAGGGCCCTCAAGCGGGTTGGCTGCAACATCGACTGGGCCGAGGAGGGCGCCGTCCAGTGCTCCCCCAGCTGGCCAGGGATGATCCTCCCTTGGGCCGGGGGCAACGTCGAGCCGAATCGGGTCGTCAGCAGGGGCGTCTGCGTCGAGAGGTGCACCCACGGTTCCTTCGGAGCCTCAGAGGTCGCCGCGTGGACTTCGGGCCCGTGCTGGAGCTCGTGCAGGCTTTCGCCAACTGGCCAGAGATGCGTGTTCCCCTGGGTTGGGGACAGGTGTGACCTTGGTGGCGACTGGCTCTACATCGGCCCCTGCGTCGACTGGGTGTTCGATGGCGTTAGAATGCTAATCCTGGGACCCTATGAGGTGCCCAGGTTCAACGTCGCCCCCTGCCTACTCTTCCCCCAGGGCACCCCTCCCATAGGAGGCGGGGGCACCAGCGCGTGGGGAGGATGGGCAGGGCGTCTGCTGGATTCAGTCCTCACAAGGTCGCCAAGTTGCTGAAGCAGCTTTCCCTCCCCCCCCGCGCTGCGCTAGATGCGGATGCGGAGATTGCTCGGTCAAGGTCCGACAGGAGGGGGTGTGGACCTCCTGCTCGTAATATTATTGCAGACGAATGTGACCCTCTCGTGGCTCAGGGATCTGCTGAAAGTCGTCTCGTGGCAGACGTCGAGGCGGCCGACGTGTCTGGTCGCGCAGGAGCGTGGATGCAAGTTCCAGGACGTGGCGGCGACGGGTAGCTTTCTGGACAAGTTCGGCGTCGAGGGCGAGGACCGCTCGGCGGTCGTGGCCACCGATCGGCCGCCTGGTCCAGCTGAGCCCAAAAGCAGAGGCTACGCGAAGTCGCTCACGATCCCCGGCATATAGTTGTAGTGCCGAAGTCCATGGCCTTATACAAGGCCAGTTGCGGATCCCACCCTCGTCGCGCGCGGGCGCGGCTCGAAATTTTGGCACGGGCGCCACTTCGGGCACGTGTCGTCGGGTTGGGATCGCCAGGAGCAGATTTGCGGCTGCCAAATCTCGATCGCGCAGGCTCCAGATTTTAAAGGATGCAGGGGCGGGCGTTGGCCTCATCCAAAGGGTCGGGGCCACTGCCATGGCCATGTGGGACGTGGAGAAGCACCGTGTCGGGGATCCTCCCATGGGCGATGCCTGGGCTCAGAGTGTAAGCTGCTAAGAGCATTGGGCTACTTCCCAAGGGCTCAAGTCTAGGGCTCAGGCTTCGCTTTTTTTCAGGATGGGACTGCAAGCGGATCCCTTTGTGTCCTACATTGGCCATGTAGCATACCAAAGGGCCACGGCTGTCTGGGATAGCTTCCCGTCCAGGCTGATCCTTGGGGCGACGATGGGCGCGGCGATCGAAAAGCTGGGCAGTTTCCGCCACCCTTGGAGGGCGGCCTCGTCGCCCGCGGATGTTGCGCACCTTCCCCTGGACAGGATCGGCTGGGGGGGTTTAGCCAGCACTCGACTTCGGGGCGATCTAGGGATCGCCTGGAATCTCAGTCGCCCCCCCCCCCCCCGCGAGGTCAAGGAGCTAGTGCGCGAGGGGGCGGCCAGGGCGTCAGACAGGCTTGCTCTCGGGAGTTCTGGACGCTTAGGGTCCGAAGGCCCCTTGGGCCCCGACGGTGCGTTGCCTGTTTTTTTATCGGCAGGCTTGCGGCCGCCTCTCAGGGGCAAGAGTCAGCATTGGTGCCCGCACCATCAGAGAGTGGTGCGATCGCTGCTGTGCAACGTGCATTGGCCTCAACTACGCGTTTGTGGGCGCGGCCTGCACGAGTCTGACGTCTGCCAACTTTGTCAGGAGGACAAGAGGGCGCTCTGGCATCGGCAGTACGGGTGCGTGGCGCACGCGGGTTACCGCAGAGACGGCGGTTCGCCCTGGCTTGCCGGGCGCGCCCGTCGCGCCTTGGATCGCGGGGTCGATGCGGGGGGGCGTTTTGCGAGATGCGCGTTGCCTAGTCCCTTTGCCTTCGCCCCCCGTTTTGAGCCTGAAGTTTCTATCAAGTGGGCGAACAAACCTGCCAGTGGATTTGCCTCGGGCTGCATGTTTAGCGACGTGCCAGCTATGCGGCCGTCACTGCCAGGCGTCGGCAGAGCGGGCTGGGCTCTTGCGCAGGTAGACCCACGGGGCAACGTGCTGCGCGCGGCGCACGGGCCAGCCCCGTGGAGCTTCGGGCCTCGCCAGGCGGCCAAGGATGGATGGGGATGTTGCGATTCACATGCTCACGCAAGTTGGCATGGCGCCGTTTGAGCTGTGTCTAGATTGCAAAGCCACTCTAGAGGTGCTGCCCGGGGGGTCCTGGAACGGGGGCGTCGGCGAGGTCCCTCCGGGGCCCCATGTGGGGCCCCTTTTGGGCGGCGTTCGGAGGCTCCGACATCCGGGCCCGCAGGACTCTCGCCCATGCCACCAGCCGCGACGTTGATGCTGGTCGCTCCACGTGGTGGGAGAGAAAGGCCGAGAGCAGCGCTGACCAGCATGCCAAGCTAGGAGCCCTGATGCACGGAGTGGACGAGTCACGCGCGGCACTCTTTCGAGAATTCCAAGCGCTGGCTCTGGAACGAGGGAGATGGGCAGGCAGGCTCGAGGTTTTGACCAGCCCTCGCAGCCCTCGGAGCCGCCGCCCGACCTGTAGAGGGGGAGGTCGTTCCGTAGTCGAGTGTCGCGGAGTCGGCGGGGGACGGCGGGGAGCTGTATTGGGCTGATGAGGCCCGCCAGGTATTCTACTTCCGTCAGCGCGCCCTCGTTCGGTGCCCGATCGAGACTCCCTCCAAGATTGGAGACAAGGTTCTTTTCTGTTATAAGTGTGGGGGTTATACCTCGGGCCGACTGGGGCGCGCCCTCCTAGAGCGTTGTCTGACAAAGCTTGCCAGTCCAGGGGTTGGGACCCAGTTGAATCGGCTCCGCGCAGGCAAACACCCGCACTACCGTCCCACCACCAGGTCTCTCGCGCTCGGACCTCCAGGCCCGTTGAGCTCCCAGGAACAGGCTGAGATCGGGAGACTCGCGGATTTGTGCGAAGCTGCGGCTGCGAGTGCGTGCACGCCGTCGGCAGAAGGTTTCTTTCCAGGACTGCCCTCGCAAGCTTCGGTGCTTGCGGCCTTTAGGACTCTTGAGTCAGAGCTGCCTCGGGTTCAGGAACTGGGGCAGCGTCGGGCCGCGGACGGCTCAGAGATTGACTCTGAGGCCCCCGACGGTGAGCTCTTCTGATCGTGAACCCGCCTTTATGGCCGTCCACCACCACCACCACCACCCCGTCCCGTACGTCGTGCCATCCGTCATGCTGCACACATGGAGTGTATGCTTCCCGCCTCCACTTGTATGGAAGCGTGCTGGGCCGATGGGGTCCCGGCAGTTCTTGGCTAGGTAGGTTTGGGTCGCAGGGAGCCGTATCGTTGTCAGGCCGGGGCAGGGGGCGCTCACATACCAGAAGAGCAGAATATGACAACACGGCATTCTGTAGGTCGCCGAAGGTTACGGTCAGGACGCTGGCTTAGCGTGCTGCGCCGCCGGTTCAGGCCCGACGCGCTATCGACGTCCCAGTCTCCAAGTGTCAACGTCTCGAGCTGTTTCCCAGCCTCTCGAGGAGGCCCACGAACGCGATGGGGGAGGAGGAGGAGGAGGAGGAGGAAGAGGAGGAGGAGGAGGAGGAGGAGCTGTTTCCCAGCCTCTCCGCCTCGCAGAGCGGAGCGGCGCGCTGTTCGGTCGCAGGGCATGGCGTATCGCTGGGGCCGCCGCCCCGACAC
This sequence comes from Prorocentrum cordatum, assembly GCA_963575745.1. Classification (NCBI taxonomy): domain Eukaryota; class Dinophyceae; order Prorocentrales; family Prorocentraceae; genus Prorocentrum; species Prorocentrum cordatum. The sequence goes on along the minus strand of CAUYUJ010022592.1, from coordinate 280,759 downwards.
TCTAAGCAAACGTTCCCGACTGGACGCGAAGTCTCTCTCTCTCTCTCTCTTTCCCTCTCGCTCTCTCCCTCTCGCTCTCCCTCTCGCTCTACATTTACACACTTAGCTATGCTGTTGTGTTTGTCCTCTCTCTTTCTCTCTTTCCCTCTCCCTCTCTCCCCTTCCATGTGTGTATCTATATATATATATATATCGTTATTGATTTTCGGGCTTTCGATCCTCATCGTCTCGGCCTCTGTCTCCGTCGCCATGCTTCGTCCCTGGTTTACTGCGCACCGTGCACCGTCTCAGTTGTTGGCTCCAGCATGACTGGTTCCAGCAGCTCGGCTCATGTATGCTCACTTCATCGTATGCATTCCATTGTATACCCTCGGCGGTCGGCGGTTATCATCTCGGCCGCCTCCTCAGCCCCTCCCCCTTCCCTGCTCTCCTTCCTGTTATTGTTCCAATCCCCATTTTAAGTCCCACCCCCCTCCCTCTTCCTCTTCGAACTTCTGCTCCTGTTCCGCCTCCTCCCCCCTGCCCCTGGGACGTGGGACCCTCTTCCTTCAGCGGTCAAGACGCTACAATAAGGAACATGTTGGGTTCGGAAGGGGCTCGCTTTTCCTGGGGTTCCTCCATGGCTGTTCCTCTAGTGCACCTCGTGCATCCAGACGCTTCTGGGGCCAAGCAGCGGGCCCTGTTGCTTGTGCAGCGTTTCCTCTGGTCAGGGGCAGCTTCGCTGCACTGCTCCTCGTGCTCCTCCCCCTCGCCGGATTCCGAGGCTCCCTGACTTCTCAGGGCCACGACCCCTCCCACCCACTGCAGACACGGCCCGCCCTGGGACCTCCGAGAGCCCTTCCAGAGCCTCCTCGGTCTAAACCCCCTTGTGGCCAGTGAGATGTCCCCCCCTACTCCTCTTTCCTCCTCCCTCCCTCCCTCCCTCCCTCCTCCCTTTTCCTCGTTCTCCCTCCTCCTCCTCGGGCTCTGCCAGGCCATGCCCATAGCTGAAGCCGAGGCGTTGAGTATCGTGAGACTCCGACCTCAATGGTACTGGTGCGCCTCCTCCTCATCCTCATCCTCATCCTCATCCTCATCCTCATCCTCATCCTCATCCTCATCCTCATCCTCTCCTCCTCATCCTCTCTTCTTCTTCGTCCTCCTCCTCCTCCTCCTCTTCCGTCTCCCTCCTCCTCCGCCTCCCTCCTACTACTGTCCTGCTCCCTTCTGTCTTCTCCTCCTCCCTCTCTCCTCCCGCTGCCGAGGGCTGGCTGTGTCGTCTTGTCCGGGCGACGGCCCGCCCCCGCCCTGCATGTCTCGGGCCGCGCGCAGCGATCGAAGCTTCGTCTGGCAGGGAAGGGGTCCTTCTGAAAATGGCCCGCCCGCGCCGATCGGGGGTCGACAGGCTCAGGGGCACCGATCGGGGGTACTCCAGATTTCGTAATAAAAGGGAGGGGGTCCCAACCCTCCCAGACGAGAAGTTTTAGACCCCCCCCCCCTGGGAGAACCCTCCAAAACATCGTCCCCAGACCCCCCCAGGCCCTCCAAGATAGTCTGGAAGAGACCCCCCCCGAAATGAGACCCCCTCCCTTTATTACGAAATCTGGAGTAGACAGGCTCGGGGGGGAGCGCATCGACCTCCCGTAGCCCATTGATCGCCCATAGGTGCCTGACAGCCCCACCCCGGCCAGGAACGTGCGGATTCGCCATCAGGGGCCTGCGTGACGCCGATAGATCGTGTCGCCGATTCCAGATCGACGTGCCCCCCCCCGTGCCAGTGCTCCCTTATCGTTGCCCCTCACGATGATCGAGCAATCAAAACTCCATACATAGAAACTTGCGGAACTCTGGGCGGATTTCTTGGGTCGGCGCTGGGCCCCGCTGGCGGCGCCTCCGGCGCTGCCCCTGGCGCACTCCGCGCGCAAGGGAGGGGGATCCAGCGCCGATCCAAGCAATTTGCGCGGAGCTCCGACAGTTGGTGTTCACGCCGTCTGTGCATTTGGATGATGGGGGGGCCCAGGTGGAACCCCGAACAGAAGAAGGGACGACACTGGGGGGAGCAACGGGGGGATCAGGAGGGAGGAGTGGAGGACGAGGCGGAAGCAGCAGCAAGCAGTGCGGAGGAAGGCGGGAGGAGTCGAGGGAAGGGTCCCCCCCCCCCCAATGCCAAAAGGGCCAGCACAGCACCCCCGGAGGAGAACGGGCGGAGGGGAAAGAGAGGAGGAGAGGACGGCGGGGGGAGGGTGCAGCGTGCAGCCTGCCCTACCACGTCTGTTTCGTTCCACGGCCATGGCTGGCTCGGGAGGGGCTCCAACTGGAGCCGTGGCAGGAGCCACGGGCGGCGCACCCTGCGGGGGGGGGGCCGCCACCTGTGCTTGCACAAACACGATCCTGCCTCGCATGACAGACTTCACACACCCTTTCTCATTCTCTCTGTAGTCTTCTCCTTGCTGTGCGAGAAGACGAGTAGTGGCAAGCGAGTTTACAGCCTAGACGCGGCTGGCGTTGGAGACAGTGCATTGATGCTGCGAAAAGGGCCTAACCCGTGATCAGAGATGGTCGCGTACTGAAGAGGGGGAAAGAGGGGGATAAGCGTTGGCCATTCGGGGTATGGGAGTGCTCCTCCTCCTCCTCCTCCTCCCTCCTCCTCCCTTCTCCTCCCTCCTCCTCCTCCTCCTCCTCCTCCTCCTCATCCTCCTCCTCTTCCTCCTCCTCCTCCTCCTCCTCATTCTCCTCCTCCTCCTCCTCCTCCTCCTCCTCCTCCTCCTCCTCTCTCCTCCTCATCCCTCCTCCCTCATCCCTCACCCCTCCTCCCTCCTCCCCTCATCCTTCCTCCTCCTAGCTGATCCTCCTCCCTCCTCCTCGCCTCCTCCGTTTCCTCCTCCTCCTCCTCAGTCCTCTTCTTCATCCTCCTCCTCCTCCTCCTCCTCCTCCTCCTCCGTCTCTTCCCTCCTTCTCCTCCTCCTCCTCCTCCTCCCTCTCCTCGGTCTCCTCTTCCTCATCCTCCTCCTTCTCCTCCTCCTCCGTCCTCTCCTTCAAGACTCCTCCTCCTGCTCCTCCTCCTCCTCCGCCTTCCTCCTCCTCCTTCATTATTATTGGCCCCCTCCCCTGTCCTCCTTCCTCTCCCACCCGTAGAAGTTTTGAGAGTCTGCGGCCCCAGCGCTCCCGACCCCCTTGCCTGGGAGGTCCAGTTCTTCGTTCGGAGCAAATGTTTGATGGTCCCCGGGCGGCCCTCCCGCGGGCCGCACCGTGATGGTTGATTCTCCGTTCTGAGAGTGTACCGACAGCGATCACAACGATAACGATCACAACGATCACAAAGCTCATAACGATAGCGATGACAACGATCATAACGACAACGATAACAACGACAACGATGACAACGATAATGTACCGGAGGTGCACCCCGAACGAACAAGCAGGGGGAAAGTCAGGGTGGATAGCTCCGCAAAGGTACGGCGGAAATAGCGATGGTGAAAGCGGACGTCGACATCAAGGGAGTTGAACATGAGATTGACGAAGGACCCAACCACACGCAGTTGAGGGTAGCGCGAGTGTGAGTATTCTCATCGGTGGAGCTCCCTTTGGGTCCACGGAACGTGACAGGAATGCGCCGAACCGGGCGCGGTGAGCGCATGCCAGCGCAGCCATTGGGGTCTTCGGTGGACTTCCTTATGGGGCCACGAAGCGTGTGAGGCGTATGCCGACTTGGGCGGGGTAGATGCATGTGATCGCAGCCGCTGGGGCTTTCGGAGGAGCTCCCTGTGGTGCCGCAGAACTTGTGAGGGGTGTGCCGAACTTGACGGGGCGGGCGCATGCGAACACCACAATAGGGGTCTTCGGTGGAGCTCCTGATGGGGTCACCACGGGTGTGAGGGTTGTGCCGAAATCGGTGCGGCAGGCGCATGCGAGCGCAGCCACTGCGGCCGTCGCTGGATCTCCCTATGGGTCCACGAAGCGTGTGAGTGGTGTGCTGGAATGTGTGTGGCGGGGGGATGCGAGCGCAGTCATTGTGGCCTTATGTTGTTGTTGTTGTTGTTGTTGTTGTTGTTGTTGTTGTTGATGTTGCCGTTGCTGTTGTTGTTGTTGGTGTTGGTGTTGTTGCTGTTGGTGCTGGTGTTGTCATTGTTGTTGTTGTTGCCGTTGTCGTTGTCGTTGTCGTTGTTGTCGTTGTTGTTGTTGCTGCTGTTGCTGTCGTTGTTGCTGTTAATGTTGTTGTTGTTGGTGTTGTTGTTGTTGCTGTTGTTGTTGAACTCTCATTTCTGAAGAATAAGTATTGTTGATCCCCCCCACCGGTGCATACTGTTTTTTCTCATTCAAAGTGTGCCCCTCGACGCTCGCACCCGGTTTTTGACAAGGAAAGTCTTGATGCTCAAACTGGGCCCCTGGCCCCCAGGTTACAACAACAACGGCTCCCGCCTGAGACTTCCTCACAATTTAGCCAGGACCCCCGCTCTCGCCCGAGACTTCCTCGCATTTTACTCTGGAATCGCGCTTTCTCTTGGGACTTCCTTGCAATCTATTCAAGAATCGCTCTCCCGGCGTTCTGGAGTCGCGCTCTCGCTGGAGACTTGCTTGCAATTTACTGAAGAATAGCGCCCTTGTATTGGAATTTCTTGTAGTTTGCTCAAGCGCCGCGCTCCCGACACCCAGGCACCCAGGAGTCGCGCCCGTTGTGGCCCCATGTGCATGCCCTTCGTGGCCCCGCTGTCGCTGTTTGTGGCCCCCTCACTGTCCTACGTGGCCTAGTTGCTGCCCTCAGTGGCCCCATCGTTGCCTTCTGTGGCCCCGCATTATCTGCCCTTCGTGGCCCCCGCTCGTTCGCGCTCTTCGTGGCCCCATACGCATTCCCTTCGTGTCCCCGCTGTCGCCCTTCGTGGCCTACTTTGTGTCCTTCGTGGCCCTGCTGTCGTTCTCTCTCGCTCTCGCTTCGTCGTCGTCGTCGTCGTCGTCGTCGTCGTCGTCGTCGTCGTGGTCGGTCCCCTGTCCGTCCCTCTTGGGGTCGGGTCGACGGTCCGCGGCCGCCCCGCCGATCAGCGCTGCCGCTGGCCAGGCCGACGGTCCGCGGCCGCCCCGCCGCTTGCCGGGGCCCGGCCTGCAGGGAAGAAAGGTCTACCTCTCAAAAGGGGTTCAATCGAAGACGAAGAGGGCTGGTATCGAGGGTTTGGGAAATACGCGTCATTGGACACTCGAGCAGATAAGGGCGAACAGGCTTAAACTGATTGTTGTTGTTGTTCTTGTTGTTGTTGTTGCTGCTGTTAATGTTAATGTTAATGTTGTTGATGGTGTTGGTGTTGGTGTTGGTGTCGTTGTTGTTGGTGTTGGTGTTGTTGTAGTTGTTGTTGTTGATGATGTTGTTGTTGGTGGTGGTGGTGTTGTTGTTTACTGGGGCCACGAAGCGTGTGAGGGGTGTGCCGAAATGGGCGCGTCGGGCGCATGCGAGCGGAGCCACTAGGGCCTTCAGTGGAGCTCACTAGGGGGGCCGCGAAACGTGTGAGGGGTGTGCCGAAATGGGTTCGGCGGGCGCGTGCGAGCGCAGCCCATGGGGCCTTCGGTGGAGCTTCCCATGGAGTCACGAAGCGTGTGAGGGGTGTGCCGAAATCGTCGCGGCGGGAGCCTTCGGTGGAGCCTTCGGTGGAGCCTGCGAGTACCGCCACTTGAGCCTTCGGTGGAGCTCCCGATGGGACCGCGAAACGTGTGGGGGGTGTGCCGAAATGGGTGCGGCGGGTGCGTGCGAGCGTAGCCGCTGGAACCTGCGGTGGAGCTCCCGATGGGGCCACGAAACGTGTGGGGGCTGTGTCGAGGTGGGCGCGGCGGGCGCATGCAAGCGCAGTCACTGTGGCCTTCGGTCGGTATTGTTTTATGGGGACGCGAAACGTACTTGTGGGTAGCGCGAGTGTGAGTATTGTCATCGGCGGAGCTTCCGTTGGGGCCACGAAGCGTAACAGGAATGTGCTGACATGGGCGCTGCGGGCACATGCGAGCGCAGCCGCTGGGGTCTTCGGTGGAGCTCCCGATGGGGCCGCGAAGCGTGTGAGTGGTGTGCCGAAGTACGCGGAGCGGGCACACGCGAACACCGCCTCCGGAGCTTTCGGTGGAGCTCCCGATGGGGCCACGAAACGTGTGAGGGGTGTGCCGGAATGGGTGCGTCGGGCGCATGCGAGCGGAGCCACTAGGGCCTTCAGTGGAGCTCACTAGGGGGGCCGCGAAACGTGTGAGGGGTGTGCCGAAATGGGTTCGGCGGGCGCGTGCGAGCGCAGCCCATGGGGCCTTCGGTGGAGCTTCCCATGGAGTCACGAAGCGTGTGAGGGGTGTGCCGAAATCGTCGCGGCGGGAGCCTTCGGTGGAGCCTTCGGTGGAGCCTGCGAATACCGCCACTTGAGCCTTCGGTGGAGCTCCCGATGGGACCGCGAAACGTGTGGGGGGTGTGCCGAAATGGGTGCGGCGGGTGCGTGCGAGCGTAGCCGCTGGAACCTGCGGTGGAGCTCCCGATGGGGCCACGAAACGTGTGGGGGGTGTGCCGAGGTGGGCGCGGCGGGCGCATGCAAGCGCAGTCACTGTGGCCTTCGGTCGGTATTGTATTATGGGGACGCGAAACGTAGTTGTGGGTAGCGCGAGTGTGAGTATTGTCATCGGCGGAGCTTCCGTTGGGGCCACGAAGCGTAACAGGAATGTGCCGACATGGGCGCTGCAGGCACTTGCGAGCGCAGCCGCTGGGGTCTTCGGTGGAGCTCCCTATAGGGCCACGAAGCGTGTGAGGGGTGTGCCGACATGGGCGGGGCGGGCGCATGCGAGCGCAGCCGCCCGGGCCTTCGGTGGAGCTCCCGATGGGGCCGCGAAGCGTGTGAGTGGTGTGCCGAAGTAAGCGGAGCGGGCACACGGGAACACCGCCTTCGGAGCTTTCGGTGGAGCTCCCGATGGGGCCACGAAACGTGTGAGGGGTGTGCCGCAATGTGTGCGGCGGGCGAATGGGAGCGCAGTCGCCGCGAAAAGTGTGAGGGGTGTGCCGACATGGGCGGGGCGGGCGCATGCGAGCGCAGCCATTGGGGCCTTCCGGGGAGCTTCGTATGGGCCACGAAGCGTGTGAGAGGTGTACCGAAAGGGGCGCGGCGAGCGCATGTGAACGAAGCCACTGGGGCCGTCGGTGGAGCTCCGTATGGGGCCACGAAGCGTGTGAGGGATGTGCTGACATGGGTGCGGCGGGCGCATGCGACCACAGCCACTGGGGCCTTCGGTTGAGCCTCCGATGGGGCCGCGAAACGTGTGAGGGGTGTGCCGAAATGGGTTCGGCGGACGCATGCGAGCGCAGCCACTGTGACCTTCGGTGAATCTTCTTATGGGGCCACGAAGCGCGTGAGGGATGCGCCAGCACGGGTGCGGCGGACGCATGCGAGCGCAGCCACTGGGGCCTTTCGTGGAGCTCCCTATGGGGCCACGAAGCGTGTTAGGGGTGTGTGTGCCGAAATGGGCGCCTCGGGCGCATGCGAGCGCAGTCACTGTGGCCTTCGGTGGAGCTCCCTATGGGGCCACGATGCGTGTGAGGGGTTGTGCCGAATGGTCGCGGCGGGCGCATGCGAGCGTAGCCGCTGGGGCCATCGGTGGAGCTCCCAATGTGGCCGCGAAACGCGTGAGGCGGCGGGCGCATGCGAACGCTGCAACTGGGGCTTTCGGTGGATTTCTCCATGGGGCCACGAAGCGCGCAAGGGGTGTGCCGAATGGGTGCGGCAGGCGCATGCGAGCGCAGCCACGGTGCTTTCGGTGGAGCTCCCTATTGGGGCCACGATGCGCGTGAGGGGCTTGCCGAGATGGGTGCGGCGGGCGCATGTGAACGCAGCCACTGAGGCGGTAGGTTGAGCTCCCGATGGGGCCACGCAGCGTGTGATGGGTGTGCCGAAATTGGTGCGGCGGGCACATGCGAGCGCAGCCACTGCGGCCACCGGTGAATCACCCTATGGGGCCACGAAGCGTGTGAGGGGTATGCCAAAACTTTTGACTGGTGCGGAGTGCAAAGGCAGCGATGGGACGAGGGATGAGGAGCTGGATGAGGAGGTGGGAGGAGTGCGGGGCGCTGTCTCTTCAAAACGAAGACCTGGCGCCACAGGATGGGCAGGAGGAGGTAAGGCGGACATCTCCGCCCTGCTCACGAAATCGCCCAACATACGGCGGATCTGGAATCGGGGCTATGGACGACGACGACGACGATGACGCCGGCGGCGGCGGCGGCGACGACGACGACTTCGACGACGATTTCGACGACGACGACGACGATGACTTCGACGACGACGACGACGGCGGCGACGGCGACGACGGCGACGACGGCGACGACGACGACGACGACGACCGCAACGACGACGACGAGGACGACGACGACGGCGGCGACGACGGCAGCGGCCGAAGCCGAGGAACAAACGCCCGCATTGACGAACGGAGATTGTCCGACTGGGTAGTCGAAGGCCAGACTGTCAGATTGGACTGGGCCCCAAGGGCCAATCTGGCCCGGCCAAACTGGATGATTTGGGTTATTCGCCAGACTGGATTCGCGTTGGCTCCCTCGCCAGATTGCCCCCGTTTGCCAGATTGGGCCTGCCAGATTGGCGCCAGATTGGCTTCGACTACCCAGTCCGATATCTGGGGATCGCGGTGCCGATCGGCCTTGTCCCCGGGCCCCCTCGGCGGCCCCACCGCGGAGGTCCCACGAGGCCGCGGCCTCGCTCTCGACGGCGTTCACAGGCGGGCGCCAGGGAGGGGGTGAAAAGGGTGGGGATAAGAGGGGGACGAGGAGGAGGAGGAGGAGGAGGAGGAGGAGGAGGAGGGAGGAGGACCAATGCAAACCCAAAACTCATCAACGATGCTGGGATACACCCTCCCTCCAAGCTCCCTCTTAGGCCCCATACAAGGGTTCATTTCCACTAAAGGAGTTGCCCCGTTGGGGGACAACCGTGTGAAAGCCTGCCAAAACACCATTCTCAGGCTTTCAACGCCACGAGTTAACCTGACGGTTGCGTCGTGGCCATCCGGAATCTTACCAGGGAGCCGGTTTTTGGGATTCCAACACAGCGAATCTAAGTAACTGTTGCACTGTGGAAATCCAGAATCGTTCCAGAACGCCATTTCTGATACGTTAACTATGAGAATCAATGAAGGTCTTGTAATTTGTTGAAACGACTGTGCGCGGCGCTAAAGTGAGAGCCACATCTTGAAAAGTAACCACCCTCAATCCGTCAAGCTGCTGGAAGCTTGTAAAAGGAATGTACATACGCGTCGCTAAGGCGAGAGGCACATGTTGAAAACGACCTGCCCTCAACCCGTGAAACGTGAAATTCTTGTAAGTTTGTACAATGAATGCGCGCGGCGCTAAGGCGAGAGGCACATGTTGAAAACGACCCGCCCTCAACCCGCGAAGCTCTTGCAAGTTGTTCAAACGAATGCGCGCGGCGCTAAAGCGAGAGTCACATTTTGAAAACCATCCGCTCTCAATCCGTGAAGCTCTTGCAAGTTCGCGCGGCGCTAAGGCGAGAGCCATATTTTGAAAACCATCCGCCCTCCATGTGTAAAACTGTTGCCAGCTTTATGCTTGCGGGTCATCAATGGTGAGGAAGTCTCAGGCGAAACGCCCAGCCCGCCGTTCTGACTTGCCTCGGGATGCGACAGGGAGGAGTTACTCATAAGGAAAAAGAGTGGAGGAGGAGGAGAAGGAGGACTCTAAGACGATACTCTTCCTTCGGGGTGGAAGGCCCCCAGGTGGCTGGACATCAGTGGAGCAGCCTCCAGAATTAGGGCTTCGAGCCCTGGCGCGCGTCGCTTGGCGCCCTCCAAACATGAGAATGGGAATGCATGAAGGGCCACAGCCCCAACGGGGGACGTATAGGAAAGATGAGATGGAAAGCAAGAGTTGGGAAGCGATAGGCATGCAACGGAAAAGCAAGATGCTTGGATCGGGTGGCGGACTACATACGGGAGGCAAGAGGCTGGATACGGGAGGCGGGGTGCAGGCGACGGGAGGCGAGGTGCCTGGGACGGGAGGCGCGATTGATGCCCGCCCTAGGCCTTATTGCGGCGTCGCTGGTTCTGGTATGATATGATAGCTATACGACCCAGCTGGCTGCCGTGCTAGGTCGTCGGTTGTAGATATGCCCGCCAAGCCAAGCCATGCGATGCTATGCTATATATCCGCTCTGCCGCCTATGTGTAGACATTGTCGGATGGGTCCCCGTAGGGGGGGGTGGACTTCCCCAAGGCACTTCCTCATACCCCGATCGATGGCCATAGGCCTTGGAGTGTGTTGGGGCACCCCCGCTCGGATGCCTTGGCTTGAAATCTCGTGCTCGCTTCTCTTGACAGCTTGTGATTCCTTCTTTCCGCACCGAGGGGGGTGGAGCAAAAATGTGGGGACCCCCTGAGTGCCCCAACCCCCTATCCGATGCGGATCTGGCTTCTCCGAGTTATGTACGATTGCCGTGAAACTGCCATCCAACAGGAAGCGTACCTAACTCCCTGCTGAACAGTACCGTCCCCTTCCAGTACCAAAAATGGCCGGTATTGCAAGCAACCTTTTGGGGGCGAAACGGTTCCTTGAAATATCTGGGTGTTTTCCCCCACATGGTGCTCGACGTGGGATGCCTGTCGGAGTAGCTGGCAAGAGACACGCCCACCCCCATCGGCCCCAGACACAACCTGACCCGTCCCATAGACCAGCCTACCCTTCCGGTTACAGGAATGCAAATGCTGGAGGCGCTTCACAGCTTGCGGGGGGCGAGGGATGCACGAGACGGGATGCGAGAAGCTGGAACGAAAGGCAGGGTGCTTGGATGGAATGGTGAAGCCATAGGGATCGAGAGCGGAGGGCGGGCAGCGACAGGGCGGAACAGAGATTGGAACATGCCGAGCGCTTTGTGGTTTGCTTGCAGGCACCTTGGCTTCAGAACAAAGAGGCGTTGGAGAGAACGAGGAGCGCACAGATCTACGATCGCAACAGTGCGTCCAGGAACATGTGCTCCTCTAGGCTATTGGCAGGTCCCTTCTTGAAGTCGGGATGCTGGCTTTTTGAGAATCGGTCCCAGGCATACCTCGCTCCATTGGAGGTAAACTCGAGGTTGCAACCCTCCTTGAGCTTGCGGAGGTTCCCCGATTCTGAATCGGCCCCGCAGGCGCTGCAGATAAACACCACCCCGAATGTGTAATTTGGAAAGGTGGATGGTGTGCCTACGGGGGTTCAGGGCTAACTGGGAGAAGGCAGCGCTATGGCCTGGACGTGGCACGGCCGACGGCGCCGGGCGGTCGGCCCCTTTAGCAAATTTACGGCAGACCTCCCCCTCCTCCTCCTCCTCCTCCTCCTCCTCCTCCTCCTCCTCCTCCTCCTCCTCCTCCTCCCCCTCTTCCTTCTTTTCCTCCTCCTCCTCCTCCCCCTGCTCCTGCTCCTCCTCCTCCTCCTCTTTTTCCTTTTCCTCCTCCTCTTCCTTTTTTCTCCTCCTTATCCTCCTTCTGCTCCTCCTCCTGCTCGACCCAGCGAGTGCGCTTCCAAGACCATTCGTGGCCCCGGACGAGTCGGGTCGGCTCCGGACCGCTGGCCTGCGAGCCCCCCGTGAGCCCCACGGCGTGGGGCTGGGGAGGAGGCGGAGGGCACGGGAGGAGCTGTCCTTCCTGGCGAAGACTTCTGTCGAACTGCGATCTCAGCTCCTTGGTGGGAGCAATTCGCGGGAAAAGCTTTGAAGCCTCAGCCGCGTACAGGAGGTATCTCCTGAGCGCGGCCGTTTCGTCTACCCACTGCTGCCTCTCAGCCTCCGACGGCTGGGCCAAAGAGAGGGCGCCCTGTTTCGCGTGCCTGTCGGCCAACTCGTTTCCCACCGCCAGGTGCCACTCGTGGGTGAGTGTCGGCAGGTCTGCGGGATTCACATGGGCTGGGACTTTGAGGATCCTAAAATCCGGCCCCCAAGAGGGGGCTCCTCGTATCTGGATGCCCAGGTCTGCGTAAAAATGGTGGCGGGCCGCGACTCTATCCCATGGGGCCACGGCCAGCTTCACAACGCCTAGAAATCGGAGTAGATGAGAGTGACGCGAGGGCAATGTTCCAGTACAGCGAGCACCGCGATGCGTTCCGCAGCGGGTGAGGTGCGGGGGTAATCCGCCCCCACTGCTCCCCATAGCGCCGCGAAGAGCTCACCAGCGCGGGCGATTTTTACAATCGCCCACCCTGCAGCGTGAAACGTGGCAGGGCCATCTTTAAAACAGGACCCGTCTGTGAAGACATCATCTGCGAAAGCCTGCTCAACCGTGGTGCCTGTACCTGGCGGCGGTACTGATACTGGGTCGGGCACCTCAATAAAACCGCACACCAACGGGATATTGCGATGCACGTCTGCGAGGATGGCGAGGTTTGCGGCTTGTAGCATCTCCTCACGCAGCGACGCTGTACTGGGGCAGTGGTGGAGGCGATGCGAGATGCTGTCAGATGGCACCCAACAAATGCACGTGGGGTCAGCAGGGTGGCCTGCGCTACGGAGCTGGTGCTCAGTCCACACAGAGTGGCATAGCAAGAGACGAAGAGGCATATTCTCGATGCAGGGGACAGGATGCATCAGGGAGTCCATGCAGCGCGCTCAGGGTAGGCTCGACTGTGGGGATTCTATTTCTTAGGCAAAATGAGATGGGAAGCCAGCGACGGGGGCGAGAAGCAGGAGACGGAGGTCAGGATGTTGGGATCGGGTGGCGCGAAATACAGGATGCTGGATACGGGAAGCGAGATGCTGGAACCAAGAGGCGAGAAGATTTGGACAGGAGGCGGGATGCGGGACCGTCAAACAACAGCGTGGAGACGAGCGCGGGCAGCAAGGCTGGAGACGGGAGGTGAGATGCAGGGGACGGAAGGCGAACGGGAGGGCCAGGATGCAAGATGCAGGGTGGAAAGGAGCCTTCTCCGCCGCTCGGCTTCTGGCATGGGCCAGCTGCCGCGGGAAGCGTGTAGATCGCTCACCGTCCATGGTCCAGGGAACCCGCGAGCCACCAGAGAACTCCTAAGGGGCAAAAAAAAGATGCAGGGTGGAAAGGAGAGAGAGAAGAGGCAGTGGGGGAGCTGCAATGGGAAGACGCGCGATCAAGCGGAATGCAGGGGAAGCGAGCTGCAAGAGAGAGGATCGATGGGATAGGAGGAGCCGTGTCAGGAGTGGGCAGAGCATGGAATGCTGGAGGCAAGAGGCAGGCTGTGATACATTCGCTCCCACTGTGTTGCAATCAACCTCCCCCGCTTGCGTCCATTGAATTCCCGCCCGCGGAGCGGCCAATTCTCAAATATTTCCTGGGGAATCGACGATTAGTTGTGTCTGCGTGTTCCCCCCCCAGGTTGTTTACCTGACGGTGTGCAAGGGAGGAGAAGTAGCGGCTCCCTGATTGCGGTGTTCCACCCTCCGGCGGGGCCCCGCCAAAGCGGCTTGGAGGGCCATTCTGTGTCGAAAAAACATATAGGAAAATACAGCATGTCATTGTGCTTCCCTAGTGTTTTTCGACATCGATTATTTTATCGTGTTTTCGGCCCCGAAAGCGGTGCCGAGGAAACCAGCACAGTGGTGGAAGCGGGTCAATTTCTCTGTGCACGGGTTCGCTGGACGGGAGCCCTGTGCTCTCGCCCACAGGGGCCGCTGCCCCTACAAGGGGAACCCTCACTCGTGGCCCAGACACTCGCACCCCCTTCGGAGGCTGACGAGGATGTGGAGGTGGGGGAGGGGGAGAGAGGACACTGAGTTGCGGCAAGAAGGGGGTCGAGCGGCAGGGCAAGATGGGAGCCAAGAGAAAGATTAATAGCAAACATGGCCTGTTACAGCAGGGAAATACTGTTGGATGGTATGGGCAAGAGGCTTACCTCGGCGGAGCAACTGGACCGAGGCCGCGGAGCAACTGAAACCAAGCGGCGGAGCAACTGACACCAAGCGGAGGAGCGGCGGAGCAACTGAGCCAGTTGTTGGCCCAGTTGCTCCGCCCGCCCATCTCAGTTGCTCCGCCCGCCCCCCGTCCCCCCTGCGCCTCTGGGGCAGTCTCAGTTGCACCTGGGGTGGTTGCAGTTGCCGCAACAGAACCCAAGCGGCGAAGGGCGTGGAGGAGGGGGAGGAGGCGGAGGAGCGGAACGGGAGAGGAGGAGGAGGAGGAGGAGGAGGAGGAGGAGGAGGAGGTGGAGGAGGGCTATCGGAAGCGAGCGGGCGAGAACGCAAATAACATTGATTTTCTATGGGTGTTTGAAAGTTTTTGGCTTCTTGAGCCTCCTTGGGAAGCTTTTTGGACTCCTGGAGCCGTCTCGGGGCGGTCTTGGGCCCTGTTGGAGCGTCTTCGGGGCCATCTTGAGGAATCTTGCGCCATCTTGGGCGAAACAGTACCCTCTGGCACCTCGCGGGGCGCCTCTTGGGCCCGTCTTGGGGTGCCTCTGGGCCCCTCCGAGGGCCCTGGGAAGAGTGCAAGAGGGCCCCTAGAGGGCTCCCAGAGGCCCCCAATGGGGGCTCCAAGAGGCCCCGAAGAGGGCCCAGGAGTACATTATAACACAAGCTGTTTTTATAAGCGGGCCTGGTGCCCTCTTGGGCCCGTCTTGGGGCGCCTTTGAGCCCCCCCGAACGCCCTGGGAAGAGTCCAAGAGGAATCCTACAGGGCTCCCAGAGGCCCCCAAGAGGGCTCCAAGAGGCCCCCGAAAAGGGTCCAGGAGTACGTTATAAAACAAACTGTTTTTATAAGCTGTCCTGGGGCCCTCTTGGGCTCGTCTTGGGGCGCCTTTTGGGCCCCTCCGAACGCCCTGGTACGGGCCCAAGAGGGCCCCTACAGGGCTGCAGGAGGCCCCCAAGAAGGCTCCAAGAGGCCCCCAAGAAGGCCCCGCAGTACCTTACAAAACAAGCTGTTTTTATAAGCTGTCCTGGGGCCCTCTTCGGCCCGTCTTGGGGCGCGTCTGGGCCTCTCGGAAGGATATGGTAAGGGTCCAAGAGGGCCCCTAACTGGCGGGTCGGGTCGGGCCGGGCGGGACATTAAAGTATGATGCATCATCGAGTTGGCACGCGAGTACCCTAACGGGCGGGTCGGGTCGGGTCGGGCGGGCGGACCCTAACGGGCGGGTCGGGTCGGGTCGGGCGGGACATTAAAGTATGGTGCGTCACCGAGTTGGCACGCGAGTGCCCTAACGGGCGGGTCGGGTCGGGTCGGGCGGGCGGACCCTAACGGGCGGGTCGGGTCGGGCCGGGCGGGACATTAAAGTATGGTGCATCATCGAGTTGGCACGCGAGTACCCTGACGGGCGGGTCGGGTCGGGTCGGGCGGGACATTAAAGTATGGTGCATCACCGAGTTGGCACGCGAGTGCCCTAACGGGCGGGACGGGTCGGGTCGGGCGGGCGGACCCTAACGGGCGGGGCGGGTCGGGTCGGGCGGGACATTAAAGTATGATGCATCATCGAGTTGGCACACGAGTACCCTGACAGGCGGGACGGATCGGGTCGGGCGGGCAGACCCTAACGGGCGGGACGGGTCGGGTCGGGCGGGCGGACCCTAACGGGCGGGACGGGTCGGGTCGGGCGGGCGGTCCCTAACGGGCGGGTCGGGTCGGGTCGGGCAGGACATTAAAGTATGATGCGACATCGAGTTGGCACGCGAGTACCCTAACGGGCGGGACGGGTCGGGTCGGGCGGGCGGACCCTAACGGGCGGGTCGGGTCGGGTCGGGCGGGCGGCCCTAACGGGAGGGTCGGGTCGGGTCGGGCGGGACATTAAAGTATGGTGCATCGCCGAGTTGGCACGCGAGTGCCCTAACGGGCGGGCGGGTCGGGTCGGGCGGGCGGACCCAACGGGCGGGTCCGGGTCGGGCGGGACATTAAAGTATGATGCATCATCGAGTGGCACGCGAGTACCCTAACGGGCGGGAGGCGGGCGGACCCTAACGGGCGGGTCGGGTCGGGTCGGGCGGGACATTAAAGTATGGTGCATCATCGAGTTGGCACGCGAGTACCCTAACAGGCGGGACGGATCGGGTCGGGCGGGCAGACCCTAACGGCGGGACGGGTCGGTTCGGGCGGGCGGACCCTAACGGGCGGGACGGATCGGGTCGGGCGGGCGGTCCCTAACGGGCGGGTCGGGTCGGGTCGGGCAGGACATTAAAGTATGATGCGACATCGAGTTGGCACGCGAGTACCCTAACGGGCGGGACGGGTCGGGTCGGGCGGGCGGACCCTAACGGGCGGGTCGGATCGGGTCGGGCGGGCGGACCCTAACGGGAGGGTCGGGTCGGGCCGGGCGGGACATTAAAGTATGGTGCATCGCCGAGTTGGCACGCGAGTAACCTAACGGGCGGGTCGGGTCGGGTCGGGTCGGGCGGGCGAGGTCCGAGAAGGTTTTTGCTGGGTTTTTTTGTGTTCTCGGCCTCGGGAGGCCGTTTTCGGGCCCCCGGACTGGGGCGAAAAATTCCGTTCTGGGGGTGCTGGAATCGCCACGAACGGCCGCCGGAGAGCCGACGGCGTGTCGCTGGGGAGGCGACGGCGGCGGCGGCGGCCCGCCGCGGTCCGTGTCGCTGGGGAGGCGACGGCGGCGGCGGCGGCAGTGGCGACGACGACGACGACGACGACGACGACGATCAAGACGACGACGACGACGACGACGACGACGACGATCAAGACGACGACGGCGACTACGAGGGAGATATAATGAGCGCGTTTTTCCCGGCCGTAAGCATCCTTACGGCCTGAAAAAAAAAACACGACGACGACCACTACGACGACCACGACGACGACCACGACGACGACGACGACGACGACCACGACGACGACGACGACGACGACGGCGACGGCGTCGACGACAACGACGACGACGACGACGACGACGACGACGACGACGGCGGCGGCGGTGACGGCGATGGACAACTGGTGCGTTTGGACCCCGGGAGGGATCTGGGGACCCGTCTTTGGGCCCCTCCGAGGTCTCTGGGAAGGGTCCAATAGGGCCCCTAGAGGGCTCCCAGAGGCCCCCAAGGGGGCTCCAAGAGGCCCCCAAGAGGGCTCAGGAGTACGTTATAAAACAAGCTGTTTTTATAAGCTGTCCTGGGGCCCTCTTGGGCCCGTCTTGGGGCGCCTCTGGGCCCCTCCGAGGGCCCTGGGAAGGGTCCAAGAGGGCCCCTAGAGGGCTCCCAGAGGCCCCCAGAAGGGGGCTCCAAGAGGACCCGAACAGGGCCCAGGAGTACGTTATAATACAAGCTCTTTTTATAAGCTGTCCTGGGGCTCACTTGGGCCCGTGTTGGGGCGCTTGTGGGCCCCTCCGAGGGCCCTGGGAAGGGTCCAATAGGGCCCCTAGAGGGCTCCCAGAGCCCCCCAGGGGGGCTCCAAGAGGCCCCGAAGAGGGCCCAGGAGTACGTTATAAAACAAGGTGTTT
>CAUYUJ010022592.1:225903-250903 GCA_963575745.1 Prorocentrum cordatum | reverse complement strand
AGGTAGGAAGAGGAAGAGGGACGAGGAGGGAGGCTGGAGAGAGAGGAAGGAGGATAAGGATGAGGAACAGGAGGAGCAGGAGGCGAAGGAGGAGGAGGAGGAGGGGGGAAAAAGGAGAAGGGGAGTGATGTGATGATGATGCTATGGTGATGGTGATGATGAGGATGAAGATGAGGATGAAGATGAGGACAAGGATGATGATTATGATGATGGTGATGGTGGTGCATGCTGATCATGGAGATGATGATGATTTTGATAATTATAATGGTGATGATGTGGATTATGACGGTGATGATGATACTAATGATGATGTTGATGATGCCGATGCTGATGTTGATGATGATGCTGATGATGATGATGATGATGATGATGATGATGGTGTTGGTGGTGGTGATGATGAGGATGGCGATGATTATGATGATGCTGATGTAGGGATGATGATGGCGATGGTGCTGATGATGATGGTGATGCTGATGACGATGCTGATGATGGTATTAATGCTGAGGATGATGGTGATGATCATGATGATGCTGTTGATGATGATGGCGATGATGATGATGGTGGTGGTGGTGATGCTGTTGATGATGATGATGATGATGATGATGATGGTGATGGTGGTGGTGATGATTATGCTGATGATGCTGCTGATGATGATGGTGATGATGATGGTGGTGGTGGTCATGGTGATGGTGACGGTGACGGTGGTGGTGATGATGTTGTTGCTGATGATGGTGGTGATGATGATGGTGGTGATGAGGATGAGGATGATGATACTGATGCTGATGATGATGGTGATGACGATGATGATGTTTCCGCTGATGGTGATGATGATAAGGATGATGATGCTGATGATGATCATGATGATGATGGTGACGATGATGATGCTGATGCTGATGTTGATCATGATGATCATGATGATCATGATGATGATGATGATGATGATGATGGCGATGGCGATGACGATGCTGATTATGATGTTGATGTTGATGTTGATGATGATGATGATGGTGGTGGTGATGATGATGATGCTGATGATAATGATGATGATGATGATGATGATGATGATGATGTTGATGTTGTCCATGATGATGATTATGATGGTGATGATGATGATGAGGAGGAGGAGGAGGAGAGGCGGAGGAGGAGGAGGAGGAGGCGGGGGAGGCGGAGGAGGAGGAGGAGGATGAGGAGGAGGAGGAGGAGGAGGAGGAGGAGGAGGAGGAGGAGGAGGAGGGAGAGGAGGGGGAGGAGCAGGACAAGGAGGAGGAGGAGAAACGGGGAGGGGGAGGGAGGATGGAGGGAGGAAGATCACGAGGGAGGAGGAGGAGGCGGTGGAGGGAGGAAGAGGAAGAGGGAGGAGGAGGGAGGAGGGAGGGAGGAAGAGGAGGAGGAGAAGGAGGACGAGGAGGGAGGGAGGAAGAGGAGGAGGAGGAGAAGGAGGAGGAGGATGTTTTTTTCGAGCTCCGATGGCTGGGGGCGCCCTTTCCATGCCTCCGGGGGGGGGGCTCCATGTTGTTACGGCCTGGACTCCCCTCGAGATTCTGTTCAAAGCGCTTTCGCTCCCTTTTCGACTGGGGTTGCATCACGATGGGTCTTTGGCATGGTGGTGTCCGCTCCTTTGCGGGTAAGCTGTGTATCCATACCCACTGCGTCATGGAGTCTCGGGCTTCCTTCCCCAGAAGCACTCCAGGCGCAGTGGATATGTACAAGGTCGAGGCCCCTTTTGGGGCTAGATTTCTGTCCATATCCACTGCGCCTCGGCCTTCTGGTGCCCCTTCCCAGAGAGTCCTAGACACAGTGGATGTGGATGCAAATCTTGCCCGCGTCCTTCCCCTCCAGCAAAAGCTATTCGATGGGGGTTGCGGATCCTCTTCAGGGCCTCTTTCCGCCCAGCTTGTGGCACGAGCGGCACACGCGGGCTCGCGCGAGCTCGCACACACAAGGCGGCCGGGCCCGGGGGGGCACTGGCGAAACGCGTGGCAACTGCGGGAAGAAGGGGTCTGGCCAAAGTGCACCCCCATGGTCGGAAGGAGGCAGAGGCACCCATACCGCTACCCCACCTTAGTTTTCGCCTTTTTGGCCTCCTCGGAGGCCCTCGTCGCCACCGCGGAGGTAGAGGCACCCATACCGCTACCTTTCCTTCGTTTTCGCCCCATTGGGTCTTCTCGGAGGCCCTCGTCGCCGCCGCCGGGTTCGCCTCGAAGTCCTGGTCCCAACGCACCCCAGGGGAGGTGAGGGGGAGCAGCGGCATCGGCACCTTGTGGTTTCCTCAAACAGAGGTGTCAGGGTGTCAGGGGGTGAGGTTTCTGGAGATGCCTGAGAGGTCTTCGGAGGAGGAGCCGCGGCAGGAGGACCACGAGGAGGGCGGAGGGCAGGAGGGAGCAGGGCAAGAAGTGGGTGGGAGGCCGGTTTCTCCTTTCCTGCTCCTCTTCCCCCGTCGTCTAAAAAGTCGCGCACGGACGAAATGAGGCAGGAGTTAGCATGGAGGATGAGGAGGAGGGGTGGGGGGGGAGGGGGGGGGACAGCTACTGAGGTGCGCTCGCGCCATGTTTGTCATCCTATCCCTCCAACCCATCCCTTCCCATTGCGTTGATATGCTCTCTATATCTGCCAACACGTGTCATAGCGGACCTGGAATTCCAAACAGAACGTGTTATGCGATGCGCAATCGAACATGGGAGCTGCGTGCATAGGAGGAGGAGGAGGAGGAGGAGGAGGAGGAGGAGGAGGAGGAGGAGGAGGAGGAGGAGGAGGGAGGAGGAGGAGGAGGAGGAGGAGGAGGAGGGGAGGAGGAGGAGGAGGAGGAGGAGAAGGAGGAGGAGGAGGGAGGAGGTGGCGGCTGAGCAGGAGGATGAGCAGGAGGAAAAGGGGGAACTATAGATAATGAGGAAGGAGGAGGACGAGGACAGCAGCAGCAGCAGCAGCAGCAGGAGCGGGAGCGAGCAGGGGAAGGCAGAAGAGGGGAAAGGAGGGGGGCGTCGACGATAAGGAAGGGACTCGACTTCAGAAACTTGGCCCGCTCTGTTGATGGAGTGCCATCCTGAACGACGGGAGCAAGGCGCTGATCCTGCAACGAGGCCCACGCTGCAGCGGCAGCACATGGACCGAAAACGGCTGGATGGTGAGAGTGACATGTCACAGGAAAGACCAACTTTTGAACTCCTGCCTGCGAGTAATGAATACGCCGAGAGGGGCGGGCCACTCCTCAGCCATCGTCGGGGGAGAGAGGAGTTGTGCAGCGGTGAAGGACAGGAGGGGGGGAGTAAGGGATACCAGCGGGCAGCAGGAGCAGGCAGCAGGACGCGGAGGGCGGAGGTATGAGTGATGTGGCGAGGGGCAGGGGGCAAGGGGGGCGGGAGAGCAGGAGGGACGAGGACGGGAGGAAGTGGGGCGCGGGGTCCCGGTGGTCGCGGAGCACCATCGCCACCTCCTTGTGAGGAGGAGGAGGAGGAGGAGGAGGAGGAGGAGGAGGAGGAGGAGGAGGAGGAGAGGTCCTGGGGGTGCTCTGACAGCCCCGTGCCAGTGGCAAGAGCGTGTCGGGATGCTGCAGATCGGAGGGCTCATGGGTGCACGTTCGACCCATCACAGGCGCCTTCAGGGGGGCCCTGGGCCACGGCTTAGCAGGAGGTCGTCGGGCGCTGCGCAGTGCGGGGGCGACGAGAGGGGGGTCGAAAGGTGCACCTCCTGTCCAGCTTTGAGGGCCCGAGCAGGGCCCCCTGGGGGCCAAAAGGGGCACGACAGGTGCCCGAGGTGTAAGATCGAGGTCAGCTCGGGGAGGATGCCCACATGTTCTCGTGCTTGTTGGATGCTCCTGTGCATCCTGGGGAGGGTGCCCCTGGAGGTTCTGTGTGGTTTGGCCGGCGGAGGGTCCCATGTTCTTGAATCGACTTGACGTAAGAGTGACCCTTCGCCGTAGTGACCTTTGGTGCGGGCCCATCGGGGTCCCCCGCTCGCCGAACGGGGTGCGATAGTAGCGTCGCGTGCGCTTGTGTTTGGTCCCCCCGCGGCCCTCAAAGAGCCGCGCACCAAAGGTCACTCTTACCCAGGGTCACTCTTGCGTGTAGCCGATTGAAGGATGTCCTTCTGTCCCGAGATCCGACCGCGGTCCGTCTCGGATCGCGGCCACCAAGACGCGACGGCCCGCCACAGCCCGCGCTGGTCTACCGACGGGGAGTTGGAGGGGATGGCTGGGGGCAGGGGCCGCGGCAGGCAGGGGCGCGGGAGGGGCGGGTGGCTCGCGCGGCCCCCTGGATCTTGAAGCGGGAGGGTCGAGGAGGAGGAGGAGGAGGAGGAGGAGGAGGAGGAGGAGGAGGAGGAGGAGCGAGGAGCGAGGAGCGAGGAGCGAGGAGCGAGGAGCGAGGAGCGAGGAGCGAGGAGCGAAGAGCGAGGAGCGAGGAGAGGAGCGAGGAGAGGAGCGAGGAGAGGAGCGAGGAGCGAGGAGCGGAGCGAGGAGCGAGGAGCGGAGGAGGGGAGGAGGAGGAGGAGGAGGAGGAGGAGGAGGAGGAGGAGGAGGAGCGAGGAGGAGGAGGGAGGAGGAGGAGGAGGAGGAGGAGGAGGAGGAGAAGGAGGAGGATGGGGGGGGGGGAAACGAGGAGCGAGGAGCGAGGAGAAGGAGGAGGAGGAGGAGGAGGAGGAGGAGGAGGAGGAGGAGGAACGCAAGGAGGAGCGAGGAGGAGGGGCGGAGGGCGCGCCCACGTGCGGTGCACGGCGCGGGGCCAGAGGCGGCCTTCGCCCTCCGCCCAGCGGCGCGTCTCGCCTCTGGTCGAGTCGGGCGGGAGAGGGGGACGGGGGAGTGCCCACCCTCCTCCTGTCACGGCTGGCAGGGGCGCATGAGGGGCGGCTCGCGTGGCCCTTTCGATCTTGAAGCGGGAGGGTCGAGGAGGAGGATGGAGGGAGGGGGGGAGACAGAGGCGCACGTGTCGTCGGTATCGTCCATCTTTCCGCCGCTTCTCCGCCTTCTGGCGCTGCTTGTTCGCCCTGCCCGCGCGTGCGCGGGCGCGACTGACGCCACGAGCGCTGCGCACGCTCAGCGGCATGACCCGGAAAAGGAAGGGAGGAGGAGCGAGAAGGAGGAGGAGGAGGAGGAGGAGGAGGAGGAGGAGGAGGAGGAGGAGGAGGAGCGAGGAGGAGGAGGAGGAGGAGGAGGAGGAGGAGGATTATGTGGAGGATTATGTGGAGGAGGAGGGAGGAGGAGGAGGAGGAGGAGGAGGAGGAGGAGGAGGAGGAGGAGAGGAGGAGGAGGAGGAGGAGGAGGAGGAGGAGGAGTTGGAGGAGGAGGAGGAGGAGGAGGAGGAGGAGCAGCAGCAGAAGGAGGAGGAGGAGGAGGACAGGAGACGGAGGATGAGGAGGAGGAGCAGGGGGAGGATGAGCAGGGGGACGGGGGAGCCCCCACTTCCTGTCGTCACGGCTGGCAGCGCTGGCGAACGCAAGCGCGACTGCAGAGCCCGCGGGCCGCGCCGGGCACCAGGCGGACGAGGGCAGGTGGACGAGCAGAGGCGCCCGCGAGGGCAGGCGCACGCAAGGGCAGGCGGACGGGCACGGCAGGAGCGGCCGCGGAGGAGGGGGGAAGGAGACCCGAGCCGCAGAGAGGCGGCGGGGAGGGTGCGCGTGCGGGCGGCCTCGGGCGCCGTGAGCCGGCGTGAAGCCAGGCGGGTGCGGTCAGCTGATGCTTCTGGCGAAGTGGGGCAGCCGGCAGCAGCGCGGGGCAGGCCAGCACCGAGGAGGAAGCCGAGGGCAAGACGCCGGGGAGTGCAGGCCCGCGAGGGGCAGAAGCTGGCGGAGCCCACGACCTATAAGGGGCGCGCAGGGCCGGAAGAAGCGTCGGTGTATGGAGTTCGATTCTCTACGATAGAGAGGGGCCGCCACGTGCCAGACCAGTGTCCGGGCGGGAACGGGCAGCGGGCGATGCAGGCCGGGCACGGCACAGGATCCGGGCCTTGCCGCAGAGCGCCGCGTGGAGGCCCGGAGCGCCGGGACCTGCGCAGCAGGCGGCGGAACAGGTCGCGACACACGGCCGCCGCGGATGGTTTCGGTTGTTTGCGAGCTCTTGGGGGGTTATGGAACGTTTTAAGATTGTATGTGGGCATTAAGCACGGTACAAAGACAAACCCTGTTGATTTTGGCAAAAACCGCCTCGCTGGACCACGGAACCGTCAAAAACCGGGCCCAGGATAACAGACCGGCTCCAGAGAAGGAGTCCAGACCTCCATGGGGGCTTGTCCACGTTATGATGAAGTCGGGCCTGTCCCTTTACAGGAGGAATATTCAAAACAGATAAGAAAAGAGTCTGGGGACTGTTTTTGGATTGCTTTTTGACCATTTGGGGGTTCTGTTTGGCTATTTGTAGTTTTCGTCCAAAATCGGCCTGTAGGGGGACAGGCCCGACTTCACGCTATGAGCACGAATCGCAGAGGCGGATGTCTGGAAGGGAGGGGTGAGGAGCGACGACCGAGAGAGCGCCGGCCTGGCGCGCTGCCTGCATGCCCGCTGGCTGCTGCCCCTCCCGGCTGCTGCCCCCCACGTGCTGCGCGCAGGCCGCGGGTTTTTTTTTCTTCGGCGGATCACGGGGGGGGTCGATTCTACGCAAGGGCGTAAGAGTGACCTTTCGCCGGAGTGACCCGTGGTGCGGGCCCAACTGGACCCCCGATCGCTGATCTCGAGGCGGCAGTGGCGTCTGGCGCGCTCGTGGTTGGCCACCCCGCGGCCCCCAGAAGCCGCGCACCACCAAAGGTCACTCTTGCCCAGGGTCCCTCCTGCGTGTGTGGCCGAGGGGTGGAAGAGAGGAGGACGGGACCGAGAGAGCGAGCAGCGACCGAGAGGTCACAAACGCAAGCTTTTGGGGGGCCCGCGCAGATTTCTTGGGTCGGCGCTGGGCCCCCCCTGGCCCCTCGCCCGGCACGCGGTGGCGGCGCCGGAGGCGCCGCCAGGGGCGTCCAGCGCCGATCCCGGAACTCCGCCGCGGGCGCGCGACGGTTTGTGGTCATGGCGCGTCTCATCCTTCAGTGTCCTTAGTTGCCTCGATGCACGCCCGTTTTGAAGCGCAGCACGTCCCGTGTTCAAGACGTCCGTGTCGATGCGTTGCGTGGTGGCTCCGCGTGTTGGCCAACGTTTCGGCGAACGTATCGCGTCGGACCTACGTTTTCAGTCCACGTGTCGAGCTCCGTATCCATACGCTACGTGTTGCGTTTTGCGTATCGGGGCAGCTAAGTTCAGTGTGGATGGGGGGCCAGAGTTAAGTCGGGCATGTCCCTCTACGGGAAGAGTAGTCAGCAATAGTCAGAACATGTTGTGGGGACGGTTTGTTGGATTATGTTTGGCTGCATTTGGCTGCATTTGAGTACGTTTCGACCATGCTTTATTTTTCCTTCCGAGTCCGCCTGTAGGAAGACACGCCCGACCTGAGGCCACAGGGAGGCGGCCGAGGAGGAGGGGCGGGAGGGAGCCGACAAGAGCTGCAGGAGGAGAGGCGGGGAGGAGCCCGCTCCGTCTCGAGCCCCGCCCCCTCCCCCCGCGCCCCCCGCCCAGTCCACTCCGCTCCGCCCAGAGCCTCCCGAGCTTCGGCACCGATCCAGGAACTCCGCCGCGGGCGTGGCGACAGCTTGTGGTCACGACGCCTCTCGTCCCCCCGCGTGGACGGAGGGCCAGAGGGGGGCGGCCGAGGAGGAGGGCCGGGAGGAGCCCGTGAGGTCGAGCGCCGCCGCCCCGCGCCCCCCGCCCAGTCCACTCCGCCCAGAGCCTCCCGAGCTTCGGCACCCGCAACCTCGAGGAGCTGTTCTTCGACGCGTGAGCGCCGGGGGGCGGGGCCGGGGAGGCCTCGGGCGTGGTCGGAGGTTCTGCACGAACGAGATGGGCACGGAAAGAATGGGGACAATGCTAAACAGCAGTTCCTGCTCATTTTGAGCAGGATTCGCTGTCCGCGCCGCCGCGGCCTGTGTCCATTTGAGACAGGAGGCCGCCTGCCCAACAGCGCCCGCTGTTGGCTTGGGACAACATTTGTTGTTGGGCATTGTACCCATTTTTTCCGCACCCATTTCGGGCGTCCAAAGAGGTGGCCCTGGCCCGGATTGGGGGGGGGGGGCCCGCGTTTCCGGGGAGGCCAGCACGGCCTCCCCAGACGTGCGACGCCTTGATTTTTTCCAGGAGGCCCCCCAGACATGATCGCGTCGTAACAAAGATCAGGACGGGAGGCTTTTGGCCATCTTCGGCCCCGGGAGGCCTTCCCCGGGACCAGTTTTTCGTCCCGAGTCGTTTTTTGACGGTCCCGAGGCCCGGCGAGGGTCTCCCGGGGTCCTGATTTTTTGTTACGGCGCGATCATGTCTGGGTCCAGAGCACCCCCTCACGAGGCCCCGAGGGCCGCAGGGGCGCCAGAAGGGGGGGACAAGTGCAGGCACCCTCGGGCCAGGACCCCGCGTCTAGCCACGCCCGAGGAGTGAGCAGTGATCACGAGCATGCCACTGCGGAGGTCCTCTCCGAATTTCTTGGATTGACGCCGGGCCCTCGTGGCGGCGAGTCTGGCGCCGCCCCCGGCGCGCTCCGCGCGCCAGGGAGGGGGGCCCAGCGCCGATCCAGAGGATCTGCGCGAGCCTCCGAAAGTTTTGGTGCTCGTGCTGACTTTTCGTATTCTAGGAGAGCCCCCCCCTCCTGTTGCTCGCAGCGACGGCGCCGCTTTTCGGGAGGGAGGGAGATAATCAAGGGGGATCAGGCCAAGCCGCCAACTCTTCTTCGTGTGATTCCAGAAGGCTCGGGAGTCCTCACGTGCTCTCTGCCGCCGCCCGTTTTGGCTCTAATAATTTTAGGGCCCTTGGCTGATTGAGCTACGATCCGCTCTGCGAGCGATTCCAAACGATAGATCCGCGATCTTTCCATACCACAGTGGTAGCTTGGAGCGGGACTCAGCTGCCGGCGCTGCGCGCCTCCATATTGTTAGCCACGACGACGCCGTCGTGCACCATCACGGAATCGACGCCCAGCGGCGTCTTGCGAACCCTCATAGGCCTGAGCATAGCGTTCTACTTCGCCAGCGTCAGCGACGCCAGCACCAACGCCAGCGTCAGCGACGCCAGCACCAACGCCAGCGTCAGCGACGCCAGCACCAACGCCTACTACTACGCCTACATCTCTGCCAACTCCAACGCCAGCGTCAGCGACGCCAGCAACTACGCCTTCGACTCCTACTCTTTCAAGAACGCCAGCGTCAGCGACGCCAGCAACTACGCCTTCGACTCCTACTCTTTCAAGAACGCCAGCGTCAGCGACGCCAGCAACTACGCCTTCGACTCCTACTCCAAGAACGCCAGCGTCAGCGACGCCAGCTACTCCATCTCCTTTCCGACCCTCAGCAGCGACGACATCTACTTCTCCTACGCCAGTGTCAGCGACGCGGCCTACTTCTCCTGCGACGGTGTCAGCGACGCCAGTTACTTCTCCTACGACGGTGTCAGCGACGCCAGCTACTTCTCCTACGACGGTGTCAGCGACGACAGCTACTTCTCCTACGCCTGTGTCAGCGACGCGGCCTACTTCTCCTACGACGGTGTCAGCGACGCCAGCTACTTCTCCTACGACGGTGTCAGCGACGCCAGCTACTCCCTCTACGCCAGTGTCAGCGGCGCGGCCTACTTCATCTTCGACAAGATGGGGGATAACTTCAACTATGCCAACAACGTCATCCCTACTTGGAATGGCGACCCAGCCAAATCGAGAGATTACAAGCAGGAGGTCAAACTTTGGAAGTTCAGCGAGAACCTCGCCGTGTCCCACAGTCTCGCGTCGAAGCTCGTGCTAAGGCTCAGCGGGACGGCACGGAGCGCAGCGCTCAGCATGACGGAGGAACAGCTGCACCCCGCAGCCGCAGCGGACATCGAGGACGCCGACGATAAGACGCGCAACAGGAATCAGGTCGGCATCGAGAACGTCTTGCAACACTTGGAGGCCAGCTTAGGTCAGCAGAAGCCAGTGCAGAAGGGCGAGACGCTTGAGAAGTTTTTCGAGTCGACGCAGCATCACCGACGCAGAGGTGAACGCATGACGGATTTGCTCATCCGTTTCGAGACGGGACTACACCAGCTACGCGAAAATGAGGTGGATCTCAACGCGCTGGACGTCGTTGCAGGATGGTTCCTGCTGCGGAAGGCCGGGCTCACAGCGGAACGCCGTGAGCGTGTTGTGGGCAACCTACCCGACGAGCACTACGGCTACCAGCGCATCGCGGACTGCTGGTCAGGATGTTCCCGGACATCCACACGTCGGAGCGCCGCGCCCTGCCGCCAAGACCGTGGAACAACCAGTCGCGCCCACAAGGCGGCTGGCGCAGCGCATCCTCCAGCCGTGGAGGGCGCTCTACCAGCGTCGTCGACGAGCCAGACGACGAGAACGACGAAGATCAAGAGGAGGATGGCGAGGACGAGGCCGACGCACAGGACATTGTCCGTCAGGAGCTCGAAGCCTTCAGCGCCGAGCTCGAGTCATCCAACGTGGACATCTCCGAGCTGTTCGACGGCGACGACTCCGCCAAGGTCGAAGCTGCCGCGGCGGAGCTCGCCGCCATTCCCGAGGCCATGGCCACCGTTAGATCGGCTCGGGAGGCCCTGAAGGGCCGCGGCAAGTCGAACAAGTCCGCGCCGACCCGCCGATCGACCAAGCTGCAGAGCCGGGTCGACCAGCGCAAGAAGAATTCGACGTGCTGGGACTGCGGCGAGGCCGGGCACTGGACGGGGGACAGCCAATGCCCCGCGCCGGGCGCGCGCAAGTTCGCGCCCAAGGACGGCAAGTCCAAGGGCGGTGGGCGCGGAGGCCGTGGAGGTCGTCCGCAACGCCAGGCGCGCATCACCGAGCACGACGACCAGGTGGTCCAGTTCGCGGACGAGGAGATCACCCTGCACCCGCAGGGCCCCGTGACGCCGCCCCCGGAGGCCTGCGTCTCGGAACGGCTCATTCACCACCTGCCGAACGTGAACGTCGCGATCGGCAGCGATAAGCCCCAGGACGAAGGCATCGGCGTGGTCGACACCGCCTGCCTTTTCTGCGTCTCGGGCAAGAAGTGGTACGACAACTACAAGGGCATCCTCACGAGGATGGGCCTCGCCGACCAGATTCTCGAGGAGCCAGAGGACGAGGTCTACAGGTTCGGCAACGGAGGCACCCTACCCAGCAAGCTGCGCGTCACCGCGCCGCTTGTGCTGTGCGGCCAGGCCGGCCGCGTCGTGTTCAGCGTCGTGGACAGCCCCACGCTCGGCCTGCTCATAGGCCAGGACTTCATCCAGCCCTCCAAGATCGACATCTCGCTCTGAAAGGGCCAGATCCGCATCGGTAACGCCACCCAGAAGCTCACCACGAGCGCCGCGGGCCACCCCGCGATCAAGCTGCAGCCAGAGGACTGGCGCGCCATTCGGGATGCCGGAAGGGAGCACAAGTCCGGCGTGAAACGACAGCTGGACAAGACCATGTACATCGAGGTCGAGAAGTCGATCGATCGCCGCGAGAGGAAGACGAGGACGGGCGACCCGCCGACGGTCAACAGCACTACCCGTCCTAGCGCGCTGATCGACACCATCAACAACCTCGTTACAAAGAAGGAGCTGAACGTCCCGAGGCGGCTCCAGCCTCGACGACCGACGGGATCACGGCTGCTTTCGGCCGTCGCCTCAGCCTTGGTTTGCTGTTCCACCGCAGCACCAGCTCCTAGTCTCACGCTTGCTATGCTGCCGGAGGCCACCTACCCCACGACGTGCGCTACCGAGCCCCTTCAGGACTGCATCGCCTGCGGCGAGGCGACCTTCGAGGCCTGCAGTCATCAGGGTTTCTGCTCGGACTGCGTCTTCGGCACGCCCGTGGCCCTGAGTTACGACCAGGACGTCATCATTAGCGACTGCCACGGACCCGAGGTCAACGTCGTGGAGGAGGAGCATTTACGCGTGAGGACGCTCAAGAAAGGGACGAAGCCGCAGCTGATCGCGGGCAAACGGTCAGCCTTCGTCACCAGCAAGTGCGGCATCCAGCCGCGCAGGATCGGCCAGGCTCTAACAGCCGACCTGGCCAAGTCCACGACCCGATCCAGCCCGACGTCCACGCCAACCAGCACCGTGCTCTACGAGTGGTGCTGCAGCTCGGACAGCAAGCTCAGCGCAACCTGGAGGAAGAAGGGAGGAGCTGCTGTCAAAGCAGTTCGTGGTCCACAAGCTGGAGGGCCGGATCAGGAAGAACCTTGCCTCAGGCAAGAGCGTGCGAGTTCACGCGGCATTTCCCTGCCAGCCGTGGACTTCACCACAACTACTCGTCGTCAAGATCGACCCGAGCAAGCTGCCCAAGCTCAAGAAGGATCGGGCGAAGTCGCAGCAGATGATCGGCCTGTTCCTGCAGTCGATGTCTCGGCTGCGCAAGGGGTTCGGCGCTCAGCTCGCCGTCTCATTCGAGTGGCCGATGTACTGCGACGGATGGGGCCCCACCAAGAACGCGACCGCCAAGAAGCTGAAGGAGCACCTTCCGCGCATCGTGGACTTCGATGGCTGCGCGTTCGACCTCAAGACGAAGAAGGGGATCCACATCAAGAAGCCGTGGCGGATCATCACCGACCACTTCGGATTTGACGACTCGCTCAGGCGCTTCTGCAGCGGGGGACATCCTCACGCGGAAGCCCGCGGTAAGGACGCCAAGCGCAGCGATAACTACACGGACAAGCTCGCGAAGGTGCTCGCCGAGCAGCTGCGACGTCCGAACCGACGACCTGTTCGAGAAGCTCACCCTACATCGACGACGGGAAGGGCAAGCAGAAGGACGGTTCCAGCCGCTGCAGCCGCGCAGGAGCCAGCGCTCACGGCCGCGGAGGAGCGGACACTTCGGTCCGCAGTCATGCAGCTCCACGTCAACACTGGGCACCCGTCCAACGATTCGCTTGCGAGAGCTATCCGCGTGACAGGCGGATCGCAGAGGTCCATCGAGATGGCCCTCAACCTCTCCTGCGAGGTATGTGCAGCACATCAGCGACCTCTACCTCACCTGCCAGGAAGGATCAGACTGGACAGGGACTTCAACGACTCCATCGGCGTGGACCTTTTCACCCTGGCCGACTACGCGGGCAACCAGCTGATTTTTCTGAATGTGGTCGACCTGGCATCAGGTTTTACGATGTGCGGCACAGTCGCATCAAGGCATCCGCCAGTTGTTTTCGCTCGACTGCTGCAGATTTGGATTACGCCTTTCGGCGCTCCTCAGCGCGTCATCTTTGACGGAGGAGGTGAGTTCGAGCGCGAGTTCTCCAAGGAGCTCGAGGACATGGGCTGCCGCTTGATGACGACATCTGCGGCCACGCCGCAGCATAATGCTACCGTGGGGCGACGCGGGGGCCTGTGGAAGGTGCACGCGAGGAAGCTGATCGACCAATTCAGCATCAGGTTCGACCAGACCGCGGTCGCTCAAAAGGTCCAGTGGTTGATCGCCTCCGTGTGCTGGGCCATGAACAGCCAGGTCAACTCCACGGGCTACTCGCCGTCGCAGTGGGTGCTCGGGCGAAGCCTTCGCTTTCCGTACTGTTTGCTGGACAACGCTGGAAGGCTGTCCCTGCATGAGCGTATCGTGTCCGATAAGCCGTTCTCGGAGAGGATCGCCATCGTGAAGGCCGCGCAGACCT
This sequence comes from Prorocentrum cordatum, assembly GCA_963575745.1. NCBI lineage: Eukaryota > Dinophyceae > Prorocentrales > Prorocentraceae > Prorocentrum > Prorocentrum cordatum. The sequence goes on along the minus strand of CAUYUJ010022592.1, from coordinate 237,278 downwards.
CCACGCAGCAGCTCAGGTTCAACCAGTCCCTCTCCAGGGCGCTGCTGGCCCGGTCCCGGGCGGATGGAGCTCGGCGCACCAGCGACGTCTATCAGACAGGCGACCAGGTGTACTACTGGAAAGGCAACGGCAAGCCCAAGCGCGAATGGGCTTTGCAGTGGCACGGGCCCGGCATCATCATCGGGTTCGAGGGCGCCTCGAAAGTTTGGGTCAGCCACCGCTCCACTACCGTGAAGGTCAACCGTGGACACCTACGCCACGCCACGGCCACGGAGCTCGTGCCGTGGGGCCAGGTGCTGAACGCGCTGAACAGCGACCAGCCGCCAGGCCCACCGCCAGGCGCCCCGCCAGGGACCTCGGGGCCCGCACCTCCTCCGGACTCTGGAGGAGGCGGCGATGGTGCAGGCGGCGGCCCTCCGCCGCCCGGCCCAGGCGGAGGAGGAGGACCTGCTGGACCCGCGCCGCCAGACGCAGACGAGGACATGTTCCTCGACCTGACCGGACCGGCGCCGCAGAAGCGCCCCCGCAGTGAAGGCCAGCCTCCAGCACTACCCACGCTACCAGCACCAGCACAGCAGCCAGCCATCGTGCAGCGCAACTTCGGCAACATTGAGATGTCCGCAGCAAATCAGCGCATTCATCAGTACCATGAGTGGCTGGCCCGCCGTCAAGGTGACGGTGATTTCACGACCAGTGGAGGAGCTAGCGGCAGTGGAGGATCGGCCCCACCGCCCTCGGGAGGAGCCTTGCAGCAGCAGCCACCGCTGCCGCCGCCAGCGGAGCCGCAGCCGCCAGCGGAGCCGCAGCCGCCACCTGCGGCAGCCGACCCGCCGGCGCCAGACTCAGGCGGTGCTGCCGCCCCTGCGGATGCCGCTGCTCCTGCCGCCGAAGAATTTCAACGTCCTGAACCCGCGCCTCAGGGCCCAGTCGACGCCGACCGACGAGGACGACAAGCAGTCCGACACTTCCGGATCGGACATGATTCGGGAGTGGGCTCAGATTGCGGAGGAGCAGGCGCGCCAGGAGACCATGGCTCGCCGCCCACTGGACACCGAGGACCAGCGCGGTACCAAGACGCAGCGCCAAGTTCGACAAGAGAACGCACCAGTGGCACTGCAGCGTGACCGCCAGCAAGAGCTCGACCCCCGCGAGCGCGCCGCAAAGCGCAAGGAGCTACTGAACGACCTGCCTCAGTGCTTCAAGAGGCCGAGGGACACGAACAAGGTCGACCTCTACCTGGACAACTACTTCCAGAAGCACGCGGACGAGCTCTACGCTAGTACACGACTCCGTGAGGCACTGCTCACGGGGAACGCCACCGCCAAGGAGCTCAAGTACGACACGTTGAGCGCCACCGAGAAGAAGAACATGGACGCCGCCATGAAGACCGAGTGGTCCAAGTGGACGGAGTTCGGCGCCTACAAGAAGCTCCCGCCCAAGGAGCTGAAGGAGCTCCTGCGGCGCAACCCTGGCATTCGCCCTGTGGGCACGCGCTGGGTGCTGACCAGCAAGGGCCAGAACGTCATGAAGGCTCGCCTGGTCGTGCAGGGCTGCCAGGAGGACAAGTCGCAGATCAGGACGGACGCACCTACGGGATCCAGGGACGCGTTGTACCTGACCCTCGCTGCCGCAGCCCAGAAGGGCTGGGATCTCTCGTCCTACGACGCGATGACGGCCTACCTGCAGTCGGGTAACATCGAGAGGCTGCTGCTCCTGCGCATGCCGGCCAAGAACCCGCCGCCGGGGATGCAGCCCGGCGAGATCGCCATGGCCACAGGCGCGATCTACGGGGCGCGCGACGCCAGGAGGCAGTGGTACCTCTACGCGCAGAAGGTCTTCGCCGAGCATGGCCTTGTGGAGAGCAAGGTCGAGAAGGGCCTCTACTACTTCTACGACGAAGGTGGGCTCGCCGCTGTGGTCCACTCTCATGTGGACGATTTCCTGATCGCCCAGCGCAGCAACTCCATGAAGTGGAAGACTACCATCGCCTCGCTGGGGAAGAAGTTGCACCTCAAGCAGGTTGAATGGGTCATCAAGTACTGCGGACGTACCATCACCAAGCTCGATGACGAGTTCCGCGTGACCCAGGCCACCGCTGCAGCGCAGGTGGACTTTGTCGACCTGAAGGCCACCAAGGGCCGAGGTGCCGAGGACCGGCTCACCGCCACCGAGGTGACGAGCTACCGCCACACGCTCGGGCAGCTGTTGTGGCTGGCGGTGCAGACCCGGGTAGACATAGCCTGCCCAGTGAGCTTCGCAGCTCGCCGCACCAACGTCGCCACCGTGGCCGACGCGAAGACGCTCAACAAGACGGTTGCCTACGTGCACTCCACCGCGAACTTCGCGATCGTGCTCAAGCGCAAGCTTGTCGATTTGGAGACGGCGATCACCGCGTGCTTCAGCGACGCCGCGTTCGCCAACGTGGACGGCGTCAAGAGCCAGTGGGGCATGGTGATGGGGCTCACCCGCCGCCCGCGCGACGTCGTCGGTGGTCGCTACGACCTGTGTCTGCCAGTCGCCTGGCACTCCGGCACGGTCAAAAGGTCGGTGAAGTCGACCCTCGCCGCCGAGGGCTACGCCACCCTCGAAGGATCGGAGACCAACATTTGGTTCCGACAGCTGCTCACCGAGGCCTACAACCCCAAGACGGCGCTCAAGCAGATTGGCGTGCTCGCCGACAAGCGCCCGGGGGAGATCTACAGCGACAGCAAGGGCCTCGTGTCGCACATCCAGTCCGATGTGGGCCAGTCTACGGACAAGCGGTTCCGCATCGTCGCCTCCATGATCAAGGAGGCCGTGCATCCCAACAGTGCGCTCAAGCTCAGTTGGATCCCGACCTGGGCCATGGTCGCGGACGCCCTGACGAAGGCCATGGAGGCCGGCGTCCTGCTGTCGTTCTTCGGGGCCCGCAAGCACACCTACGGGACCCGGCAGCCGCGCGCCGCCATGCTCGCCTCGGTGCTGTTCACCTGCCTCGGCAAGGTCAAAGGACAGCCAACGCCTACGCCGACGACGCCAGACTTCAGCTACTACCTGTGCCTGCTGACGTTCGCGTTGTTCTACGGCATGGCCATCGGGTTCGGCATCTTCATGATGCTGTGGACGATCATGCGGCAGAACCACGCGATTGCCACCGAGCAGAGCGTCGCCGAGGCCAAGGCCATGGGCGAGCACCCTGGCTGGGACGGCCGCCTACTGGGCCGGCGCCGCAACATACCGACGATCCCTGAGGACCGTGACTACGACGGCGATGTCATCATGCAGCCCCCTGGAGGCGCAAGCAGTGCGAGTTCAGCGATATCGGCGTCTGGCGTGTCTTTCGGACACCATCCATCGCAGCCACCAATTCCAGAATTTCCAGCACTGCAGCAGCCGCCGATGCCGCCAATACCGCCACCTTCCAGTGCATCGCCATCACCGTGCACGGCAACATCGACCCCGGGATTGGGACGATCGAGGTCAGCAAGGGCCTCAAGCAGCTCAGGCAGCTCGGCACCTACATCGCCAAGCATCGTTTCCGTGACGAGCTCATCGAGTGCGATCAGCGCCAGTGGAGTCCAGTGGCACGGGTCGTCGCCCACGGTAGAGCCCAGCGACCTGCTTGATTGCATCAGCGACCGGCACGACTACGTGGTCGGCCACAACTCGCACAGCGTATACATCACCTGCAAGAGCTGCAAGAAGCACGCGTCTTGGCTGACCCGTTGCCATCGCAACAGCAACCCGGATTTCACGATCTTCCCGCCGGGCGTGATGCGTGACCTCATGGGTCGATGGCGCAAGATCACATGCCGAGAGGGCGGACGAGGATCAGATCTGACGGACAAGCCGATGAGGCCCAAGAAGGGCGACTGATCCCTGCTGCTGCCCAGACTGTCGCGTTTTTCATCACGACTTTGTTCACGTAAGTCCGCATTGCCGTTTCAGATTTCACACCTGTTGGACAGATTTACACGTAACTCCGCATTTCAGAAGCTCCAGTTCAGTGTGCACAGTTTTTGATGTGATGACGATCACACCCATTCAGATGGCTCTGTTGAGTTTTGTCGCCTAGCGATCGGACTCTAGCCATGCCTTGTCTTTGATTATAGCGCCGGCGGCGCTGAGAGCTGTGAGTACTTTGCAGGTCGCGTGTAGCGCATCCGCTTAAGTGCCTCGACGGGCTGCCTGCGATTGCAAGCCGTGTCGAGCCGTTTGCTCGCCTTCTGCCAGCGCGCCTGGCCTCCGCCTAATGAAGCTAGCGCCAGGCTTATGTGCCCGGCTGCTCACGGCGCATCGTGTGCGCCCGCCCGCTGTTTTTGAGCACCGTGCAGGAGGAGTGTGATTCCAGAAGGCTCGGGAGTCTCCTCACGTGCTCTCTGCCGCCGCCCGTTTTGGCTCTAATAATTTTAGGGCCCTTGGCTGATTGAGCTACGATCCGCTCTGCGAGCGATTCCAAACGATAGATCCGCGATCTTTCCATATCACACTTCGGAATCGAGGACCGAGGATCGAAGAAATCGTCGGACGATCTCGCGCGTTTCGGGCGGCCTGGCGGGGGCTCAAGAGGTTGCCTTCAGGGGCCCTCTTCCTCATGGAGGTGGCGGCCATTCCGGTGGTGACCCCCGTTTGGCGCGGCCTGGGGTGAGGGGGAAGGGGGAAGGGGGAGGAGGAGGAGGAGGAGGAGGAGGAGGAGGCGGAGGACCCTGACTTCGGATTCGCCTCAGAAGAGCAGGGCTGGTATTTCCTCAAAACCGTGGCGGGAACAACGACGGCGAATTTGGACGGCAATTTGCACCACAGGAGCCTTCCTCACGTAATCATTGTAAGCACGGCGGATCCGAAAAGGAAGGAGGGGAAGCAGGAACAGGAGGAGGAGGAGGAGCAGGAGGAGGAGGAGGAGCAGGAGGAGGAGGAGGAGCAGGAGGAGGAGGAGGAGGAGGAGGAGGAGGAGGAGGAGGAGGACGACGACGACTCCTTGCTTCCGGCGGAGGCGCGACGACACGATTCGCGGATGTGGCCTGCAAGCGAAGCCCCGACCGCACGGTGGGCTGCCCCGCGGGCGGCTGGCCGTCGGCAGGCACGGCGGCGTGCGCGAGCGCGCCCGTGCGTGGGGCCGAGCACACAGGGACGGCAGCTTGAACACCGCGCGCCTGTACATACGCGACTTGCGTCGACCCTGTCGCTGGGCTGCTGTAAGCCTACGTCACGGCCGCCGACGCCATGCCCGGGGTCAGCACGGGTGCGGGCCGCAGCCGCGCGAGCCCGGGACGGCGCCGCGACCGCGGCAGCCGAGGAGCGCGGGGCCAGCGCTGCGACCCTTCGCGCGGGAAGCGCTAGGCGGAGCAAGGGCGGAGGCGCAGGCCTTGCTGCACACCTGGCCCGCGGGGGCCCGCGGGGGCCCGCGGGTCCTGGCGCCTGGCGGCTGTGCGGCCGAGGGCATCCTCAGCAAACGCATCGGACGCCCCACGCCTGCCCTTCCAGAGGTTTGTAGGCGGGGGGGGCCCCATGGGCAGCCTGGTCGTCCGCCCCGCGGTGGCCCTTGTCGAAGCTCGGGGGGGGCACCTGCGAGCGGGGCTTTCCTTGCGTCCGCGGGCCTGCTTGCCCGATCTCCGCCATGGATGGGCGGGGCCCTGGTGCAATGCGAACTCCTGTTTGGCCGCGCCCGCGCATCCGACGACCGCGCGTCGGAGGCGCGCGCGATGGCTGGCCGAACGGCCGCCGAGGGCCGGGTTGATTCCGTCCCCTGTGGGGGACGAGGCCTGGGTATTCAGGGGCCGCTTCTCTTCCAGCTGGTCGCGCTGACCTCCAGCGCTGCCTCGTGGGTTCCTCCCGAGGCGGGCCAGTCAGGGCGGCGCCCGACGAACTTCGGCACGCCTAGAGTCTAGACAGCCGCCCGGACACCTGACTTAAAGGCACCCGGACACTTCACTGACAGCGATCTAGAAGTGGTTGTTCTCGCACAAGCCATCAGACAAATTCATGAAACACGACTGACTGAAAAAACTTAGACGGTTGACTCCCATCAGACTAGACGGGGGTGTTCGCGCGAAGTGTATCTTGTCTAGACGTGCCGGTCATCGACGGTCGCCGCTCGGGCTTCCGGGCAAGTGGTTCCAGGTAACTTGCGTGGCCGCGCGATTGCTCTGACGACGGGGGACCTGGGTGGCCTTTTTCCGAGGCGGTTCGGGAGTTGGCCGTGGGAGCTGCGCAGTGGAACACAAGGAAAACCGCCGAATCTGAGAGGGGGTGAACACCCCAAGTTGCACCGCAGGGCTGCGGAGCAATCTAGCAGGGATCTTTCTCACGCCGACGGCGGCGACGCGCAGTACCTCATGATCAGAATGCACGTGCTGTCTCGCTTGTCCAGGTGAAGAGGCGGCCTTCCGAAGAGTCGCACTCCTGCGGCTTGTGCAGGCGATCCCACCGCCTGGGCAGAAGTGACAATGTTTATTTCTAGAGGGATAGTCAGGGGCTGAACTGCTCTGAAACGCACGTTTTGAAACGCAGCCCGTGCCGTGTTCAAGACGTCCGCGTTCAAAACGCACGTGTTCAGTCGACGTGTTGAGCTCCGTATCAATACGTTACGTGTTGCGTGTTGCGTATCGTCGCAGGCCATGTTTCTATCCCAACCCCCCGCTTTTCAACGAAAAGTGAAGCGGCTAAGACAAGGAGGGGGAACCCTGGGATACACCCCCAGGGGGCTGTTGGGACGCACCCCCCTATCGAGAATGGACGCCCCCCTCGTGCATCCCAGGGCTGGGCCCCCAATTTGTGGCCCACTCGAGGGTGCCCCCAAAACCTAGGACAGGGGTCGATCACGTCCCCTGTCGTATCTCACCACCCACCAAACCAACCCAACCCAACCCGAAGGCTCAGACGTATACCCTCGATTTCTACTGGGAGGGGGTCCGGGAACACCGAAAAAACACAGATGGAGCCCATACCCCCCCCAACCCGAAATTCGGGCCTTCGGGTTGGGCTGGGGTGGTCTGGTAGGCAGTCCCCAGACATGCGACGTCCTGATTTTTTCAGGACGGCGTCCCTGGAAGTCCCGACCCTTTCCCCGGGACCGGCTTCTCGTCCTGAGTCGTTTTTTGACAGTCCTGGGGCCCAGCGAGGGCCTCCACAGGCCGAAAACGACGAAAAACCTCCGTCCTGATTTTTTACGACGCGAGCATGTCTGGGTCCGGGAACATCGAAAAAACACCTCTGGAGCCCATACCCCCCCCCAACCCGAAATGCGGGCCTTCGGGTCGGGCTGGGGTGGGTCTGGTTGGTCGTCAGCATCGGGGCAGCGGTGCAGGCCCCCACCACTCCGCGCTCGGCTTGGCGGGAGGAGGAGGAGGGAGGAGGGAGGAGGAGGAGGAGGAGGAGGGAGGAGGAGGAGGGGAGGAGGGAGAGGAGGACGAGGAGGAGGAGGAGAAGGAAGGAGGAGGAGGAGGAGGGAGGAGGAGGAAGACGAGGACGAGGCGCGGCCGCGGGGGCCGCGCGCGGAGGCGCGGACGAGGCGCGCGGCCGCGCTGCCGCGGGGCGCCGCGGCGCGGCGGCTGCCGGCCGCCGGCCCCCGGCGCGGCGGCCGCCGCGCCGGCGGCGCGCCGCGCACGGGAGGGACAGACACACGCAGAGGCACAGGGCACCGCTGGTTCCCCCGGAAGTTTCGGAGACTGTCTGGGAAGTGGGAGGGAAGACAGAAGCCCAGAACACATACACATACACACATACATATATATATATACACACACGGGATCCTGTTCTTTGTGTATATATCTGTGTGTGTGTGTGTATCTCTATGTGTGTGTGTGTCCCAGGGCCTCTTCGCTCCTATCCCTCTTCTCCCTCTTCTCCCCCTCTCCTTCTCCGCTCCCCGCACTCCTCGGGCGCGCGGGCGCCCATCGGCGGGGTCGGATGGCTCGCGCGCCCCGCGGCCGCGCGCCCGGCGCCTCCGTCTCACGGTTCTCTCCTGCCCCCTCCCCCCGTCTCTCTTCCCCCCCTTCCCTGGCAGAGCCGACGCTTCCCGGGCCCGCATCCGAGCAGGAGGAAAGGAGGAGGAGGAGGAGGAGGAGGAGGAGGAGGATAGTAATAAGAAGTAGAAGAAGCAGGAAGAGGGCCTTCATCATTGCGGTGGAACTACAACGCTGTCCAACAACATGGTGTGGACAAGACGGCTCTGTTGGCGGCTTTCAATTCTCGTTTCCATTCAGAGCAAGAAATCAAGTGGAGTATTTAGCAGCACGTTGGGTACCTGGCACGAGGACTATCGTGCCTTCCCTGCAGCGCAGATTCAGATTACGTCGTGGAACGGCAGAGCTCTCCTTCACCACAAGCCAGAGGTTCGGCGCAAGAAGTTCAAGAAGCTCGCTCTGATGTGCAGACGGCAGGCGATCATATGTCTGCAGGAAGTACACGGCACGTTGGAAGAGCTCAAGCATCATTGTTATCTTCATCGTATTCCTGGAGCGGTGCTGGGATCGGTACCACAGCATGACTCGGGAGGTGTAGCGATTATCATATCCCAGATGCCCCAGATGGAGGCGGAGGAGGCGATTCGCGTTGGAAGATTGAAACGTGAGATCCTGGTCCATGGCAGGGCCCACCGTGTCATGATTAAGGCGCGAGCTAACGAGCACCGAGCTGACTCCATGACCATAGTGTACAACATCCACAACTTCGGGTTGTCAAGGGAGCAGGTGGACACGATCTCAGCCAGGATCTCAGCGGAGTCTTCAGTGGCAGCCCAAAGCCCGTACAGGACGACCGTCCTTGCTGCGGGCGGCTTCAACTACACGGAGACGGCGGCGATGCACCTTCATGTCCCAGAGATTGACAAAGGTCTGGTTCACCCTCCTCGTCAAAGAGAGTACGGTGATGCATGGGCGGCTGCCTTCTCGGGGATGACAGAACTTGACCCAGAACTACCTACACACTTCATCAAAGACGAGCAACGTTTAACACAGCTGGATAGAGTATTCATAAGTACGGCACCTTGGGTACTGATTCAATGGTCGATTGCAGCAACAGTCGCTTACCCGCCAGAAGAGTTGTTCGCTGAAGGCATATCGGATCACCCTCCGGTGCAGATCAGCTTCGCTCACAGGGATTTGAAGCCAGAGGAGGACCAGCCTGTGCCTGCCTTCATATGCAAGCAGCCAGAGTTCAAGTACTTCTTAGACCTGTTGATGAGCCACTCGGACATACATAGGCTGCAGGCGATTCCCAAGTGGGCGGAGCACAAGAGATTGCTGAGGGAGGCTGCCCGTCTGACGCGTAACAAGCTCGTGAGCATGCGCGCGCCTCCGCTGGAGGCGAAGCTAGTTCTTTTTCGTTCCATTGCACGCGCAGTCCATTTCAATGATGTCAGGCTTGCTCGCGCGTTGTTGGCGTCAGGCCCCCTTCCATCTGAGTTGTTGTCGGTATCGTCGGAGCAGGTTGTGTCTCTTGTGTGGCCCATGGACTTTCGTAGGAAATGCGAAGCGCTGCAGCAGGATATATATGGGGACAGAGTTCGCAGGTCGGAGACCCAGGCGAAAGATTCACCCAGCTGGGCCGAGAAGAAGCGCCTGCGTGCTTACGCGCGGGCGGAGAGGCGCAGGGGGAAACTGTGGGCTCCGAAGGGCAAGATTATTCCTCTCCAGGGCCTTCTCGCTCCTGACGGTTCGGTGGTTACCTCCCCCTCGGCCATGGTCGCGTCTCTTCGGAACCATTGGGGCCCCGTCTTTGCGCCCCGCCCTGTCTCGCGACGCCATCTCAATGCCTATCTTGACAAGCATGTGAAGCGGTTTGATTTTTCGGATGTGGCCCCACTAACAGTTTATTCGATTGCCAGTGTAATTAAACGGGCTACACCGACGGCCCCTGGGCCAGATGGGCTCCCTTGTGCTGCGTGGCAGCAGAGTCCGATGTCGCAGGAAGTTGTGCACGGGCTCCTGATCGAGCTGTTGAGTGGCTATCCTCCCCCCACCTCTTTGAACGACCTCCTCCTGATCTTCGCCCCCGAGGGTAGACGGGAGCAGGATGCGTCCTTCGTGCTGCGTGAGCCACAGAACACGAGACGCTTGGCGCTGAAGAGCTCAGATGTGAAAACTGTGGCCTCGGCGTGTAACGAAAGGGTGAAGAGACAGGTTGCCCAGCAGGCTCACCCTGATCAGCGCGGATTTCTAGTGAAGGGAAACTTTTGGACAATATAACATTGCTCGACACTTCTGCAAGTATAGCCAGCATGCACCCAGAAGCCAGTTCACGTCTCCCCTGTCTCCTCTTCCTCGACTTCGGTAGTGCCTTCCCCTCCCTCCTCCACTCCTTTTCTCAGGGCCGTGCTCGAGCGTTGTGGCTACCCGATAGGACTCCTGCAGCTTGCCCAAGCCACCTATGCCTTCGCGGTGTCTCGGACGGCGGTTCTAGGACAGTTGTGGGCATGCTGCACGATCATGTCTGGCGTGGTGCAAGGAGACCCTGCCTCAGGCACGTTATGGGCCCTAGCGATGGATCCTTTCCTGACGGACATGCGTTCCAGGCTTCGTAAACATCCAGGGTGCGAAATCGGAGCCTGCGCGGATGATATCGGTGCGACGGTGGCTGAGTTGGAGGCCCTTCCCAGGCTTTCAGGTGTTTTTTTGTACGCCGCGGATTTTCTAGCTGGCCTCGCCCTCAAGATCCCCGAATGTCGCCTCGCCCCCGTCTCTGAGGCCTTCTCCTCCTCCCTTCAATCGCAAGTCCAGGAGCGATTGGCCAAGCTAGTTCCGCGATGGCGCTCGATCCCGATTGTAGATGCTGCTGAATACTTAGGCGCATGGTCTGGTCCTGCTGCCGCGAAACATGTGTGGGCGAGGGCGTTTCGGGAGTGGGTGGGGGTTGTCAGGAGTATCGCAGAGACCATGGCGCCACCGTCGGTAGCTCTGTACATGTGCAATTCGCGTGCTGTTTCGAAATTCAGTTATTTGGCGCAGCTGAGCCCGCTGCCTAGAGCCATAGCGGAGTGGGAGTCTTGGGCATCGCATAAGATATTGCATCTCCCGCCGTTTTCGATACCGCTGGATCAATTGTTTGCATTGCGTCATTGGTCGAAGTTGAGGCCTCTGTCCCTGCAGGCCCAGTCGGTGGCCGCTTTGATTCGAACTGCCAGGTGCACGGTCACGAACTGGAGACCGCTTTGGTCCAGGCTCCAGAAAGTCGCTGAGTCGGCCCTCCCGTTGACTACGTGGTTGGCTGATGTCTGGTCGCCTGCGCACTGGCAGTCACCTCCGTGTGTCCAGGAACTGGTGAAAGCGGACCGAGGGTTTTCTGGCGTGGCCTCCCTTAGGTCGGCGGTCGCGGTGGCCCTTCGAGCTCTCGACGAGGCGCAGCGGGTGGACCCACGTGCCCCTGTGCAACGCACTCTCGCCAGATCCTTGGCCAGC
>CAUYUJ010022592.1:121863-220803 GCA_963575745.1 Prorocentrum cordatum | reverse complement strand
AGGAGGAAGGAGGAGAGGAGGAAGGAGGGAGCAAGGAGGAAGGAGAAGGACAAGGAGGAGGAGAAGGACGAGAAGGAAGAGACGAGGAGTAGGACGAAGGGGAGGACCAGGACCTCGCTCGCCGCCGATGATCGTCTCCTCGCTGGTTTCGCCGCCAGGGCGGCGGCGGTCGCCGACGTCGCGCCGGCGGCGACCGCCGCGCTCCCCGCGCGGGCGGCGGCGCTGGCGGCAGCGGAGGCCGAGGTTGCGCTGACGCGAGCCGCGGGGGCGGCCGTGGCGGCGGCGAGGCTGGCCTGGTGCTGGGCCGGCGTCCTCCTCATCCTCCTCCTCCTCCTTCCCTCCTGCTCCTCCTCCTCCTCGCCTCGTCATCCTCCTCCTCTTCCTCCTCCTTCTCCTTTCTCTTCCTTTCCCTCCCTCCTGCTCCCCTCCTCCTCCTCTTTCCGCTCCTCCTCCTCCTCCTCCCTCCTCCTCCTTCCCCACCTCCTCCTCCTCTCCTCCTCCTCCGCCTCCCTCCTTCGTCTCATCCTCATTTTACTCCTCCTCCTCATCCTCCTCCTCCCCCTCCTCCTATCTCTTCCTTTCCCTCCTCCTCCTCCTCCTTCCTTCCTCCTCCGCCTCCTCCTCCTCTTCCTCCTCCTTTTCCTCCTTCCTCCGTTCTCCTCCTCCTCCTCCTCCTCCGCCTCCTCCTCCTTCCTCGTCCTTCTTCCTCCTTCTTCCTTCTCGTCTCCACCTCCTCCCCTCGCCCTGCTCGTCTTCCTCGTCCCTACTCCACTCCGCCTTCTCCTCCTCGCCCTCGTTCTCCTCGTCCACCTTCCTCACCGTAGGCCTCCCTCTCCTCCCTCCCCCCTCCTCCTCCTCCTCCTCCTCCTCCTCCTCCTCTTCCTCCTATCCTCCTCCTCCTCCTCCTCCTCCTCTCCCCCCTCCTCCTTCCTCCTCCTCCCCTCTCCTCCTCTCCTCTCCTCCTCCTCCTCTTCCTCCCTTTTCTCCTCCTTTTCCTCCTCCTCCTCCTCCTCCTCCTCCTCCTTTTCCTCCTCCTCCTCCTCCTCCTCCTCCTCCACCTTGTCCTCCTAGTCTTCCTCGTCGGCATCGTCCTCCTCGTCGGTTTTGTCCCTCACCCGTCATCCCTCCTCTCCCACCTCCTCCGTCCTCCCCATCCTCCTTCCTCGCTCCTTCTTCTCCGCCTCATCCTCCTCCTTTTCCTCCTCCTCTTCCTTCTCCTCCTTTTCCCTTTGAAAGGAAAGCCTTCAAACCTCGTTCGTTCACAAACGTTGTGATTATCTTCCGGTTGTGATCTTATTGCAAGTCCTCCACTTGCTCCCTCCCTTCCTCCTCCCCATATTTATTCTCCGTCGTCGTCGTCGCCGTCGTCGTCTTCGTTGTCGTCCTCGTCGCCGCCTTGGTCGTCGTCGTCGTCGTCGTCGCAATGATTCGAATCGTTGTTGTCGGGATTGTGGTCGTGAGCGTGATCCTCAGTAGCACAATCATCAGCAGCAGCAGCATCATCTTCGCCATCGTCACCGTCATCAACATCATCATCAGCATCGTCGGCATCATCACCATCAACATCATCATCATCAACATCAGCACCGCCGTCATCAGCAGCATCCGAATATCACCATCAGTATCAGAAATGCCCCCACTGAACATGGAAAAAACGGGACAATGTCCAACAACAATTGTTGTCCAGAGTGTGCACCACCTGTCCGGCCCCGCCGCCACGGCCAAATGCCAGAGGGAAGGGGGGGAACTGAAAGACCGAGCGCGGGCAAGGACGCCCGGCGACTAGGGCGGTACATACCCCGGAGGGGGGAGAAGGGGGAGGAGGAGGGGAGAGGAACAGGAAGGCGGAGGAAACGGGCGCGCGGCCGTAGGACCTGAGCCACCGACCCCCACCGCTAGGCGCGGGGGGAAGGGAGGGAGGAACTCACGCCGAACAAAAAAAATTGGCCAGGCAGGAGGGGCAGCTGAAGGAAACTCCGGCGCGGGCGCGGCGCCCATCGGAGGGAGATTTTTTGCAAGTCCCTGGCGGGGGGCGCTATCCCGAAAGGGCACCTCGGACAGGGCGCCGCGCCGCAAAGCATCGCGACTCCGAGCCCTGGGAAGACGAGGGAGGGAGGGGGGGGCAGAAGAAACGGAGGAGGGGGGCGAGGAAGGCTAGGAGTCGTCGCCGCCCGGAGCCGCCAGCAGGCTGAGAGCAGCGGACAGCGCGCACGCGTATTCGGGGGGCTCTGCGTGCCTACGCAGCACAGCCCGCGCCGTGGCCCTGCGTATGGCCACAGGGAGCTGCAGGAAGAGGCGAGCCGCCCCGGCGCCCGCCTCTTGTCCGTGGCGCCCGTCGCTGGACCGAGCTTAGGCGGCGGATGGCGTCCGCGCCCGAGGGGCCCCATCCGCCCGACGGTGCCGCCACCCGGGGGGCGAACATTATCCCCTGCCGCCTGCACTGGGCCTCGGCGCCCAGGTGCTCACGCCTGGTCGCCTCGTACGCTTGTGGCCGCACGCCCTAGGCCGAGTCGAGCCATGCCGAGAGCAGCCTGCCGACGCGGCGAAGATACCGCAAAGTCGAAAGCAGCAGGTGTCCCTCGGAACCTAGATGGCACGTAGACGTCCGCGGGGCGACGCCCGTTGACCTGAGTGTCGTCAGGCCGGGGCGGCAAGAGCCCTGGCGTTCCAGCTCCGGGTTGAAGCCGCCCGACGAAGCAAAGCAACCGACCAGGTTTCGGGCGGCGTTGTGTCGCAGCGCCCGGTCCCCAGCGCCTGCGCAAAGACCCGAGTGGCGGCCGTGCCTGTCGCGCGCGCCGTCGCAGCACGTGCAGTAGCGTTCGGATTCGCAGGCGGGCGCTAGGAGCCGGCGCTTGACATCAGTCACGAACTCCTCGGTTCGAAGAGCAGCCCGAGGTTCCCGTTCGGCGGCGCCTCCAGGAAGCCGCTTGCGCCGGGGAGCTGTTCGGAATGGATTTCCGCTAGGTCTGACTCGCTCAAGCCAGCGCAGAAGGCCTTGTGGTCGTGGTCGTCCGAAGCAGCAGGAAGGCCCTTCTGCGCGGCGCCCTCGAAGGTTTCTGGGCGCGCTCCGCTCGCTCCCTGGCAGCCGGGCGCTGTAGGCGAGGAGCGCCTGTCCGGCACTCGTGCTCGCGTCCTGCGGCGCCCACCTGTAGGCTGGGTCCAGCGCGGCGCAGAGGTCTCGGGTCGCAGCCAGGCTCGCCAGGTAGGCGCCGGGCGCGCGGGCCTCCAGGCGCCGCAAGTCTAAGCTAGCAAAAGCCAGTCCGCGGGCCGCCTGGTGCCACTGCGCGTCCGTCAGGTCCGCCGCCAAGAGGTCGGCGAGCGCGCGACGCTGGCACAAGTCGATGCTGCCGAGTGCTTCCGAGTGAAGGGCTGCCGGGGTCGTGCGGGCGCTGCACACGAGTTTGCTGAAGCTCTCGCAGTAGCGTAGCAGCAAGAGGCCCACCTGCGGATGAAGGTCTGCGAGTGCCGCCAGGGTGGGTTTGGCCTTGTCTGCTCTCTTCTTCGCGAAAGCCTCGCAATCCCAGAGGATCGGATGAGCACGAATCGCGCGCACGGTCTTGTAGGCATTTTTACATGAAAAACAAAGGTGTGTGCATCATTAGTATATGTATGCATTTTTCATATATTTAACATAACATATGCATGCGTAGCCACGCGTTTACATGTATTCAAGATCTTGTCTGCGTGTATGTTTGTAATGGTAATTGCACTGACGTTGCGCATCCAGACACATTGAGGTCAGGGAGAGGATAATGATGAGGATCGAGGAGGAGGAGGAGGAGGAGGAGGCGAAGGAGGAGGAGGAGGAGGCGAAGGAGGAGGAGGAGGAGGACCCTGCGTTTTTCGGTTCGGGCTCCGCCCTCAAGAGGGCTGAGCGCTCTCTTCCGCGCGGAAGCGCGGTGCCATGGACGAGCCTGCGTTGCATCAAGATGACAAAGGATGCTATGTATATGTTTGTTGTTTGTTATGCGTGTATGGCTCTCTTAACAGGCTCCATCTTATAGCTCTCAACATCTCTCTCTCTCTCTCTGCCTTGTCATCTCCAGCAGGTTTTCAGCGTGCCACCGCAGCACATCGACGGGGGGGCGGAGGAGGACGAGGATGGAGGAGAATGAGGAGGGAGGAGGGGAAGGAGGAGAGGGAGGAGGATAAGGAGGAAGCGGAGGCGGAAGAGGAGGAGAAGGGAGGAGCATCGTCAAAAAGCGCTCCAGATTCCGTGGCGTTGCTGGCAAAACTTCTTGCGCCACATGCAGTCGGCATGAACTTCATTAGCTACGGAGAAGAGATGCGGCGCTCTCCGGTGGCGCGGTAAAAAAAATCAGGGCCATGAGAGTTGCTCCTCCCCCTCTTCTTCCTCCCCCTCCGTCCTCCTCCGTCCGTCCGTCCGTCCGTCCGTCCGTCCGTCCGTCCGTCCGTTCCTCCTCCTCCTCCTCCTCCTCCCCTTCCCGTCCTAGGGCAATTATCATCATCCTCCTCCTCTTCTTCCTCCCGTCCCAGGTGGACAAGGAGACAATCAAGAGGTACTCGACCATGTGGCTCGAGCTCTCAAGGATTGCTTCTTTTTTTTTGCGCGCAGGGAAGTGGGAGGGATGCGGAGCAGGACGGGGAGTGGGGAGCGGGGGATGGTGATCAGGAGGGATGGGGAGTGGGGGATGGGATGGGGAGTGGGGGAGGGGCACGCAGGAAGAGGCAGGCGCAGAATGTTTTTTTTCACCGTTCTGCATGCTTTTCTCTATCCAGATCAACGGCGGCGCCGTCGCTCCTGATCTCGAGCAGGATTGGACGATCGAGGAATTAGGGGAAGAAGGGGCTTGGATGGGCGCCCGACGCGAGGAACCACCCCCTCGGCATGATCAAAATCAAGGACGTCCCGTGCAAGGTCGCGCTCGGGCGAGTGGCGAGAGCCAAAGGACGCCCTTGTCGTTGCCGTTGTCCTTCCCCCCTCCCCCCCTGAGAACGAGAGGGGGGTGAGGAGTATAGAGGAGTGGTAAAAAGGTGGAAGAGGTGGGACAGAAAGTCTATAGGGGGTGGTAGGGGGGGATCGTGAAGAGCGGGAGTAGGCCATTGAGGAGGACGCCGATTACCTGGATGATGGTAATGATAGGGGGACGGGGGATGACGATAATGATCATAACGAGGAGGATGGGTAAGGATGGAGTAAGATAAACTAAACTACGTTGGCGGCCATTGTTGGGCCCTCCAACAAAAAAAATGCAAGCGTTACCTCTCGCCCATCCTCGACTCTTCCCTGCCGCTCCATCCCCTGATCTTCAGGCTGGAGCTTCCCGCCCGCGCAGTTCGCCGACTGGACCAGGACGTTGTCCAAGAGAGTCCGCACGATGGTGCATCACATCGGGATCGTTCCTTTTTTGCTCTAGTTACATGGGGAGGGTTTCGCCTTCTACCTCCGTGTCCCTCTTCATCTCCCCCCGCCGCTCGTGCCCCCCCCCAATTCGTCTAGTTCCTTTCGAATCTCTCCGCCCCCCTCAATTGCAAGTTGCATTTGCCATCGGCACTGTCGTCGTTCGCACTGCATTGTAATCTTCGGAATCCCCCTCCACCGCCCACCCCGTCCACTTGTCTGAACTACCCCTACCGCCCCTCAGATAAGTAACCGATCTGCGCTGCGCCAAAAACATGATGCCTTCAGCGCACTGCGGAACCGCAAGCGCATCCCGCCCTGGCTCGAAGAGATGGGCTTCAAGTCCGATGATAAGCTGAAGTGGAAGAACAATAAGGAGCAGGACGACGATGATGAGTCCGAGGGCGACGGGGCCGACGAGGCTCAGGAGGACGCAGAAGAGGAGGAACAAGAGGATCCAGACCTCGAGCAAGAAGAGGAAGAGGCAGAATTTAACGAGGAGGAAGAAGAGGAAGAAGCCGCCCCAGCCCCTGCAGTTGCTTCCAAACGTAAGCCAGCAGCGGTCTCGCGAACAGCCCCAGCGCAGAAAGTGAAGAAATCTGTCCAAAAAAGGCCAGCTGCGACCATGAAAAAACCTTCGGCGGCACTCCCGAGATCTGCAGCAGCAGGTGGGGGGGCCCCAGACCCCCCGCCAGAGCCCGAGCCAGTGATCAGCAACACGGCCGATAGTTCACCTGCAGGGATGCTCTTCGAGCCGTCGATGTTCGAACAAATCCAGGACATCATTTTTGCTAGCCAGGGGTGGATAGAGTAGTTGGGACGCGAAGGAGAAGGGCGCGTTCGTGAGGGCCTTTAGGAGGAGGAAGAGGAGAAGGAGGAAGTGGAAGGAGGCACGGGATGAGGGATCAGGCTCGCATTCCTGGCCTGCGTGTTGCCCAGTGCCCATCAGAAAAAAAAACCTATGATTTCCAATCTCCCCAGCAGGGTGTTCAGAAGCCCGACGCCGGCGCAGCGCAGAACAACGATCCGCCGCCCGAGAAGAGCAAGGATGATGAGGGCGTCGAACTACACTATTCGTATTCGTTCGACGGGGAGAGCATGCGAGCGTACAGGGTATGGAAGGAAGGCGACCCCCTCCATGCAAATCCCATGATCCACCATCATTCGTCTGCTCCATAATTATACCCCTGCACCCTTGCCCCTCCCATCTTCAGATCCCAGGTGAGCCTCGGGAATATAACAACGACTGGGTCGGCGAGAATGGCGTGGCGATGGCAGCGTGGCCCGACGGAACGAAGCGAGCTGTCGGAGATTTCAGCGCTTCAGACGTCGAAGCTTTGATCAAGCGAGTTGACTCGGGCAGCCTGCCAGCTGACACGTCTAGGCCATAGGGCACTGAAAGATTGAAGGGGAATGGGGGGGGGGGCAGAAGGTCAGAATATTCCATTGGATGGAAAATTTGAGGAAGGGGCGATGAGAGGGATCTCAGGCTAGGCTGCATGGGAGTGCAAGGGGCGAGATGTGCGTGTGCGTGTGCGGGGTGGAGGGGGGGGGGGGGGGGGGGGGGGGGGAGGGGGGGGGGAAGGGCGGGGGGGGGGGGATGCGGAGGGGCAGAGGGGGGCGCGAGGGCAGGGCGAGGCGAAGTCGCAACGTTTGTCTTCTTTCTTTTATATGAGCACGCAAACTTGCGATGCCTCGTTGTTTCGGATGTGCGCTAGCCTCTCTTTAGCTCGAATTTGCCATCTCAGCGCTTCTCCATGCGTCCATCGTTCTGTCGCTTGCAGGCCAGATTCCGAGAAGAAGAAGGCCGCCAACGTTACCGAATACATCCACAAGCAGAGCAATTTGCCCATCAAGGTGAAAGTCAAAAGCGACGCGCTCATGCCCGATGAGGTTACGAGGAAGAGGACAGTTGATATTTTTTGAGGGTTGCTGTGGGTTTCATTCGGGAGGCGGAAGGTGTTCTATTATGTTGCGAGCACTTTGACTGCGATGCTAGATTCTAGTTTCAGAGAAGTGACCTGAATACAATCAACATGACTGATAAGCGTTGACGTTTTTTCCTCACTCCTCCCTTCTGCTACCCTCATATGAGTTCCCCTCTGTCGCGCCGAGGATCGCTTACATCGAGTATGAGAAGCGGCAGGTGTGCCAGAAGGCGGCAACCGATGAGGCGCGGGCAATCGAGTGAGAGCATTGCATATCATATTTTTTGTGTATACATTTGTTTCCGATCGCATGAGTCCACGCCAAAACACGAGATGCCAATTTGTGTTTCCATATTGTATCTTTCCCTGCCATCACGGCAGCTCTCTCGATATCTGTGACTCCTCTCGTCGCTCGGCGCCCCTAATCTGGAGGTGCCAGAGGCTGACGCGAAGCGCTTGATGGAGAAGATCGCCAGGGAGTTCGCAGGCGGCGAGCTACAGAGGGACCTTCGCCCTTTGCCGCAGCTGGGAGGGATCAGGATGCTGCTTTCGTCGGGGTACTCTCTCGATCGGTTTCCTTATAGCTGAGTTTCGGCACAACTATAAATGCAACAAAAAAAGACAACAAACACATTCGTGTGTGAGCCACGATCGTTCGTTGCCGTCGGGTTTCGCCGAGTCTCATCGAGTCTCGTCGAGTCTCATCGAGTTTCATCGGCATGCTCCGCTTGCAAGATTTGCAAAAAAAAAAAAAACAGAAAATTAATCGCAAGATCGATCGAGCCAGGTTTCGCCCCCCTCGAACTCGCCATCCTCAATCCTTCCGCTGCCATTTGGCTGCCAAGCGCTGTGAAACACACAGGCGCTGGACCCAGCGCTGGCAGGAGTGAAACGCTATACTGCAGAAGGCTGGCTCGAGCAATGGCGGGCCGCCGCGAGTGGGGCGGCGCTGGCGCGCCTTTCTCAGGCTTCCTACTCCTTCCTCGAGGCCGCTTCCCCAATTCCTAACCCCCCTCTTAAAAGGCCAAGGTCATCGTCTTGGCGGGCGCGAGTGGCCAACTGAGGGCGGTTCCCGTCTCGTCGACGAGGCGCCGCGGTGGTTTTTTTCTCTGAAATTGGCGACCTCGGATCACTGAATTCGCCGCCTCCACCCCCTCAACCCCCTCTCACCTCTCGATCACCGCCCCTTCGATTGAGAGAGCGCAGGGATAGTGCGTCGAGAGGAAGAGAGAGAGAAGAGCGAGAGAGAGAGAGAGAGAGAGAGAAAACAAAAGAAAGAGAGAGAGAGAGAGAGAGAGGGAGAGAGAGAGAGAGAGGGAGAGAGAGAGAGAGAGGGAGAGACAGAGAGAGAGAGAGACAGAGAACGAGGAAGAGATATCTATATATATAGAGAGAGAGGGAGAGAGAGAAAGAGGCAAAGAGAGAGGCGAGGAGTACATAGAGAGAGAGGCAGAGAAAAGAGTCGAATGAGTGAGAGGAGAAGAGAGAGAGAGAGAGAGAGAGAGAGAGAGAGAGAGAGAGAGAGAGAGAGAGAGAGAGAGAGAGAGAGAGAGAGAGAGAGAGAGAGAGAGAGAGAGAGAGAGAGAGAGAGAGAGAGAGAGAGAGAGAGAGAGAGAGAGAGAAGAGAGAAGGGAGAGAGATGCTAGAAGATTGGGAAGGGGAGAAGGGCGAGGTTGATGAGGAGAACGTGGAGGAGAAGGAAGGAGGACAAAGAGGAACAAGGAGACGGAATGTGAAAACAAATTCAAGAGATGAAGGAATCAGAAGAGCGGAGTTTTTTTTTGAACCCATGAAGGTGCCAGCGTCGAAGGCCAGGCCCGTTGTGAGCCAGCCGAAATCCCCTGCTGTTGCTGCGCCCGGCCTGAGCCATGACCAGGTGTTGGCGCGGATCTTCCCCAATGGCATCCCAGCAGAGGTGCTGCGCGAGATCAACCGACAGGGTTTCAACGCGGCGGCGCCAGCGGTGGACCCAGGCACGCTAACCCTGCAGCGCAACGTGGCTGACCTGCAGAGTGAGATTGAGCAGTTCCCGCAGGACATCAGGGACTCCTTGGACGAACACATTCAGGCGGCAGAGGCAGCAGAGGCCGCACGCTACGCCCGCGATGGACCCATTCCAGCAGGATCGTACCAGGACCGCCAGCCAGATGGACCTTGGGAGTTTCATCCGACTCTGGGCCCAGTAGCTGTTGTGCCGACGCAGGTGGACAGTCATGCATCCTTGCCGCAGCCGTTGCCAGACGCAAGCGCCAGCTCTGGCCAGTCGCAGCCGACGACCCTGCCTGCCGTGGCGTTTCAAGAGCGCATCCAGGAGCTTCGGAGCGTGCCGTTGATGCAGAATGCACTCAACGTGGAGTCTTCGTGGGCCCAGCCAGCTGCCGCCCCGAAGGCGCCGGGCTCGCAGCCGCAGGCTAGCGGCCAGGAGCTCGCGAACCAGCTTAGGTTGGCAGCAGCCGAAGCCTTGCAGCAGGCAGACGCACTGCAGGCAGACGCATTGCAGTTGGCAGAGGACGAGCAGCTCTCCCGCTACTCGCAGCAGCAAGCAGCCCCAGCGGGCTCGTTGCCCAGCGAAGCGCTGATGAGCCAGCCTATTTTTCAGCAGATGGCGCAGCCGATCTACGTCGATGATAGCCCGCCGCAGTCACAGCCGCCACAGCAGACGGAGCCAGCAGTCTCCAAGGCCATCGCGCCTGCGGTACCCGTCAAGGCGCCTCCCATGGCGGCAGCCGCGCCTCTGGTGAAAGCAGGCGCCGCGCCTCCAGCGAAGGCATCATCCGAGGCCGTTTCGTTCAAGGCGCCGCCGAAGCAGCCACCTGCGGTTCGCACCCTGGCTCGCATTGGAGACGCTCTCGAGGCATTTCAGCAGCACGACCAGATCAGAATGAGCATCCTAGACGGGCAGGCCGTTGAACAGATCGAGAGCGACGAGTTATTTCGCAGGCAGCGGCAGCTTCAGCAAGTACAGCAGCAGCAGCAGCTTCAGGTCGCCCCAGTGAACATTTCGGAGCCTGCGGGAGAGAACACCGAGGATCCTGGACCCTCGAAACCTGAATCCCCATCTCAGCCCTCAGCCTTTGGATTCCCATTCCAAAACCCTTGGGAGCAGACATGTTTAGGAACTCTGGGGGGCATATCTGAATTTCCATCAGGATGAGTCAGAGGTTGACATGTCTTTCATGGGTGGGGACATCCGCAGTAATGCCAGCACATACAGCACCACCGAACCTCTGGATCCAGATCTGTGGAGCCCCTCAATCTTTGATCCTGAGATCAACACGAATGGCTCTGGAGGCGTCTGGTACACAAGCGAGGATCGAGGGTTTAGTTGAAACCACTATACCAGCCATCTCTGAAGTAACATTTGTTTTCGTATACCCCTCCCCTGCACCTGCATATAGTCAGTTGGGAGCCTCGCCTAGGAGAGAATTCTCGGCGCGGACGCGAACGAGGCCGCGGTGGAGCAGAGACTCATGCAGATCTGGAGGGCGCATGACCCATCGCAGGTTGACATTGAGGTCCTCAGCAATACCAACGGAGACGAGCCCAAGGCGCCCCCCCTCGGCATGTCTCAGGCTGCCTACGACGAGCTGAAGAAGGCGGTCGAGGAGAAATCATCGTTCCAGGCTCGCGGAGCTCTGGGATCACAATTTACGCGCTGGTTGGGCCACAAGGATATAGGGGGATTGTACACTTAGCGAGGAGAAGGATGAGGAAGAAGGGGAGGAGGAATAGAAGGAGCAGGAAGTGGAGGATGAGGATGGAGAGGGGGAAGACTCTCTCTACTCCATTCGTCTGTACTCCTGGCCCTCGCCTGTGCTCAATCACCGCAATCTCTCTTCGTCCCTGGACCTCCCTTCGTTCCTCATCGCAGTCACCGTTACATTCGTCTCTACTCGATCCTGGCCCTCCCTCCCTCCTCATGCCCCCCCCCTTCCAGCGTTTTTTTTTGGACCCAGCAGGACAATCGGAAGGAGCGCGAGAAGTGCGATAATCTGCAGGGCTACGACGCCAAGAAGGCGTTCCGGCTCGAGTGGGCCTCGAGGAAGCTCACGCAGATCAACGTGTCCTGCACCCAGGCCGAGCGCTTCAGGCAGACGGACGAGACGCAGAGCTTCCACTGGTCGTTCGACAGGATCGTCGAGGAGGAGGGGGGAAGGCACAACCTCGCCAACGTGAAGGCCATCCTCCATCTATCATTCTCCTCCATCCTTCCCATTTCAATGATCCTTCTCCTTACTTTCACTAATCTGTTCGGAGGCTGCCTCCGTCTACTGCCGCAAGTGCCTCGAGATGGGGGCCCCATGGGTGCTGTGCGACAGCATGACCGAGAGGCTCAAGTTCAAGTACGTGCAGTTGGCCAGCCGCGAGACGATGGATCGAGAGTGGACCACCACTCGCCGTTTCGAGATCGACAGCCAGGGCACGGCCACGAACGTTCGCTCCAACACTGCAGCGTCCAGCGGCGGCGCGGGCGGCAGCAGCGGCGCGAGCAGCAGCGCGCCAGCGCCAGCTGCCCCAGTTCTGGCAAAGGCCACAATTGCAGTTCAGGCGGCGCCAGTGGCATTGCCAGCGGCAGCGCGCGACGACGGTGATGACGACGGCGGCGCACCAGCACCCAAGCGTGCCAGGACGGAGGTGCCAGCTGAGGACGCTGCCAGGGCTGCAGTCGAGGCTCGCCGCGGGGCCGCGGCGGCCAGCAAAGGCAAGGCTTCATCGAAGTCTGGCGCAGCGACCAAGAAGCCGAAGCAGACGCCCGAGCAGGCATTCAAGGCGACGGTGTCCAAGTACGTCGTGCCCAGCGCTGCAGGGAAGAGCCTGATCGACACGATCAACAAGATGCCTGAGTGGTCGTGGGCTCGCACAGCAGCGACGCTTGGTGAAGTCGAGCGCTGCCACGCAGCGCTGATTGCGAACGTCCCTGAGCTGGTCGAGACTCACATCGGCGAGGGGTGGAAGGCAGTCGTGGACTCCTTCGGCGACGCTGAGCTGCAGGTGCAGCTCTCCAGCATCTCGGCGGAGATGGAGCCCCTTCTCGAGAGCCTTGAGGGCAGCATGAAGCGCGTGAAGGAAATGCACTCGCGCCAGGTCAGGTAAGTACGCCGTATACGCTAGCTGGCATGTACATACCTGGGTCCAGCATCTTGTAAGATGCGCTTGGTTCGGTGCGCGCGATTGCTACGCTTGCAATGCGCATAGGCACTGACTAATGTCTTGACCGCCGCGAGATGGCAATTTAGCCTTCTGCGCGTGCTCGCTCGAGATGCTCGAGGTTGCCAGCGCTCGAATTTTTCGAGTATTGCTGCTCTCGACGCGGCACTCTCAGCGCACCTGCTGAGGAGGAGAAGGATCGAGGAGGATTAGGATCGAGGAGGAGGAGGGGGAGGAGGAGGAGGAGGAGGAGTAGGAGGAGAGGAGGGAAGAGGAGGAGAAGAATGAGGAGGAGGAGGCGGAGAAGGAACCTTCGATTGAGCTACAGCCCATTCTTTGCGAGTTCTCGCTGCGCCAGCCGCAATTGGGGGCGGCAGACGCTTCGTTTTGACTTCGCGAGTCCTTAATGTGAAAACATGCCCCCCCACCGTCCGATCCACTCCTTCGATCCTCCTCCTTGTTTCCACGCCCCCCCCCCCCCCACTGCGCTCGCTTGCATATCCTATAGTTCCTTTGGTTCCTCTGACCTCTCAACCTTCCTCCCGCTGCTCCTCGTCTCTCTCTCTCTCTCTCTCTCTCTCTCTCTCGCCTGCCGCCTGTCATCCAATTGCTTTCTCGCTTCCGCCGCCGCCCAGGAACAGCTCTACACGAGGCGGGACGAGCTCGTCGAGTCTAATGATTATTGAGGTGGGACATGATCAGCGAGCGGGCGCAGGGCAGCTTCTCTCTTTTGTACAAGTGCAGCATGCGGATTCGCACGCTGTGGCAACTGCTCGAGAGCGCCTGCGTCTTAAAAATGCTTCCCAGACAGGCGCCAGAAGAGGCAGAACAGCGAACAAGTAGTGCAGAAGCCCCTCCCCCCCCCGGTGAAACTCTACCGGTGAACATACCGATGAAACTCGATGATACCCCCCCGATGAAACTTGCAGTTCACCTGTGTTTTTACAGCGTTTCGACCCCAAGTTCATCGATGAACACACCGGTGAAACTACCCGGTGAAACTACCGGTGAATCCCGATGAAACTCGATGAGCCTGTTTTTCAGGGGGGATAAGAAAACCTGGACCCATATGATAACTTCTTTACTCCCTTAAGAGAATGTCGGCTCGAGCCGCATCAGAAACACATGCCCAACGCAGCACTTAGTGGGCGCAGCTGGCGCGATGAAGCGCCCGATGCCCATTCGGAAATTGACAAGGGCGAGCACGCTAAAGAGTTTCTATCCTTCGTCACAGACATGTATCTCTCGGGGCGATGGGCGGGCTCCCATGTGGCCACCTTGGCGTGGCACGTGTCCTTCTGGATGCCTGCAGCTGCAGCTATAGCCGCAGACCCCAGTACTGGCGCAGGCGGCAATGCCGTGAGGATGCCTAGCTATTTGAATCCCACCTCCCTGGTCTATTCCCCCCTTTCCCCCCCCCCGAAGAAATCCAATCGAAGGAGACAGGGTCGGGGGGGCCGATGCAACTTTTAGAAGGAGGGGGCCTCCCGCCAAGGAAGTTGGACACGTTTTTAGGCATCGAGAAGAATGACCCTCTGTTGTACGAGTTGACGGTCCCCATGCTGACCAAATTTGGCGAGGGGAGGCAGACCAGGGACTTGCCAGTGCGGCCGCCTCACGAATCGATAGATGCCGAGTTCTCCACATCCATGATAGAATGGTTTGCGCCGTGGCAGAGACGCAGGAGAACGGGTCACTAATCGAAAGGAGTAGATTGGGTGTGAGGATATAGGCGAGAACGCAGCAGCTAACAAACGCAGCCTATGCACCCCTGCCAGTGGAAAATAAGTGCGCGCCAGTGCAATTCAAGCAACGACAAAACCTGAAACGCAAGACAGAGAAACATACGTGAGTAATGACAATTCGTTACGATGTCTGCTTCGGAACGACACGAGACCTGCATAACCGACCGACAAATTCAAAATCGACCCGAGACTTCGACTGTGTTTCGCTTTTCTTCGATTCACCTTCTCGGGATCCGCTCTCCTCTCGGCCGTGCGAGGAGACTCGAGCCGTGGACACCTGCTTTCGAGAACCACCCCTTGGTGCGAGACATGACCGTTGAGCAGCGTTGCAACACGGTGGGATGCTGACCTTTTTGCTTGCAATGGCTCAGTTTGTCTCAAAGTGTGTGCTGTTTGCATTCATGCGCGCGTGTTTGCATGATCCCGCCATTTTGCCTACGTGCGAACCTTTCGATCAGCAGCTGATGCTATTTCGAACGTATTTGAAACACGCGTGCACAATGCCATTATATTCACACCGACCGCATGCCTTGGCTGCTAGGTGCCGCTTGCTATATACATGGACGCAACGGAGTTTACGGAAAAGGATTCTGTTCTCATTATTTCGGTCATTAACATCCTCAGCGGGACCCGCCACGTCTGCGTCGTCGTTCGCAAGAGTGATTTGTGCGAGTGCGGGTGCTTCAACTGGTGCAGCTTATTCGTAATATTTCATTGGCTTCGGTGGTCACCGCCTTAATTGCTCAGCCGCCCCCCTGCCGACCCTCTCCACCAACCTGCCTCTGCCGCGATCGAGCGAAGAGGAGTCACTTGAATAAAGTCGAACTTGTTCCCCTTAGCCGCTCGAGCGGCCATCATTATAGATGGCCGTCCATCTGGCGCGTGAGCTCAGGTCACTGCTTGCAGCTGCTCGTGGCGAGAGGCCTACATGCCGCCATGGTGGTACCGAGTGGATTGCATCAGACACATCTCGAGCGGATGCGTGTTCTCTTCCCGAGATGCAGTGGAGGGGAGTAGTGATCGATTTCTGCGGAGATTGGGCTGAGATTGCTTTGAGGTGCGGGTTTCCTACTTGGTCTCATCTTCTCACGCCCTGCCCGAAGTGCACGTGCAATAAGAGAGAGATCACCGACGATAGCCTCGACGCAGATTTCGATTTCGACGGCAGGTGCCACGACGAAAACTGGTACGAAACAGAGTGCGACAAGAGAGAGGCACTGGGAGCAGAAATAAACATATATTTCCGACCAATGCATTTTCAGAAGCCAGCGTTCAACTTCCGTCGACGTCTCCCCCCTCCCTCCTCTGCCCCGCTGCGTCGACGTCGCCGCCGTCGCGCCCACCCTGTGAGGCCCGCCAGAAAAAAAACATCGTGGCCGAATGGGCCCGACGACGCGCGACGATGGTGGACATGTCGGAAGGAAGGGGCTTGAATGTTAGGGAAGGTTTATATATATATATATATAAAGAAAAAAAACAGAAGGGATGGGCCCACAGGGGGAGACCAGCAACATAGCGGGGGGGCGATCAGGGGGAGCGCGGGCCGAGTGGCCAGCACAATCCACCAGGTCTGGGCGGGCATCGCCACGATGGACCAGGTCCGGAAATTGAGGCTCATCCTAGAATACGACAAGGAAAAATATCGAGGTAGAGGTCTCATGGAGAACTTTCTCGAGCTCGGACTTCGAAAGGGGGACCGCCTCGAACCCCAACCAAACTTGCCCGACATCGGCATGTTCGACTCTGTGGCCGAGAACGATCTGCCATTGCTGCTATCTTTCTGGAGGGACGGCGGCAGTCCGTCAGGCACGTACCATCGAAACCCGTTGATATGCAGGACTGCGTTTATTCACGCTGCTCGCCTGCGACGCGTGCCCATCACTTCGCCGTCTTCTATCTTCTTTCACCTCCGCGCGCGCGCTCTCTCTGCAATCCTTTTCCATGCCGCTTTACCCCCATCCCCCTCGTCCGTCGCCCGAACAGTTCTTACGAAGTTCGGCAGAATGCATGTTGCGGCATCTCTTGATTGTCTGAGTTGTTCCCTGGAGAAACACTTAGATGATCTGTATCCGCTCCCTCCCCCATCCACCCTTCTACTTATTGCAGTCACACTCTTGTTTGCAGTTCTTGTCATCCAACGCCTCCTGTGTCCGCGGCCCCAGGGAGCTGGGTACGAGCGTGCTGACGTTCTCCTACGACGTGCTCCACGTTGTGTTCTTAGGTATTGCGCAGTCGTATATTAACAAGGCCATGTGGACTCTCATTTTGTCCGACGCGTGGCGCGTCGGAAAGGCCAGAAAAGGAATTATGATCATGAGATCCTTGAAACGTTTTAAGGCTGAGTTAGACAGTTGGTACTCGAAGCAAGCAGATGCATACCCGACTATGAAATTGTCCAAGGTGCCATGGGACTTCCAAAAAACCCTGGGACGCATGCCGCGCCATTCTCGACCACCCTGTTTCGAATCGTTCGGTTCCTGGGGGGCGTGGCATTTCGGGGGGCTGTTCGGATTATCTGCCAGGTGGGGAAGATCACGAAGGGGATGATTTCCACGCAGAAAGCAGGCACTGTCAAGTTCAAAGGAGGCGAAACATCTGATATATTACCGTTTATAATTGAGACACTTCGCAACCATTTCGGACTGATTATGCCAACGTTGACGAACAAGCATGCTCTTCTTCGGGCTGGAGAAAGCCTCATAGCTTGGAAGCAGGCCTTCAAGGGTCGCGGAAGGTTCGCTGACCAAGAGACGTGTGATGAGCTTGTTCGATTGGGCCAAACACACTTGACGGAGGCAAAGAATGCCAGAGTGAAACTGTTTCCAAAACACCACGCGTTCAAGCATTTGAACAGAAGCGTCTGGAGCAAAGGATCACCCAATCACTATGCGACATGGTTGGACGAGAGCTTGAATTCGGTTCTGTCGAGCATTGCTGGTAGCATCCACAAGAGAGCCATGGAGCGCAAATCGTTCCAGAAATTCGACCTCCTCATGTCAGGCCATCTGGGTTTAATCATTTAGAGCGGGTCGCCGTCAGGCAATGTATTGTGCATAACATGCCCCATGCCCCCCCTCCCCCTCCCTTTGCTGACGCGCGCGCCGACCCCCCCCCCCCCCCTCCTCTCGTATAACAGCATATGGCTGCTAAGCAGGATTTTACCACATTGCAATCAACAGTTTTGGATCCCTGGGCCTCCGATATGTCCATGATGATAAGCTCAACGCAGGGATGCCGCATAGCATAGCACGGCATTGCGCGTCATCGCTCGCAGCTTTTGGTGCCCGAGGCAGGCGCCGAAAGCATTTGCAGGGTAGGCAACGCGCCGAGGAATTGTCTTTCTGGTAGAACTTCAGATCTGATGCCGCCGAGAAAGCGACCTGCTGCTCATCGAGAGATTGTCTATCCTGATCCTGTTTCGCCAAACAGTCTGCTGGGAAGATGCTCATATGGTTTCGTTGCCCCCCCCCGCCCCTTCCCCCCCCCCCCTCTCCCGCGCGCTTCGGCATCGCTCTCCCGCCCCCGCTGGGCACGCGGCCTTAGTGCACGGAAGCCTCGTCGATGCCTCGCGACGGGTGGGGGGGGGGGGGGGGGGGGGGGGGGGGGGGGGGGGGGGGGTCGGTGAGAAGGAAAATGTGAAACAAGTGTATCTCTTAGGTCGATATGTTCCTGCCTGGATAATATCTGCCGCTGCAGACCTTGTGCCCGACGCTCACAATCGCTCAGTTCACGCTTTGCTCCAAGCTGCTATTTCATGGCACGCTGGCCTTCCTGTGGGAGCTCGTTCTGATGACTGTTTTGAGGTGTGTAGCGATTGCATCAGCAAGGTTCGAGCTGGCCCAAACTATACGTACAGCTTGAAACTAGAATGCTATAACAGCTTCTGTAGTCAGAGCACGCGAACAGAGAACATGAGAGAGCTGGGGAGGACGAGGGTCGAGGCGCGGGTGCCTCTGCATCATCTGCTCGACCTCCACTTTGTCTTGCTCCCTGGGCGACGCGTTGGTGGGTGAGATCGGAATTGATTGAAGTGAGTGAGGGAGTTGGCGAGAGAGCGGTCAGCATAAGGGGGGGCAACGTGCGAGCCAGGCTCTCTCTGACTTTGGCTTGAACGCTAGCCAGTTTAACGGGGAACCCATCATGCTCAGCGGCATCATGTTCTTGATTTGGAGCGTTCACCGCGTCAAGCAAGGTGGTGCAGGGAGGGATGTAGGGACGGGGGCCGCAGGAGTAGACTTGAGGGAAATGAGGGGGGGATGGGGGACAGGTGCTATGCATGGCCACTGAGCCAAAGCAACATGCAAGAGCAACGCTTCCCCATCCCTTCTTTTCTACGCCCCTCGCCCGTCTTCTCGTTCCCTCGATCTTTGTTCTCTGATCGCCACTGCCGTGGCTCGAGAGACGAGGCAAGGATGATCCGACTTTTCGCGAAGCCACCTGGCCTGGGCCACCCCAAACCATTCCCAGAACATAGCATTCCGCCATGGCCACTGCCGTGGGCATCAGTAGAGCCACCCAAGTGGGCTCCTGAGATCATCGAGTATATCGATTTCCATAAAAACTTTGCCTCCCCCTTTCTTGTGGTACCCGAGCTCCCTACAACGTGACATCGAAACGCCTGGATACTGGTTGATCACAGCAATTCATCGGTATGTGATGCCACGAGATTTCGAGGATGACGGCTTCCCTTCGGACATGGTCGCACTACCCATGCAGATGGCGCTCGTTTGGAAGAACACAGATGGGAGGTTACCGCCATGCAGATACCCTCATGCAAAAACATGTTACTTCCCATTAAGCCGCGCATGGTATTAATTGATTTGCTCGAGCTGCCTCTTCCGATTCTTCTGATCTCGAGGCATTGCTGGCACGCCGTGCTAGACAACGGTTGTGACCCTTTGATCCTTGTCCTTCGCAGATAAATGCGACAGGCATTCTGGGCAAACGAAGTGTATGACCTGCCAGCGCATTCTTTTTCTCTTTTTTCATTCCCTCTCTCCCTCTCTCTCTCTCTCTCTCTGTCTGTCTCTCTCTCTCTCTCTCTCTCTCTCTCTCTCTCTCTTTCTCTTGCTTCCCCCTCTCTTCCCTCTCCGCTCAAGTTCTACCTGTCTCTGCATGGGCGGCAAGGGCGGCGCGCGAATTTCCTTAAGGAAGCCTGATGAGAGGGGGGGGGGGAGAGTAGCGCTTGAGAAGGAGAGCGGGCTCGATGCAGGGGACGGCGGCGCTTAACTTCCATTGCCCGTCGACGCCGCCCAATGCCTCCCTTCCACCCCCACCTCCACCGGTTTTTGGGCCCCGCCGAGGCCGGTTGTTTTGGGTTTGAGGTCTGGTTCCTCCAAGGGCATTCGGTCATGCGCTAACCCGCCCCAGGTGGTCTACTGTGGATTTCAGTGCCAACTTCGACTTGGCGTCGCGGACCCGCACGCACTATTCATAACATATTCGGAAAGGACAACCAGAAGCAGATCAAAGATGCCAACGACTTGATCAATGTACTGTTTTTTCTGGCTCACCTCGCCGACTTCCTTGATATCTGCGATTGCATCGAGCAGCCAGGACGGGCAATGTTGAATGGGGGGGCGGGGTGGGAGGGCATGTTTTTTCAAGCAAGGAGGCCCTCGAGATCAAGCTTTAAGCGCAACTCGAAACAACAGGGTCACGCGTTTAAAACACCAGGGGTAATCGCCAGAAGTGGGGCCCCAGTAATCCACTGCTTGCGTTTTCAAGTTTCTACGTGCATCACAGCCGAACGCGCTGACACCCTGCGCAACGCGCAGCCGACATTGTTCCCCCCCCCAAAAAAACAAACACATTCCACGAAAACGTGGGATTATCACAGAGGACAACAGGGGCCCCTTAAGACGCCTCTCATGCCATCCTCGGCATCTTCTTCGGTGCTGGATCCGAATATCCTCCGCGGCCATCCAGATAGTCATCGTGATCCGTGGGCGTTGGGCTGCGATGTTTTTTCTTCTTCTCGTTCTTCTCATCGCTCTCTTTCTTCTTCTTCTTCTTCTTCTTGGGCTTCCTATCTACGTCAAGTAGCTCCCAATGCCACGTCTCCTGCGCTGGAGGGCGGCACGGTAAACATTTAGTTGTCGGCCCCAGGACAAATCCAACGGCCCCCATGGAGGGCCCGCGTCAGTTGCCATGCGAGGCCAGGGGGGGGGACTGAGTTTTGAAGCCCCATCCTCGACATAACTGTCTGTTTGCTCGATCGACGTGCACTGCCAGATCACTGGCATGTCCACTGGCTGCTCGTCAGGGTCGTCCTCGTTCCTCAGTCGGAGGAGGATGGGGGGAAGGAGATGGATAGGGAGGAGAATGAGTGCGAAGACGAGTGTCCTCCACTGCCCCACGTACGCGCGGCTCCAGCGCTTGTGGAACGTCTGCTCGACTGGGTCGTACCACGACCGAAGTGGATAGGGAAGAAAAGGTTGGGAGATCGAGGATCGAGGATGAGGTGAAGGAAAATGACATGTCAGGCGCTCTGGTCGACCGCCCCTTGGGCGGCTGCTGCTCGGACATCGCTGGTCGGCCGAGCCGCCGCTAGAGGGGGGCGAGCGCGGCAGGAGGAGGAGGGGGAGGGATGGGGGGGGGAGGAGGAGGATGGGGGAGGATGCGGGGGAGGGCGAGGGTGGAGGGGTCGCCGAACGCGCCCCTTCTATCGGCTCCTGGCAAGACGCGGGTTTGGGGGGGACCTGAGCTCCAAGCCGAGGGGCCCTGAGAAGAAAAGCTGCGGGGGAAAATGGAGGGGAGGAGGAGGCAATGGTCGCACCCCCCCCCCCTGCTCCGCGCGGTCTCCGCGCTCATGGGGTCCTTTCAGGTTGACCCCGGGAGAGCGGGCGCAGGAAGGGTGGGCAGGGGGGCGGCTCTGGAGAACGGCCCGACTCGATAAAGCGACGGCGACAGCAACATTTTCTATAACCTTCAGCGCACCCCCCCCGCTCGGCACCAGGGCATGAAGATGAAATTTGAAGAGGGAGAGGTCGGAAGAAGAGACAGAGAGAGGGGGAGAGAGAGAGAGGGATAGAGAGAGAGAGAGAGGGATAGAGAGAGAGAGAGATAAAGAAAAAGAGAGAGAGAGAGAGAGAGAGGGAGAAGGAGGAGAAGGAGGAGGATGATGATGGGGAGGATGAGGGCACGGAGGGGGACAATGACGCGGCAACGAATGCGTTTCCACAGTTTTGCTTCTGCCCAGGTGATTGCCTCGTTGAATTCCACCCCGTCGTCATCGACTGGATGATCATGGTTTCGGGCGAGCGCCACGCGTTCAGGGGCCGCGCCGTTCTGACCACGTGGCAGAAATTCGGCCACGTTATTCGAAGGACTTCGGCCCCCCCTTGCCCTGCGCCGCCGCTCGGGAATGGCGCAGAGAGAAGGAGGGGGAGGAGGGGGGGGAGGAGGAGGAGGAGGAGGAGGAGAGGGAGGGGGAGGAGGAGGAGGAGGAGGGACCTGGAGGATCATACTTTGAAGCCTTACCTCGTCCCTGGATCAACCGAGCGAGGATTGAAGCAGGGAGGCAAGGGATAGGGAGAGAGAGAGAGAGAGAGAGAGAGAGAGAGAGAGAGAGAGAGAGAGAGAGAGAGAGAGAGAGAGAGAGAGAGAGAGAGAGAGAGAAAAAAAAAAGAGAGAGAGAGAGAGAGAGAGAGAGAGAGAGAGAGAGAGAGAGAGAGAGAGAGAGAGTAGACAGAGCGAGAGTAATAGGAATAACTATTCGGAGCGCGCGAGCGAGAAAGCCGAGGGATAAAGGGAGAAAAGGGCGGGAGAGAGAGAGAGAGAGAGAGAGAGAGAGAGAGAGAGAGAGAGAGAGAGAGAGAGAGAGAGAGAGAGAGAGAGAGAGAGAAAAAAAAAAAAAAAAAAAAAAAAAAAAAAAAAAAAAAAAAAAAAAAAAAAAAAAAAAAAAAAAAAAAAAGGCGCCCATCCATGGCCTGCCCACCCCTTGCCCCTACGTCCGAGGGCCGGGCTGGGCAGCGGCCGCGGGATGTACACGAATGAGCCCACTTTATCTTTTATATGTTGCCATTGCCTGGCGGGGGGAAGCACACGAGAAGCAGGGGGTGACGCATGGGGGGGGTCGAGGACAGGGGAGGGATCGCAAACAACTGCGCCCGCATCCCAGGAGTTTTTGGACTCGCTATGCCGAGAGATGATGGCTCGGGAATAGGCCCTGCGATCAGTGCTCTCCCTTCCTACGCGCTGCTACTTTCCTCGCATCCTTCCTCCTCCTACTCAGCGCCCTTGCTCAATCGCCCCCTCCCCGATATCCTCCTCCTCGTCCTCCTCCTTCAGTTTTTCCCCTTCGCCTCCTTCTCCTCCTTCTCCTCATTATTTTCTCCCTGTCGTTTCCCCTGCTTTTGTTCGCGCTATCGTTCGCCCTTCCTCTGGCCTGCACCTTTGCTGCAAATTCGCGGGCGGCCGCTGGCCTGCGCAGCGCTCGAGCTCGATGGAGGCGCGCCCGCCCTGGCGCGCGAGGGGCCTTGCCTGAAACCGATCCACGCGCGCGCGAAAGGGTCAGGCTGGCGCGATCGGCAGCGAAACTCGATGAAACTCAACGCGACTCAGTGAATCTCTGGCGCGCTGCAAGCGGCGGCCGAGAGTTGCGTCAAGTCTCATCGAGTGTCGCGGTCGATCACGCCAGCCTGGAGGAGCGAGGGTGGGCAGGAGAGTGCTGGAGGAAGGCTGGCACCGCTTGCATGTTCTTCCTCCTCCTGCTCCTTCTTCCTTCTCTTTCCCCTTCCTTCTCTCCTCCTCTTCCTCCTCCTCCTCTCCCGCCTCTCCCTCCTCCTCCTCCTCTGATCCCTCTCCTCCTCCTCCTCCTTCTCCTCCTCCTCCTTCTCGCCCTCCTCCTCCTCCTTCTCCTCCTCCTCCTCCTACTCCTCTACTTCTCTCCCTGGCTGAGATTTCTTTGTGTCTGGATGCGCAGCTGCAGTGCGATGCTTCACACGCGTTTGTGTAGTCTTTATTGCTATTGGTTATGTGCATGCGTAAACGTACGTATTATAACAGTTGTGTTACACTGTACATGTAAATACATACATTGCACATATAACCACATGATCGTATGCATAATTTCAGTAACATGTGCATTTCAAAGTTTGCAAGGCAAGCGCATGCATTTTAAATAACAGAAAGCGGCACGACGCACGATTCATGCTCATCCGATCCTCTGGGATAGGCCTGGTCGCCGATGGGCGCGCCCAGCAGCTTGAACCCACCCCGCAAGGCGACGCGGCTAACGCCAGTTTCAGCCTCTGTTAGCAAAGGGGCGGGGAAAAGTCCGCCGGTCTGCGGGGGCGCGCCCAGACGGGGCAACGAGCTCGCACTTGCCAAGGTTCAACTCCAAACCGCGCTCCGGGCACCGGGCTTGTAGTAGAGCTAGCGCTTGCGCCACGGCGTCCGCGGGGCCTGCCTGGAAGCCGTCGTCCAGGTAGAACGCGCGCAGGTCCAAGGCTTGCTGGCCAGCCAGTTCCTCCAAGACGTCGTGCACGGCCAAGGCGAAGAAGAGCAGCCCCAAAGGGTCCCCTTGCTGCACGCCCGCCTGAGACAAGAGCCTGTGTTGGCCGAAGCGCAGGAATGAGTCGAATGAGTGCTCCGCGTAGGTCCAGCGCGCCCAACGCTCGAGCTCTGGGAAACGGGAGCGCACGGCCCGCAGCACGGCTTGGCTTCCCGCTTAAAGGAGTTGAAAGCGCTGGCGAAATCCAGCTTGAGCAACACCTTGCCGCTGTCGCTGGCGTTCCGTTCGCACCACTGGCGCACGCCGTGAATCGTTGCGTCCGCGCCGAGACCGCTGCAGCAGCCTGTCTGCAGCGGCCAGAGGGTCTGGCGGGCGCGGGCCTTCACGTGCTCGCAGAGGACCTTGCCTGTTAAGCGGCGGAGGACTCACCGATAGCGATCGGCCGCAGCCCCCCGTCCTCCTTTTCCAGAGCGACCAGGCTTGCTCCGGCCAGGTGCGGCGCAAGCTGGCGGGGGGCGCATCCCAAGCTGCAGATACGAAAAACAATACAATGGCCAGTAGCAGGCACCTGTGGCGGCGCGCATGCCAGAAGAGCCGCAAAGCGCCCTCCTCCACTGGTGCCGGTTCGGGGCAAATGGGCTCTCGCGAAGGACCGAAAACCATGCACTGTGGGAAGGGGTGGCTCCCGGCAGGGCGGCTGCAGACCCCAGCACCGTCGCCGTCGCCGTCGAAAGTGACTAGGGCCTCCTGCATCGAGGGACCGTTGTCGAAGACCGGCCAGTCGAGGCAGAGCATGTAGCCGACGCAGTCCTGGAAAAAGGTGGACTCCAGGGCGCCCGCGATGGGGACCGCCTCCGGGGACGCCAGGACGGAACCGTAGACCAGGTGCAGGATGAGCTTCGGAATGAATCCGAAGCCTTGCCCGGGCGGCCGCGACTGCACAGCGAAGCTGTGGGCGCTCCCACGCCGCCGGGGCACCGCTGCGCGCGGCCGGCCCATGGGGGGAGCCCGCGGAGGCGCCATGGCGGCAAGGCACGGGCACCACTTTGGAAGCGTGTGACCGCTTCCCGCTCGCCTTCCACAGGAGAAGGGATCCGCGTGCTCACGGACTCTTTGCGGCCGCGGGTGGCCACCCCGGGGCCATAGTGGAGCTATGTCGGAGCCAACTTGAGCCATGCTCATCCTCATCCTCAACATCACTACTGGCAGTCCAAATCACAGTCATCGCCATTGTCGTCGTCATCGGGTCTCTCGTGCGGGCTCTCCTCAGCTTCAAATCGCCCTCCTGCTTCTCGTCTTGCTGCATTCCTCCTTCGACTCGCCCTTGACCGCAAAATCACACTCCTCCAAATCATAACGTGGTCATCATCCCATTGCTACGTCCTCTCGAACTCATCGTCCGACTCCCCTCCTCCTCGTCATCATTATCCGTGTCCTCCTCGCTCCTCAGTTTCCGCATTATCCTCCTCTTCGTCCTCCTCATCCTAAACCTCTTCTCCATATCATGACATTTCTCATCCTACCCCTACCCTCTTCTCATGGTACTCATCCCCCGCCACTTCACCCTGTCTTGAGTTTTTCCCGACGGGCCTCCGAAGACCTGATCCTTTCCCTTGGGCTGGCTCTTCTTCCTGAGTTGCGCCTCGCGAACCTTCCGCCGTCATTCCTTCACGACGCGAGGGGCTCTGGGAAGACGCGACCCCAGGATCTCAGGGCCAGGGCTGCCGACCCAGACCCCCGACGTCATGATTTTTCCATAACTGAAGGGGCCCCAGGACACACAAATAAATACACACAATTGAAAGGATTCCCCATCTTTTCCCATATTTTCGGGGTTTCTGTCGCCCCCCCCACAGCCCATATTTTCTCATATTTTCTGGGGAATCGACGATTTATTGTGTCAGTGTGTTTTTTCTCCTCCTGAATAACGTCGACCCCCGAGGTCCGGCCCCCTTCCCCAGGACCGGTCCTTCCTGCCGAGCCGTGCTCTGACGGCCCCGAGGCCCGCAGCAAGGGCCCGCAGAGGCCGACAAGGGCCAACAACCTCCCGTCCTGGTTTTGTCACTACTCGAGGCGGTCTGGGAAGGCCCCACTCCTGAACGGTTTCCCCCGGGGCCGTCGGCGACCCGAGGAGGAGGAGGAGGAAGAGGAGGAGGAGGAGGAGGAGGAGGAGGAGGAAGAGGAGGAGGAGGAGATGGAGGAGGAGGAGGGGGACGAGGAGGAGGCGGAGGAGGAATAGGAGGAGGAGTGCGCTGGCCAAAAGAGAGGGACGAGAAGAGGGCAGGCGGACAAGGGGCGAGACGAGGGCAAGACGTCGTCGACGCAGCGGCGCGCGGCGGCGCCTGCGGGGCCGCGCCGAGCAGCGCGGACAGGTCTGACCTCTGCCTGCAGACCTGCTGAAAACGGGCCCCTGCCACGGCGACGGGTGACGCGGGACGAAGGCGACAGGCATGATAACAATGAAAACAGGCATCAAAATACAACACGATGGACAACAGAGCACGATTGTCAAGAGGAACAAATCTATAAATCTGAATTCTGGCGGCACCAGGGGCAAGGCAAAACGCAGAAGGGAGCTCTGGCAGGAAAATCCCAATGATGTCGAGCCTCGGGCATTCAATCACATGTTTGAGGGTGTCAGCAGCACGTAGGCCGCAAAACGGGCAATCCTTGGTGGCATTCCGAAAACGCCCCGAGGTGCACCAGGCATTACACACAGTTTTCAGAAGCGAGGCAAGGACCGAGGGCGGAACGAGAGGGGCGGCCCTCCTGAAGGCCAGGAAAACCAGATCCAGATCACTGTAGCACAGGCGGGGGTCATTTTTGTGCAGGCGGCTCAGCAGCTGGGGCGCTTCACAGAACGAGGGAAGAGTTCACGCAGGAAGAGCTCCGTCTTTTTCTGAAGCGGCACCTCATCCCTCGGCACGTTTGGGATACTGGTCAGGAATTCGAAATTCTCGATCATCGACCGTAAGATTATGCTTTTCCACCAGGGGTGCATACGCCAATTTATTACACACTCATCATCTTCTGAGAATTCTTCTAGCATCCTTCGGATTTCGTGGAAGGCAGGGGAGTAGTAAGCAGCACGGTATCTGGCGGCACGGCATGTGCGCTCCAGCGATCTGGCGTCCAGGGGAAAGCCCAGCTGCGTCAGGCCCTGCATCGTCGAGGCCGTGATAGCATTGTTCGGCCCGACAGTGGGCTTCTGCAGGCCAGCGCGCTCCAGGCTCAGGCAACGGTTCGTGGGCTCCAAAAACTGGCCGATGAACGTGAACACAGAAAACGCGAGCATGATATAATGTGCCACAGTTTTCGTGAGGCCCAACTCGAGGCCTCGAATCACCTGGATCCTCTGGACGTACTTCTTAAGGGCAGGCTCCCAGGAATCGAACACACTATCGGGCCCCAGCCGCATGCCAAGATATCGCCCTCGGGGGAGCAACTGAAGGCCCAAAGTATCGGCCTGAAACCCGCGCGCCCCAAGTGCTGCAAGAAAATCTGCCTCCGAGATCCCCAGAAGGACGATCACCGTTTTCTCAGCGTTGATGTGCAGGCCCATACAAGGCCCAGCGAGGTCGCACACCGACATGCTGGAAACGAACGCCTCGACAATGTCCCCCGAGCTAATCCCCACATCATCAGCGAAGGCCCCCAGGCTGTGGAGCGGTCGTGGAAACAGGAGGCAAATCA
This sequence comes from Prorocentrum cordatum, assembly GCA_963575745.1. Classification (NCBI taxonomy): domain Eukaryota; class Dinophyceae; order Prorocentrales; family Prorocentraceae; genus Prorocentrum; species Prorocentrum cordatum. The sequence continues at coordinate 193,470 of CAUYUJ010022592.1, read as the reverse complement.
TCCGCAGCACGGGGTCGACGGCGAGTGCGAACAGCGAACCACTAACAGGACATCCCTGCTTGATGCCGCGGGAGAGCCAGTAGCCTACATCCTGGTGCATTCCCCGATACGAAATAGCAATCCAAACATTGGTGTAGAGGCATTGAACTGCACGAACGAAATAGCCTGGCACTCCCATGGCACGCAGAGTGGCAAACATAGCTTCGTGCAGCAAGCTCGGGAAGGCCGCGCGCACATCATGCAGCACGATGCCGCACGCCGAGACAAGACGCTGGACATACCAGTGCATCGCACGATATTCGAGCTCGAGAATGTTATCGTTCATATTCCTCCCTCCCACGAAGCCTCTCTGTTCCTTAATGCACGAGCATCTGCAGATGGCAGCCAGCGGCCTGTCCAGGGCAAGCGAGACAAGCTTATTCGAGGTGCACGACACAGTCAGCGGCCTCGTAACTGAAGGCGCGCGCTTTCAGAGCGAGGAATCATGTTCATTATCGCCTTTGGCCAGGAAAATGTTGTGGCCGTAATTAAACTCTGGGTGACACTCGCCAACATCAAGGATGTGCTCGCACAGATTGAATAAGGCCCGTCCTCCTTCCTCCCCCGCTCGACTCCAGCCCGAGTATGGTATCCCATCCGGCCCCGGGGCGCTGCCGCGTGGTCTCTTCATCGTGTCAAAAAAACTCCGCCTCCTCCAACCTCCAGATAACTACTTGAGGAACTCTCTGTACGTGCACGAGCAAATCATTAAGCGCAGCAGGCTGAATGGCAACAGCAGAGTGCACAGCTCCCCAGAGCCGAGCGAGCTCTCGAGCGCCAGCGACTGGGTCGAAGATGGGGGCACCGAGCGCGTCGGCTATAGCTTGCAACGAGATCTGGGCACCACGTCCCTTCCACGCCGATCTGAAGGTGTAAAGCTTGTTCATAGTGGATTTCTTTTGGGCCGAGGGGATGTTCACGTCGTTCTGAATTTCTTCAATCTGCTCATCTATCTGCTGTCGCTTTAGATTCGCTAAGAACGTGTGGAAGCCCACGAGGTTCGAGTAAGCGCAGAGCTCGACATTGAAAAAACGCTGGAGCATCGGGTAGGCCTTCACAGCCCTACGTAGCACACCTGGGGCCTTGGCTCTCTCGGCTCTCATAGCAGCAAGAGACCAGGAGATGTACTCAGGCAACGAGCTGGCGCCCATCTGCTCAAGCTTGGCTAGTAGTAGTTTAGCTGCTACCTGTATTGCGTTGTGTACCTCCTCCACCCGCTGTATAGGATCATCATCAAGATCACCTCCTCCTTGCAAAACCTCCTTGAACACAGCGGGGAACATTTTGTGCTTGGAGACCCAGGGCTGCACTTTCGAGGTCCCACTGAGGCTGGGGGGCGCCAGGGCCAAGAAAACAGGCACGTGATCAGAGAGTGTGGCGAGGTCTGCTGCACAGCCAATCGTTCCAGAGCTCGGGGAGAGGTCCAGGATCATGCTAGCAGGGATCGAAATGTAAATCCTGCCGAGGCGCCCGAGCGAGAGGACCACTTTGCGCCCCTCGTCGTGCCCTTCGACACGACGTGTGAACTGCGGCTGTTCAACCTCGACCATGTGTGCAAAGAGCCGATCAAACAGCTTGGCGAGGCTGTGGGTGGGGTGAACGAGCCCCCCCCGACACTTGGAAGCTGCCCTCGCCCTGCGCAGGGAAGTTAAAGTCGCCACAAAGAAAGACAGAGCACTGCGCTCGAGGCCGAAGGGCATCACGAATCTGCACTAGCTGACGCTTGCGTTCACGCACACGGAGACCAGGATCACTATGCACATTAACAATATGGATAGCATGCTGGTCATTATGAAGAACAACAGTGTGTATACGCCCTTGTGCAATGGCACGATGTTGCGCGTGTGTAGACGTGCTTCGTACCCGAGGATGAACATACATAAGACTACCACCAGAGTGAGGGTTACAGAGAAAGGTCGAGAAGCCAGAGAGCTGATATACCTCACGCTCCAGGGCACGGAAACACTCGTACGTCCCGCGAGCCTCTTGAATACATACTACATCATGATTCTGAATCATATTGATAAGCTGCCTGATCTTTGCGCGGTGGGTGCGCTGCGGGGCGCGCAGTGCGCCGAAGAGCGCACGAGCATTCCAATACACAACTGAAAAACGCTTGCACGGCAAGAAAGGACTGCATCGCATCGGCAAAGCAGGCCAGTCAACCGTAAACGACGAAGAAGAGCTGGAGGATGAGGGCGTTGAGCTTGCCGAAGGTGCCGAACGCGCAGAAGACCCAGCAGGACTGGAAGCCCCAGACGAGCTGGACGACGAGGAAGAGGCTCTTGCTCTTCTCGCTGAAGTTGCAATTCTGCCTGAAGACCGAATTCTCTTCGTAGGTGGTGGTGTGGCGTGCTGCTGGTCGTCGCTGTCTGCCGCTTGCTCAGGTGTGGAATGCGCACTGCAAGCGCCCACGCAGAACGGGACACCCGAACCAGTCAAATCACTATCCACCGGAGAGGCGAGGATCCCCAGGGGTATATCATGCAGGTTGGTCTTCATGCGCTGCTGGCTTGGCAGGGCGTTCTCCTAGATCAGGATGCTCTCAACAGTGCTGTTGATGGTGGCGTCAGTGAAGCCGAGCTTCTTCAATGCCACGACGTTGGGAGTGACGTCCAGCTGCATCGGCTCTACGCCTTTCACCTGGAAGAGATTTTCTGTGTCATCATTAGAGATCAGCCATAACGAACCACGAAATCCTTGCGAGCCCAGCGTATAAGAAATACTCCATTTGTTATTGGCCTTGGCTGTCTCCATAACCTTGGACCAGAGGACGCCGAGGATACGGTTGACTTTGCGGATGGCGGGCGGTGCATCCATGCGGATCTTCAGGTCACAGTCCGTGTTGGTGCGAGGGTCGCGCCACTTCACGCCCAGGGTCCGCGCCCACATCAAGAAGTCCTTGGCCGCCTCGTTCGACTCAAAGATGATACTGTATGCCGTTTGGAAATTGTGCGACTTGGGCACCGCCTTGATGCCATTGGGGACGTGCTGCTGGATGAGCTGTGTGGCATGGGCAGTCATGGCCTTGGCTAGCAGCGGCCTCGGGAAGCCAGCGATCCAGATCTTGCGGTTGTCCCTCTCCTTCTCAGTCTCTTGAGATGCAGCCGATGCATTCGACCTGGTCGATGGGGTACGCGAAGACAGAGCAGCAAGCTCGGCCTGCATCTTGAGATTGTGAGCCTTCATGTCCTTCAGCTGGCTGTCAACAGCTTCAGTCATGACGGCGGCTGCAGCAGATTGGGTTGCCTCAATGCTGGAGCTAGTTTTGTCCTCTATCGCCTTCATTCGAACAGTCAATCCGTCAATCTTCACCTCGTGCTCATGAATGGTTCTTTTCACCTCTGTGACGTCATCTTTTGTGGCCATGTTCGAACGAATGTCACCCAGCATCTCTCGTAGCCAGTCAGCATCGCCAGTACGCCCGCGCTTCGGGACTGAACCGTCTTCCTCGGCCACAAGCGTTGGGCACATCATCTCATCGTCCGACGCCATCGCCGTGGAGCGGCAGCACTGATTCGGAAGATGCCTAAACGGAGCTGTCCTGCGGGCGGCCGATGACCTGGCCTCGGGAGCAGGACACAAGGCAGCTCGAGGGCACAATGCCTATGAGGACCACTTTGGCCCTCAGTCTGGAATCTCGCTACACCGTAGCTTTCATCCAGACTTGAGCCAAAATGGCTTGAGCCAAAATGGCTACGGAAGGAATAGGAGGAGGAGGAGGAGGAGGAGGAGGAGGAGGAGGAGGAGGAGGAGGAGGAGGAGGGAGGAGGAGGAGGATGACCAGTGGAAACCCAAAAGTCATCAACGATGTTGGAATGAACCCTCCCTCCAAGCTCCCTCTTCATAGGGGCCGGTTCATTTCCATTCAGGGAACTGCCTCATTGGAAGGCAACAGTTTGAAGATCCTGAAGCATGCCAAACACTTGTTCTCTGGACTTCAACGCCACGTATCAACATGACTGCTGCGTCTTGACGATCCAGACTCGTGCCAAAAAAACGCCTTTTGGGGGACTTCAACACAACGAATCAGCATGACTGTTGCGCCCGCATATTCCTGAGTCCTTGCAGAACACCATTTCTGGTATGCTGATCATGGGAACCCGCGAAACTCTTGCACATGTTTACGACGAATGTGCGCGGCGCTGGGGCGAGAGCCACATTTTGAAAAGAAACCGCCCTCAATCAGTGAAACTCCTGCCAATTCTTAAAACGAATGTGCGCGGCGCTGGGTCGAGAGCCACATTTTGAAAACCACCCGCCCTCAATCCGTGAAACTCTTGCAAATGCTTCAAACGAATGTGCGCGGCGCTGGGGCGAGAGCCACATTTTCAAAGCGACCCGCCCTCCGTCTGTGAAACTGGTGCCACTTTTTTTTCAGCTCCAGAGTCATAGATGGTGAGGAAGTCTCAGGCGAACGCCCGGCACGCCCTAAATTCTGTCGGGGTGCGACAGGGAGGAGTATCTATATAGGGGGAAAACAAACCTACCTCGCTTTTGACCACCCTCGCTTCCAAGAGATACCAAACGATGCCAAATTGCAGCCTGTACTGGTCAGGCCGCTTGACGAGGAGGCGCGTGGTATGGCTTGGTTTTGCCTGGAAGCGAAAGCGGGGTAGGTAATTCACGCTCTGACTATAAGGAGAAGGATTGGAGGAGGAGGACGGGTCGCCTAAGCCCTTCGGAGAAACCTTCCACCCACTCCCCGCACGCGTGCCCGCCGAGCACCAGCGCTCTGCCCCGGCTGTCGCCGGCCGCCTTCGGCGCCGCCGCCGCGGCCCCCTCGCCCGGGCCGGCCGCGCCGCTCGCCCGCGAGCCGCGGGTCGCCAGGGCCACCCGCGAGCAGTCCTCCCGGCTGCACGACCACGACGACGACGACGATGAGGACGACGACGACGACAACGACGGCGACGACGACGGCCGACGAGACGACGACGACGACGACGGCCGACGATGTGGTGACGTTCAATCCCCGCGTTTTCCTTCGAGTTCGGCCATCGGGGGCCGTTTTCGGCCCTGGAGACCATGAAGAATGGATCCGGGACGAAACGCTAGACCTGGAATGTGTCGGGGCCTCTGGGGCCGCGGATTGAAACATCGCATAGGCGGATATCAAGGGATGCGCTTGAGATGTTAGCCAGCGTGGACCCCAAGCGATAGATTATTGCTTCGTGGATGTGCATGCTATGTGATGCATTCTACGTGGTGCGGGCTATGTGGTGCAAGCTCGACGGACCCCCCAAGCGCGGAACGCGGCAACGAGGCGGCGGCAACGGGCAGCGAAGCCCAAAAAGTGGGCGGCAAGGAGGCGGCGAAACCTCGACGGAATCCTGGAAGTAGGCGGAACGAAGCGGCTCCGTACGAGGCGGCAACGAGGCGGCGGCGCGACGATAACCTCTACCTCTACGAACCCATCCAAGTGGGCGGCATCGAGGCGGCGACGGGTGGCGACGCGGCGACGCCTCGACGCCTCGACGGACACCCCAAGTGGGCGGCAACGAGGCGGCAACGGGCGGCGACGCGGCCGAACCCCTGTGGAACCCGAGAAGCAGGCGGCAACGAAGTGGCCACGCACGAGGCGGCAACGAGCGGCAACGCGGCGATGACCTCTACGGACCCACCCGAGTGGGCGCAGCGGGGCGGCAACGGGCGGCGACGCGGCCAAATTTCGACGGAGCCCCCCAAGGGGGCAGCAACGAAGCGGCGCCGAGGCAGGCAGCAACGGGCGGCGACGCGGCGAAACCTCGACGAACCTCGCAGGTGGGCGGCAACGAGGTAGCAGCGACGAGGCGGCGACGAGGCGGCGACGCGGCCAAACCTCGACGAAACCATCCAAGCGGGCCGCAACGATGCGGCAACGAGGCGGCAACGGGCGGCGACGCGGCGAAGCCTCGACGGGCCCCCCAGGTGGGCGACAAAGGGGCGGCAACGAGGCAACGAGGCGGCAACAAGGCGGCAACAGGCGGCGACGCGACCAGAACGTCGACGGACCTCCCAAGTGGGCGGCAGCGAGGCGACATCAGGGCGGCAACGAGCGGCTACGGGGCACAATCTCGACGGAACTATCCAAGTGCGCGGCAACGAGGCGGCAACGGGTGGCGACGCGGCGAAACCTCGACGGAATCCCCTGAGCACGCGGACTCTAAACAGCTGCGTGCGAGGCGGCAACGAGCGGCAAAGCGGCGAGACCTCTACGGACCCATCCAAGTGGGCGGCAACGAGGTGGCAACGGGCGGCGACGCGGCGAAACCTCGACGGACCCCCAATGTAGGCGGCAACGAGGCGACGACGAGGCGGCAACGGGGGGCGACGCGGCGAAATCTCGACGAACCCACCCAAGCGGGCGGCAACGAGGCGACAAGAAGCGGCGACGCGGCGAAACCTCGACGGACACCCCAAGTGGGCGATTGGTTTTTGTTCCTCCTTCACCCGCCAGGGTGCCGGGCGACAGGGTGCCGGGCGCCCAGGCGCCGCACGGCTCACCGCGGCGCGCGGGCCCAGAAGCGCTCCAGCGCCTCGCGGCGCTCGCGGCGCCGCCGGGCGTGCGCGCGGCTAGGCGGCTGCGCGGCGGCGAGCGCGAGGAGGCTGGCGGGCACCCTAGCCTTCGCGAGGTTCGTGAACGTCTCCGGCGGAATGATCGGCTTGGTGAGGGCGTCGCTGTTGCTGATGCTGCAGAGGCCCTTGTCCTGGAAGTACTCCGCCACCTTCAGCTTGGGCACCGCGGTTTCCACGAGGTAGGTGCACAGCAGCCGGTGGCTCGACGGGTCGGTGGCGTCCCGGCAGCCTACCGCCTCGTTCCCGGTCGGGCAGGTGCAGGGCGCCTCGACGGGGTCGCCGCTGCCCTCCGAGGGCGGGCCGACGCAGCCCTTGACGGCGCCGCCGTTGAACCGCTTGAAGCGCTCGGGGTCCGCGGCGCGCTTGCGGAAGAGCGCGGGGAGCCCAGAGCTCTCGTCGCCCTGCGCCTCCTCACACACCCCCTTCACCTCCGTCAGGCGGTCCAGCGCGTCTCTCAGCCGCTCGCAGGCTGCCTCCAGCGGGGCGCGGTCCTTCTTCCAGAGGGCGGCGGCCTGCTTCTGCGCGCCCTGCGCCTTCCCGTACATGCCCTCCATGCTGTCCAGGCCGCTCTGCCACTCCTTGCTCAGCGTGTCGATCTCCCGCTGCAGCGCGGCCAACCCGGCGGTGCCGTTGTTCCCCGCGGGCTGTCCCGCCTCTGGGGAAACCAGAGGATACCGATACCGCTACTCCACGGGCCTCTCCCGGGGTGCGTTCCGACCAGGATTTCGGGGCGAATCCAACGGTGGCGACGAGGGCCTCCCAGGACGCCCCCCAAAAAAGGGAAAACGGGCGGAGGGCAGCGGCATGGGTGCCTTTCCCTCCTCTGCGCCTCGCCCCCGCCTCTGCTGCCGGCGGCCGCGCCGCCATCGCTGGGCGGCTCCAGGGAGGAGAAAGCGAAGCTGGCCGGACCGTGGCGGCGCCAGGCCGCGTGGCTCGGGCCGGCGGCGCCAGGGAGGCCGCCAGGCTCGCCCCACAGCGCCGCGCGCAGCCCCGTGGGCATCGCGCGCGCGGGAGGTCCCCGCGGGCTCAGGCGCGGGCGGGGGCGCCAGGACCCGAGCGCCCTCGAGCCAAAACGGCCACAGACCCCCCCCCCTAAGGAGGGCGTCAGCGAGGCGGCGACGAGGCGGCGACGCGGCCAGAGCTCGACGGACCCCCAGGAGTGGGCGGCAACGAGGCGGCAACGGGCGGCGACGGGGCGACGCGGCGAAACCTCGACGGATCTCCCGAGTGGGCGGCAACGAGGCGACACCAGGGCGGCAACGGGCGGCGACGGGGTGAGACCTCGACGGACCCCCCAAGTGGGTGGCAACGAGGCGGCAACGAGGCGGCAACGAGGCGGCGACGAGGCGGCGACGAGGCGGCGACGCGGCGGAATATGGATGGAATCCCCAAACTGGTCGACAACAGGTGGCAACGAGGCGGCGACGAGGCGGCGACGCGGCGAAACCTCGACGGACCCATCAAAGTGGGCAGCAACAAGGCGGCAACGAGGCGGCAACAAGTGGCGATGCGACTATAGCACCTCTACGGCCCAAACCAATTCCGCCGTAAGACAGGTAATATTCCCTCTATGCAAAAGCAAAGAACAAGACGAAATGTTTCTTAATGTTAAGTCTATGGGGGCCATTGCAATGCCCACAAACCGTCAAAAACTGCTTTTGATGAAATGGCGGTCCTGGGGAAAAGAACGGGACGGGACCGCGTCCTGAAAAACGAAACACCAGGTCTCGAGAGCCTGCGACTGCGAAAGCAACAGAAGCACAGCAACAGCTGACTGCTACGGCTACACGCACAATGCGCAGTGCGCCCCGCGGCTCAACATCGCAGTTCCCTCCAGCGTTCCCATCAACGGCGCGCAGATCCAAAGAATAGGGCAAACTTTGCCAACACCTTTGGGGGCTCAAGGTGGGTGAGAACATCCAACCATGTAGTCCCGAGCACCGGACCTCAAATTGCGCGTTTGACAGGAGGGTGGGCGGGTCCAGTCAGACCCGTTCCCAAGGCGTTTGGGGCTCCCAGCAGGCCCTGTACGCCTAAGGAAGCGGTTCCAACTGCCTTGCAACGCGCCAGAAGCTTCCCAACAAGACGCCTAGATGGCCCCGGAAGCTTCGCCACGATTCCAGGAGGCCCCAAGAGAGACACCAAAACGCTTGCAGAAAGGTCGCGAACTGCCAAAAGTTCAAGCTTCCCAGCCTGTCTGGTTTCTCGGCGCAGCGTGGCTTCAAGAAGGCTTCAACGAGCTCCAAGGCTGGCCATATGGGTCCTATGAACCATCGCAAACGCCCCCAGAACGCCCCAAGGGGCCCCAAAGATGGGCCAACGCGTCGTAGGTTGCATCGTCGCCGGGTCGAGCGGGTGATGGATGCACAACGGCAGTCTCCAAAGTCAGAGACAGCCAGCCCGCAGCAGGCGCCGGTTTTGCTTAGTGGAAGCAATGTGGGTCTGTCGACCCGCCGCAGGCGCAGAATTGGTTGAAGCAATGGGAATGGCTCGCAGGGCGCGTTGTCTCTCGGTCGCGCGGGCGAGGGTGCACACTGGTGGTCTCCGCAGGCGCCGATTTGGATGAAGCAATGCCGAAGGTGGGTCGATGGGCGGGTTGCGGAGCGCAAGGGTCGCGTAGCGGGTCGCGGTCGTCGCGCGGGGTTCGCGGGCGGGTCGCAGGCGGATCGCGGGTGGGTTGCGGCACGGGTGGGTCGCAAGTGGGTCGCAGGCGGCTCGAAGGTTGGTCGCGACACGGGTGGGTCGCGTGTGGGTCGCGTCTCGTGCAGTTCGCGGGTGGGTCGCGGGCGGGTGCCGGGTGGAACGGGCCGCGGGTGGTTCGCGGGGCGGATCGCGGGGCGACGACGACGACATCAAAAACTACATGTTCAAAATGCTCGATGAATCCACATGCACTGTGCATATCTCATGATACCCCCCTCCTCATGGGGAAATTCGTTCATTCCCCAACGCAATGCTTGCACTTAGGGATTCTCACTTGCGTGCTATCATAGCTGGGCTCCAGTGCCAGTCCGGCCGGCTCGTCGCTGTCGGTCACCGCCCGTCGCCACCGTCTGGGCCCCAGTGGCGGCTCGGCCGGCTCATCGCCGCGTTGATTTGCACGGCTGTGTATCACTTGACATTGCCTTGCACTGCTTCGCATCGCTTCACATTGCTTCGCATCGCGTTGCATTTCATTGCATTGTTTTTCCTTGCTTTGATTTGCATTTCCTTGCACAGCTTTGCACTGCTTTACCTTGTTTTGCATTGATCTGCGTCGCACTGCATTGTAAATTGCTGCGCGTTGCCTTGCATTTCCTTGCAGTGCCTTGCATAGCTGTGGATTGCTTTGCATTGATTCGCATTTTGTTGCATTTGTTTGCGTTATCTGGCATTGGTTTACATTATTGTGCGCTGCTTTGCCTTACTGCGTCTTGCGTTACATTGCACTGTGTTGTATGTATTTGCGTTTGGTTGCATTGTTTGGTCTTGATTTGCATTGCTTCGCATTGATTGGCATGGCTTCACATGGCTTCGCATTGCTTTGCATTGTATTGCATGTTATGCGTATTGCTTGGCACTGCGACGCATTGCTTTGCATTGCTTTGCTTTGCACGACCTAGAGTACATCACATGATTTGCGCCACCCAGAGTGCACCACATGGATTGCACCACCTAGCATGATTGAATGAAGACAATGTTTCGGGTCAACGCTAGCTATCATGCGTACTGCGCCCGATATTCCCCCCCTCGGATCTCCCTTCCGAGTGAAAATACCAGCACCTCTGACGAGGAATTCGACCACCTGCAGATCAGAAGGCACATCGCCGTCGCGATCGCCCTGCCCGTGCCCTGCTTCTAAATACGACCAGGCCAGACAGGCTCAACTGGCTTTGAGTGCTCTCTCGAAACCCTCTTGGTGCTCGTGTGGGGATTACCTGGTGGCATACTGGGATAAGTCGAACACGGACTCTGTTCTCTCGAATCCTTCCAGGCGGCTTTGTTCGCGCCCACCGCAGCATCGAATGGGCCGCAAGGCTGATGAGACGGGCTGTCCATCGGAGGCGCAGGGGGCCGCCCACTGAGGCAGAACAACAACAACAACAACAACAACAACAACAACAACAACAACAACAACAACAACAACAACAACAACAACAACAACAACAACAACAACAACAACAACAACAACAACAACAACAACAACAACAACCTCAGAAGCGCGAAAGCCCTGCAACTCCAAGGAAAAACATGTGGAGCCCCTGGGAAACCCTGGGCTTCCTCCAGAGGCTCCCGTGGGCTCCAAGAAGAGAGGGGAACAGATCCCCAGCCCTCAATCCTCGGACGATGACGACGACGCCGACGCCCCCGCTGACGACGACAAAACGACGACGACGACGACGAGAACGACAGCGGCGGCGGCGGCAGCAGCGTCAGCAACAGCGACGGCAGGCGGCGGCGGCAGCGGCGGCGGCGACGACGACGACGACGACGACGACGACGACGGCGGCGCTGTCGTCAGCATGGGGAGAAGGGACCCTGCTATAGACGGACCCTGGACCCTGGACCCCGTCATGAATCGTGTCATTGACGACCTTGGAGCCCGAATGGGCTCCAGTGTGAGAGTGTGTGCATCGGGGTCATTGGTTGGAGGCGTGCCATCTATACACCGACCTGTTCGGGGCGATTCTTGTTGTTGAGTGCGTGGGCCAAAACGGCGCTAGCGTGGTTGCCGACAGAGGGCACGCATGCCATGCGCCCCGTCTGGGGCGCCTTTGGGAAGGCGCGGGAAAGGCCGCAGCGGCCCAGGCACCCATGGCGGAAAACCGCCGCCCATGGTTTTGACGCCGTCTCTGGGCGAGCGCTGCCTCGTGCCGACGCCCTGGATGCGCGCCCGTGGCCAGGCGCGCGAGACATGTTGGGCGGGGCCTCACGGCGGCCTGGGAACGCGCGCGGGCGCGCTCGCCAGCATCCCCACCCATCCGCCACATTGCGGAGGGGAGGACGATGCCGCCGCGAGGGCTTGAGCCAAAATGGCGACGGGCCCGGCGTGCCGAAATGAGCGCGGAGACGCTTCAGGTACGCCGCTGCTGGGGCCGCAGAGGAAGCCCCCCATTGGGTCGCGATCCGCGCGGGGAGCTTGCCGAGCTGATCACGACGTTCGCAGCAACGGCGGCGGATGGCATCGACGGGCCACCAGAAGCATGCAGCAGGCAGCGCAGCAGAGGCGGCTGCGAGCGGAGGAGGGCGGAGGGAGGCGGATTTCGCAATCTTCGCACACGCTTGAGCTGTCTTGGGGCTCTCCGGGGGGCCGTGCGAGGGCCTCTCCGGGAGCTCTTGGGAGTCTCTGTGCGCCTCCTCGGGGCATGGTGGAACCTCTGCTGGTTTCTTTTCGGTCCCTCTGGGGCCCGCGCAGAAGCCCTCCCGTTGCGATGCCGAGACGAGGACGCCACGCCTGAGTAAGGGGCTGGATAGTATCGAGCTACGGCGCTGTTGTCGATTGGGGGGGCCAGGCCACCGAGGCGAAAGCGCCATACTGGTTTCAGAGCCTAGGCGGTAGGCGCCTCTTCCGACAAAGAAGCACAGGGATGTCGAGCTGGAGCGTTGGTTCTGTTGGAGGGCTCGGCTGGGGCGCCAGGGCGGGTGCCCCATTCTTGCCCAACCGATATCAAGCATCGAGCGGAGGCGATGTTACCAGTCAGGAAAGCTGGCTTCAGCGCAGGACCGATAGCGACACTCCTGAGTCAAATGTGTGGAGGTATCATGAGGTATCAATCAGGAGCTTTACTCTTGCCGGAATGCAGACTCTCGAGGACGAGAGAAAGTCTCGCCCTCGCTCTTGATAGAAAGCGAGGAAGTATCGAGCGGGAGCGCTGTTGCCGGCTTGAGGTAGCGGTTGAAGTCCCGAGGCGAGAGCGCCACGCCTGAGTAAAAGTCGACAGCGAGAATCGAGATTCAGCGGTCTGTTTGCTGCAGTCAGATTCTCGACGTCGAGACAAAGCCACTCGTCATTAGCAAAAGCATCAAGGAAGCGAGTGGGAGCGCTGTTGCTGGCTTGTGGGGGCGCTGGTTTCGGCGCCGAGGCGAAAGCGCCACTCCTGAGCAAGCAAGGAAGCATCGAACAGCAAAGTCGTTGTGCGGGGGGCGCTTGTTTCAGAGCCTAGACGAAAGCACCGCTCCGGAGTAAAAAGCAATGAAGTCTCGAGCGGGAGCACTCGTTTTGGAGAGCCGGTATCCTGCCGCGCGCAAGAGCCCCAGTCCTATGATAGAACGAGAAGTATCGAGCGGGAGGGCTGTTGTCGTCGGGGGCCACGCTCGACGAAGCCCCAACACGCTGGAGCGCGGGCCTCGATCGTGTAAAGGGCATGTAGCCCACTCCGAGGAGAGAGCGCCACAACGAGTAGAGGGGACACAACTATGATAATTGATGGGTGACTGAACCTCAATAATGGACGACTGTTCGCTCTTCAGTGCTCGCGCGCATCTCAAAATGTATACTCCGAACCTTCGACACCCGCCCCCTTCGTCTTCGGTCGTACCCCCCTGGGGTGGTATATACCCCTTCCTTGCCTGCCACATGTACTTGGCGCTGCCACGAACATGGTAAGAGGGGGTAGGAAAGGGCAAACCGACAGAGCGAGGAAGGGAGGATGAAGCGAGAAGGCAGGGGACCCAGACCCCCGACGTCATGATTTTTTCATTACGTCGACCCCCCGAGGTCCCGACACATTCCCCAGGACCGGTTTCTCGTCCCGAGTCGTTTTTTGAAGGTCCCGAGGCCCGGTAGAGGCCCCCAGGGACCGAGAATAGTGAAAGACCTCCCGTCGCGGTTTCTTCATCACTCGAGGGGGAGCAGGAGGGACGGGGGAGGGGTGAGGACGAACGCAAAGATCCCACTGGAGAGAGACGCGAGCGCAACAGGAAACACGAACGCAGGCGGACCCTACAGAAGCCCAGGGTCCAGGCGGGCGACGCCCCTCGGGCGGGGCCGGGCGGGCGGACCCCATCGGGCGGGCCGCGCGGGACCCTACACGCGGCCAGGATGGTAAGGACGCGCGGCGAGGGTGCAAAGGGCCCTGGAATAGGGGAAGGAAATGCGGGACGGGAAAATGACCACAGCCACTGCTTCTTGTTTGCGCCGCCTTCCAGCCAGCCGAAAAAGAAGCAGTGGTTGTGGTCATTTCCCTAGTGCCAAGCGTAACGAAAATGACCACAACCACTGCTTTGTTTCTGCTGGCTGGAAGGCGGCAACAAAAGAAAAGCAGTGGCTGTGGTCATTTTCACGCCCCGCAGGAAAAGTCACATAAACATAAAACCTCGGAGGTCCGCGCGGATTGCTCGGATCCGCGCTGGGGCCCCCTGGCGGCGCCTCCGGCGCCGCCCCTGGCTCGCGGAGCGCGCCAGGGAGGGGGTGCCAGCGCCGATCCGAGAAATCCGCGCGGACCTCCGAGTTTGTATGTTTATGTGACTTTTTGCTCCCCTAGATAAGGATGCAAGGGCCATGTTGACGCTTCCCCGTGCGGAGCGCAGCAACACGCCGAGGGCTGCCCACTAACCGCAGGGGCCAGGATGCGAGGGCATCCCTTGGAAAGAAAGTGCCCCATCCTTACTATCATGGTTGACTGTCATTGGCAATTCGGGCGATCGTAGGGGAGCGAAGAATGACATAAACATAAAAACTCGGAGGTCCGCGCGGATCTCTCGGATCCGCGCTGGACCCCCCTCCCTGGCGCGCGGAGCGCGCCAGGGGCGGCGCCTGAGGCGCCTCCAGGGGGCCCCAGCGCGGATCCGAGAAATCCGCGAGGACCTCCGAGGTTTTATGTTTATGTGACTTTTTGTTCCCCTATTCCAAGGCCCTTTGCACCCTCGCCGCGCATCCTTACTATCCTGGCCGAGTGTAGAGTGTAGGGTCCGCGCGGCCCGCCTGCTGGGGTCCAACGGGCGGGTCCCCTCCTGACGATCATGGCTGACTGTCACCGGCAAGCCGGGCGGCCGGGCCCGGCAGGGCGGGTCTCGGGCGGGCGGGGCCCCGACGGGCGGGCCCGGGCGAGGCGTGAGAATGGGCCGGCGGGCTTCCGAGCGGGCGGTTGGGCGGGCCATCGAGCGGGCAGCCCGGCGGGCAGGCCCCAGCGAGAGCGGGCCGGGCGGGCGGAGCCTCACGGGCAGGGCGGGCGGAGGGGGCATGGAAACGAAGTGTTTGCAGAATGCGGAGGACATGAACCCAGACATGGTCGCGTCGTAAAAAAAAAAAAGCAGGACGGGAGGATTTTGGCTATGTTCGGCCTCGGGGGGCCCTCGCCGGGCCTCGGGACCGTCGAAAAACGACTCAGGACGAAAAACCGGCCCCGGGGGAAGGATCGGGACTTCAGGGGATGCCGTCCTGAAAAAAATCAGGACGTCGCATGCCTGGGAAACGAGGGCGAGAGTCCTGAGCAAACTGTGAAAAAGAAGGCTCGCGAGAGTGCGGTTCCTGGACGTCGAGAGAGCGCAACGCCTCAGCAGGTTGCCAAGAAGACCCATGCCAGATCGCCATTCCAGAATCAAACGCAAAAACGTCTTGGGCGAGAGCGCCATTCTGGGTACGGAAGTCTCGGGCGGGAGACGTTGTTGTAGTCTGGAGGGCCAACGGCACAACCTGAACAGCAAGACTCCCCCTCACAAAAAATGAAGTGCGAACCCCAGGGGGTGGGCACTTCAGCTAGACACACGCAGCGGGCACCGCTAAGGAGGACCAACGATACTTGTTTTCCCGGAGAGCTCGCTGAGAGCTAGAGGGTTTAAGATTAGAAGCTGGACGGTGGTGGTGCCCGCCAGCAGCCCATCCCCGCCGCTCCACGATCCTCGCAGCAGCTCGCCTGAGCCAGCAGCGTGTCCGGGAGAGCTTCCGGCAAGCTTCCACGCGTGCCTGCACGCGTGCAGGTACGCATGGAAGCGTTTCTGGCAGCGCTTCAGCAGCGCTGCAGGGGAGTCCCCAGAGCACCGGAAGAGCTTTCCGAAAGCGTGTGAACGCTCGCCAGGAGAGCTTTCTGGTGTGTGTGCCCTTTGCTCTCCGGGTTTTGGACGCTACCAAGTGTTTCACCAGTGAAACCTCAACAACTGCAAAAACGACGATCCGCATCGCGGAACCCCCCCTTCAGCCATATACAATGGGACAATGTGAAACCGATCGGCCCCCTCACTCTGATGCATGCACTGGGAAAGGAGAAAAGGAGAGAGAGAGAGAGAGACACACAAAAAGAACGTGAGAGAGAAACTACACAAACAAACAACACATATTTTGCTTCGAGCGATCCCCACCGAAACAGTAAGCGTTTGTTCCCGATGGCGCGCGGTCGCCGAATTTGTCGACAACTGCCGTTTCTGGATGCAAAGAACGGTTTCACAGTATTCCATGTAGTCACGTTCTGTAACGTTGTGCTCTAATGTCCTGTTCTGTTCTCGACGGGCCGGCGTGGCGTCGTGAGGCCTGTGACATTGGATGCGCCGTCTGTTATGATGGCTTCTCTTCTGAATGAATATGTTATGATATGACCATCTCTATCACCATATAGTTTGAGATGTGATGTCATGATATGATGTGTGACACTATGATGTGTCATGCTATGCTGCGTCAAATATGGTTTAGTTTGTTTTGTTCAGTGCTGATGTTGCCAGCTCGGTCCAGTATAGTATATTATGATACGCGATGCTAGTATGTTTAGCTGTGATCTGCTGCCGTCGTATAATATATTAAGCGATGCTGTCATGGTATGATCTGATGTGTTATGTCATGGTATGTCATGTTAAGCTTGGCTATGTTATCTGGAATGTTGCGTCATGTCGTAATATGGTATGGCATGTTATGCCCCTGTACGTTATGTACAGTTATGTTTGTTGACGGCTCGGATGTGGAAAGTATAATATGATATGCCCTGCTATTATGTGTCGCTATGCTCTGCTGCCGTGCTGTGGTATGTTCTTTGATGTTGTGTCATAGTATGATGTGTTATTTAATGGTGTGTTATGCTATGCTCGGCTATGCTACGTTCTGTTGTGTTCTGTCGACCTATGGTATGTCATGTTGTGCTCTGGTCTGTTTTGTGATGTTACGTGATTCCCTGTCTTGGCATGGCATTGTTATGTTATGTTCTGTCATGTTATATCATGTTCGTGTTATGTTCAGTCATGTTATGTTGTGTCATGCTGTGTTCTGTCGTGTTCAACGTCGCTGTGCTCTGCTGCCGTGCTATGGTATGTTATGTAATACTGCGTCAGTGTGTGATATGGTATGCCAAGGTGTGCTATGTTAGTATCGGCTCTGGTCTGTTATGTTGTGTTATGTAGCCTTATGTTATGTCATGTTCTGCTCTGGTATGTTACGTGAGATTATGTTTGTTGGCGGCCCGGCTCTGCATAGTATATCATTATATGTTCTGCCAATACATTTCGCTATGCTCTGCTGTCGTGTTATGATATGTTATGTGATGCTGTGCCATGGCGTGAGATGTTCTGTCAAGGTGTGTTATGGTATGCTCAGCTACGTCATGTTATGTTGTGTTGTGTCGTCTTCTGCTATGTCACATTATGCACTGGTGTGTTATGTGATCTTATGTTATGATTTCCTTTGTCATTACATTGCAATGTTATGGTCGGTCATGCTCTGCCATGCTCGTGTTATGTTATGTTATGCCATGTTATGTCATATTGTGTTATGTCGTGTTCGACGTCGCTATGCTTTGCTGTCCTGTTACGATATGGAATGTGAGGCTGTGTCATGGTACGATATGGTCTGTCAAAATGCGTTTGTTTATGATCGGCTCTGTTATGTTATGTTGTGTTCCGTCGTCTTCTGATATGTCATGTTCTGCTCTGGCATGTCATGTGATGTTATGTTATGCTCTATGTTGTCATGACATTGCCATGTGCTGTTCTGCCATGGTCTGTCGTGCTCGTGCTCTGTTATGTCGTGGTATGTTGTGTTTTGTCATATGTGTCGTCACGATGCTCTGCTGTCGTAATATGATATGGTCTGAGATGTTGTGTCAAAACATGATCTGATACGCCAAGGTGCGTTATGCTATGCTCAGTGATGTTCTGTTATGTAGTGATCTGCCGTCTTATGTTATGCCATGTTCTGCTCTGGTGTGTTCTGTGATGCCCTGTCATGCTCGACTTAGCCATGTTACTGTTGAATATTCTGTCCTGTTCTGTCATGCTCTGTTCCGTCCTGTCGTGTTCTGTTCTGTCATGTTGTGTCTGTCGTGCTCGTCGAAGGCGCGAGGCAGCACACCTGGGACTCTCGGGGGTCATCGGGGCAACTTGGGGTCTGGCAGCCGCGGTATGCATGGTGGGGTTGGCCGGGCGCGAGGTGGGACACCGGAGACTCTCGGGCATCATCGGGACAACTTGGGGTCTGGCGGCCGCGTTATGCAGGGTGGGGTTGGCCCGGCGCGAGGCGGGACACCGGAGACTCTCGGGGATCATCAAGACAACTTGGGGTCTGGTGGCCGCGGTATGTTGGTTGGGGTTGGCCGGGCGCGAGGCGGCACACCTGGGACCATTGGGGCAACTTGGGGTCTGGCGGCCGCGGTATGCAGGGTGGGGTTGGCCAGGGGGCCTGTTCTTGAGTTATCTCTAACAACCACAACCTGTCGGGTGCAGAAAAAAGAAGGGGAAGGAGGAGGCAAGGACAAGGATGAGAAGGCGGGGCGGAGAGCGGAGACGGCGTGACTTCGGGACGCCTGTCGCGGTCGACGCGTCATCGAATCGGTCATTACTGAGCCTGTTTGTCCCTGTGGTGAGCCTGACGACGGGGCGGCGCTGTGAAGCGGTGGCTACTGTGTACGTGATGTTGTGCTGTAGTGTGTTTCGTTGGATTCTGCCCCAATGTAGTATGTGGCGCTGTGCTCTGTTATGTTCTGACCTCGACGGGCCAGCGCTACGTCGTTTCGCCTGGGCGACGCCGTGGAGTGGTGGCTTCTGTATACGCGATATTGTGCTATAGCGTGTTTCATTGGAATCTACCGCACTGCAATATGTAATACTGTGCTCTGTGATGTTCTGATCTCGACGGGCCGGCGATACGTCGTCGAGTCGCTCTGATCTGCGGCACCATGTTAAGACATGATATGCTCTGCCAGGCTATGTTATAGTATGCTCTGTGCCGTGATGCTGTTGACGGCTCAACATAGTATAACATAGTTTGATATGCTCTTTTAGTGTGTTTTGTCATGTCCTGTTCTGTCGTGGTACTCCTCTCCACCACTGCCGTTGTTGCTATATATTCAAAAAATAAACAATATTCCATGTGGTAACGGTCTATCATGCAATGCTCTGTTATGTCCCGTTATGTCCTCGACGGGCCAGCGTGACGTCGTGACGCCTGGGCGACGCCGCGGAGTGGTGGCTACTGTATAGGCGATGTTGTGCTACAGTGTGTGTTGGTTGGATCCTGCCCCAATGTAGAATGTGATGCTGTGTTCTGTGATGTTGTGATCTCGACGGGCCAGCGTGACGTCGCGACGCCTGTCACTTCCACAATGCTCCACGTAGAAACGTTCTACCATGTGATGCTCTACTATGTCCTGTTTTGTTCTCGATGGGCCAGCGTGACGTTGTGACGCCTAGGCGACGCCGTGGAATGGTAGCTACTGCATACTTGATGATATACTGTAGTATGAGTGAGTGTGGTAAAATTCTGCACCAATGTAATATGTGACACTGTGTTCCGTGATGGTCTGCTCTCGACGGGCCGGCGTGACGTCGTGACGCCTGTCACGTTAGATACGTCGTCGAATCTCTCATTGCTGTGACGTTTGGCTCCTGTGGCCAAGCTGACCAACGTGTACGTACGGTACGTTATGTTATGGTATCCCTCTGCCCTTCCTTTATCTCGTCCGTTAAAGTATGCTCTGTCATGCTCGCCTCTTCCACAATATGCGTTGGTGTGTTATGGCATGCTCTGCTCTGCGGCACAATGCTAAGACATGATCTGTTCTGCCAGGTTATGTTATAGTATGCTCTGTTCTGTGATGCTGTTGACGGCTCAGCTCAGTATAGAATAGTACGATATGCTCTGTCAATATGTGTTGCTGTCCTGTTCTGTCCTCTCCACAAACTGCACAACTGCCGCTTCTGGATTCGAAAACGGTTCAACCGTGTTCCATGTAGTCACGCTCTTTCATGTTATGCTTCAGTATGTCCTGTTGCGTTTTCAACGGGACGGCGTGACGTCGTGACGCCTGGGACATTAGATGCGTCCTCTTTGATGCTGTTCCTCTTCAATTATGTTTCTCTTCTGATTGAGCATGTTATGGTATGCTTATCTCTGCCACCATATGATTTGAAATGGTATGGCATTGTCTGCTGTGGCACTACGTGATGACATGAGATGTTATGTCAAAATATGTTTTAGTATGCTCTTTTCCGTGATGTTGACAGCTCGGCCCAGTATGACATGGTATGTTTCGTGATACTGTTGACAACTCGGCTTACTACTATTAGCAAGGCATGTTATGGTATGCTCGATTATGTGGTGTTGTGTATTGCTATGTCGTTTTATGTTATGGCATGTTCTGCTCTTGTATGTTATGTGATGGTATGTTTGTAGACGGCCCAGCTCTCTATAATATAGTATGATCTGCTTTGCTGATATATGTCGCTATGCTCTGCTGCCGTGGTATGATATGTTCTGTGATGTTGTGTCATGATATGGTATACCATGTTAACGTGTGGTATGTTATGTTCATGCATGTTCCTTTATGGTGTGTGTATTCGTCGTATGTTATGTCGTGTTCTGCTATTGTATTGTCTGCCATGTCATAGTATGCTTTACCTGATCACGATATTACTATGTGGTGTTATGTCATGTTATGTCGTGCTCATGTTATGTTATGTTGCGTCATGTCGTGTTATGTTGTGCTCGTCGTCGCTATGCTCTGCTGACGTGTTATGATATGTTAGGTGATTCAAGGTGTGTTACGTTAGGCTCCGTGTTTTTGTTTAATAGTGTGTTATGTCGTCTTCTGCTCTGCCATGTTATGCTCCAGTATGTTATGTGATGCTCTGTTTGTTGATGGCTCGGCTTTGTATTTGTCGGAATGCTCTGCTGTCGTGTTACGATATGATTTGTTATGTTCTGTCAAGGTGTGTTATGATATGCTCGGTCATGTTATGGTATGTTGTGTTCTGTCGTGTTCGTCGAGGGCGCGAGGCGGGGTCATCGGGACAACTTGGCGTCTGGCGGCCGCGGTATGCAGGGTAAAATTGGCCGGGCGCGAGGCGGGACACCCGGGAGACTCGGGACACTCGGGACAACTTGGGGTCTGGCGGCCGCGGTATGCAGGGTGAAATTGGCCGGGCGCGAGGCGGGACACCCGGGATACTCGAGACACTCGGGACAACTTGGGGTTTGGCGGCCGCGGTACGCAAGACGGGGTTGGCCGTGGGGGCCTGTTTTTGAAATCTAACAACCCCGTCCTGTCGTGTTGGGAACAAGATACATGGAACCACGTAGAGAGAGAGAGAGAGAGAGGGGGTGAAAGAGAGAGAGGGAGAGAGACAGAGACTGAGAGAAGAAAACAGCAAAAAAACAGAGAGAGAGAGACAACAAACAACAACGAGAGAAAAAGGGAGAGAGAGAGAGAGAGAGAGAGATAGGGACAGACAGACAGACAGACAGACAGACAGACAGACACAACAGACAGACACAACAGACAGACACAACAGACAGACAGACAGACAGACAGACAGACAGACAGTCATATACGCACACATACATACAGGCAGACAGAGGAGAAGGTAGGAGTAGAGCAGAGGAGGCGAGTGGGGAGGGGAGAAGAGGAGACAAGAGGAGAAAAGATGAGATAAGAGGAGAGAGGAGGATAGGAGATCAAGAGAGGCACAGAGGAGGAACGCAAAGAAAGAGCAAGAGAGACAGAGAGAGAGAGAGAGAGAGAGCAGCGGGTATCAGGGAGCAGAAATTGTAAGAGAAGGAGAAGCGGCGAGGAGGAGGGAGAGAGAGACGGAGAGTGGCATTCTGTGCCAGAACAGGAAGGGCAGATCCTTCAAGCCGATGCTGGTGCGAAGCAGCGGCGCCCCGTCCGAGGAGTCGTCGGAGCCTCCGGGCAGAACGCGGGGGCACGGTGCAGAAGAGAAAAAGACAGATAGAGAGAGGGAGGGAGAGAGGAAAACAGAGAGAGAGAGAGAAGAAGAGAGAAAAATAGAGAGAGAGAGAGGGAGGGAGAGAGAGGAAACAAAAAAAGCAGGGGCGACTGGAGAGGCCAGCCCACCGCCTCGACGGTCCTCCCCTCTCCTCCCGCCTCCCCCGCTCTCCCTCCCATCCACTCCCCCCCCCTCCTTCCCTCTCTCTCCGACCCCTGCCTCCCTTCCCTCCACCCCCCTCCGCCCCTCCTTCCCTCCCTCCCCTCCCCCTCCTTCCCTCCCTCCCCTCTCCTCCTCCTCCCTCCCTCCCTCCCCTCCACCCCTCTCTCTCTCCCTTCCCCTCCCCTCCCCCCCCCCTCCTTCGCTCCCTCCCCTCCCCCCCTTCTCCCCCTCCCCGCCGAGAATACTGGAAGCAGCAGTGCACCCCTAGAAGCCACCACCAATCAACAGACGACGCTACCCAACCACTTGGAAGAGGCACTGACATGAGACTTAGGAAAAGGCCCTTCACCTTCCTGGACGCACGGGTGATAAGAATCCAGAGCGCAAACACAATTTGATGAATTACAGACACCCGTGGACAACGAGTCGAACAAAAACGTCAGCGTGCCCCCCAGCACGATGAGACGTGTTAGAACCTGGGCCCGCACGGGAACGGAAAGAGCGCTTCGGGAACCGGCCCGGGAGGGTTCACACCACCCTTCGTACAGGGAGCTTTGGCGCTCAGAGCTCTTTACGTCTTCGTTCGTACTGGGCGCCTCGGCGCTCAAGGTTTCTCACGTCATCGGCAACGTTTGGGAGCCTCGGCGTTCAACGCTTCTTTCACCACCGGCTCGACTCGCCAGGACATGTGTTTTTCGGCACCTGGAGCTCTTAGGAGCCTTGGCGTCGAAGAAGTGTTCGTCACTGGTAACTGGATTTCTCTGGGCCCTCTTGGGGGTCCTTTCGGTGCCCTTCTGCGCCCTCTTGGAGCCTGCTCTTTTTTTTTTAAAAAAAAGTAATAATAAAACAAAAACAAATCCGGGATAGCGGCCTTTACCGGCCCCGCCCCCCCCCCCCCCGCCCACAAACGATTCCACGTTCCGCGCCGGCGGCGCCCGGGAATGCGAAGGGATGGCCTGGGCCAAATAGGAGCAGCATGCAGGTGGCGATCTGCACCACAGCAGCGCGCCTGTATACACCGCAGTGCTCGCGGGAACCACGGCGCGCGTGTGCACCGCAACAGCCGTGGGCAACGCAGCGCCTGTGTACACCACGGTGCTTGCGTGCACCACAGCGCCTCTGTGCACCACGGCGCCTGTGTACACCGCAGCAACCATGTGCAACACTGCGCGTGTGTACACCACAGAGCTCGCGAGCACCACAGCGCGCATGTACACCACAGCGCGTGCGTACACCGCAACAGCCGTTTACAACGCAGCGCCTGTGTACACCACAGCGCTTGCGTGCACAACAACGCCTGTGTACAACACAGCGAATGTGCACACCGCAGCAACCATGTGCAGCACAACGCCTTTGTACACAACAATGTCTGCGTGCACCGCAACGCCTGTGCACACCTCAGCGCCTGCGTACACCACAGCATCCGCGTGCAACGCAGCGCTGGTGCACGCCACAGCGCCTGCGTGCACAGGACAGGTAAGGGGAGCATGCGAGTGAGGATCTGCTGCGGACAGCTAAACATCACGCCAGGGAAGTGCTGATAATGGAATGCGGCGTTCTTCCTTTCTCCCTCCTCCTCCTCCTCCTCCTCCTCCTCCTCCTCCCCGTGCCGAGGGCTACCCGCATCCTCGGGGTTCGAGTCTTGTGAGGGACGCACGGGGCGCTGGTAAGAGAGTGCGAATCTAGCACTCTCGACGAGCACCCTCACAAGCACCCCCAAGGCCAGGGAGCCGGGGCGACACCAGCTCATACATTCTTTCATCCTGCCTCCCCGCTGCTTCCCCTCCTTCCTTGGCCTCTCATCCTGCTGTCCCCTGTTCCCTGCCACGTGCTGCACGGCAGCATGTTGCTTCCCTTTTCTCTCGTTTCCTGTGCCTTCCTCCGCGCTCTCCTGCTTTCTCCCCCTTTGCCTTGGCCTCGCGCTGTCTCGGTGTACTTTCTTCCCTTTTCTGCCCTCTCCTTTCTGTCTTGCTCGCTTCGCTGCGGTCTCCTGCTTGTCCGCTGCTCCCATGCTCGTGTGTGCGATGATCGCACAAGGTGGCGCAGGCCGCCACCCCCTTCGTCCTTGCACCCTTCTCCTCTCGCCTCTTTCTCCCTTCTTTGCGCTCTCCTGGCCATCCATATTCCACCATGCTTGTGCCTGCGATGTGCGCGCACGGTGGCGCCGGCCACCATCCAAATCTCTCTAGTGCGCGTTGGGGCGCACCTGGCGGCGTAGACCGCCACCCCGATCCCATCTCTCTCGCTGCTTGCTCTCATCGCTGCGCCTTCCTAATCTCACAGATTCCCCCACTGCTCGTGAGGGCGCTGTTGCGCGCACGGTGGCATAGGCCTCCACCCCAACCTCAAATAGTGGGGGGGCCCAGCACGTTCACACGCCATTGTCGTGAGCGGTCGTCAGACCTCCCGTGCTAGCACTGGAGTTTATTTGCACCCTCTCTTTTGCCGCTGCTGCCGCCGCTACGCTTCATTAGGTTGGCTGCATATATATATATATATATATATATATGTATATATATGTATATATATACACACATATATTTTGGCGGCGGTCCCCCTTGGGACTACCGCCACTCTCGACCCCGTTCCTCGGGACCCCGGGGAGGACCGTTGTCCCACAAAGTGGGATAACGCATGCTGACCTCCATTAGGTCGGCTGTAATATATCTATATATGCACTTATATTTTGGCGGCGGTCCCCCTTGGGACCACCCGCCACTCTCGACCCCGTTCCTCGGGACCCCGGGGGGGCATATACTGAGAGGACCGTTATCCCACAAAGTGGGATACCGCATTGGCGCACGTGCAATGGGAGGAACGAAGATGGTGGAATGGCAAGCTGGAAGGGGATGTGCTCTGTGTCGAGGCTCAGAGCCTTCATCTGTTCCCGCATTGTCCGTTTCAGCTTTGCGCTGATCGTCCCAAACCTTCGACGCATCAGTGAGGAGAGGGATAGGAACTTTTCCCACAGGGGTTTACGTGCGCCCCTCGCGTGGGGATGTGCTCTGCGTCAAGGCTCAGAGCTTTCGTCTGTCCCCGCATTGTCCGTTTCAGCTCTGCGCTGATCGTCCCAAACATTCGACGCATCATTGGGGAGAGGGAAGGAACTCTTTCCACAGGGGTTCACACGCGCCCCTCGCGTGCCAGCGCCCCCTGTCCTGGCAGCGCTGCCCCCGACTCCATAGGAAACAGTTCGGCTCAAGCGATCCTCCAGTCAGCCGCCCGCTTACTGACCCTGCGCCCGCACGCCATGCTCTCCGCAGGCCGTGGTAAGGGAGCTGCGGACCAACGTGGCCAGTTCAAGGGCAAGGGCAAGGGCCAGGGCAAAGGCAAAGGGGGCAAAGGGGGCAAAGGAGGGAGCTGTGCGGACTACCCACCTGCTCCGCCGCGCGCAGGCGCATCCTGCACTGTCCCGGGGTGCCCCGGCCGGCTCGTTGGCGTCGGCGCGTCCCTCACCTGCAGCCGTAGCCCCGCGGGCAGCTTCACGCAGTACCAGACGCAGGCGGTCAAGGAGGAGCAGTCTGACAAGGCCGCCCCTACCGTGGCCCTGTTCCCCCAGGTCAGGCCGAGTGGCGCCCCACACCGCGCCTCTCAACGCCAGCGGCTCCCAAGCGTCCCGCTAGCCGCCCTCCCGACGACCAGCCCCCACGCAAGGTGCAATGGCCGCGGCAGGCGCTGCGCGACGACACTCCGCCGCGCGGGGGGGAAGGCGGTGCCTTAACCCGCGCTGGCCTAGCCCAAGCGGAGGTTGCATTCTGGGAGGGCCATGTTCGTCGCGGGGCAGCTGATGCTCAGCCCAGCCTCGCCGCCGCCAAAGAAAACTCGAATGCATACGGCGTGAGGAGTTCCTCAGCATGTCCCCGATACAGCAGGTCGAGAACCTTTAGGCGAAAATCTCCAAGGAGGAGGCTTCCCTTTCGGACGATAAGGACAAATTCTACAAGCTCAGCGACCAGATCGACTCACTATGCGACGATCATGTCCGTCTTGGCCAGCGGATCCAGGACAAAATAAAACATCCTTAAGAACCTCCAGGAACAACTGCGCACCACGAGTCTACTTGCCGTGCCCGGCCAAGCGGCGGCGACGGAGGCGACCCGCGACCCGTCCATGCAGGATACCATCGAGTTCATCAAGGCGCACCCAGACGTGAAGCTGGACGACCTCAGTCCCGAGGAGGCCCGCACCAGGGTCCGCGCTTTCCTTACTGAGAGGGGCTCCCCAAAGGAAGACGCTACGCCTCCCTTGGTCCAGGTGGGCAAAGAGGCACCATTTGCGACGAAGGTTATGCGCGTCAACGCCTCGCAGGACTCGGTCTCTGCACCGTTCGAGTCCCTCCCGGCCCACGGCGAAGCCGGCCTCCCCGGAGCCCCCGAGAGCGCCGCGCCCCAGCCTGCCTGTGGCGATGGCGGGGCGGCCAGGGCGAGCGGTTCTCAGCCCGCTGCAGGCGCGGGCAGCGAGGCGCCCGTGGGAGGGGGTGCCCCTGGCGCCCCGCCTGAGCGGCATGGCCGCGCGGCGGCCGCGGCCGACGCACCGCCGTGCGGGTAACGCTGGCCACCGCCAAGCACAGACTAGTGAGTACCCGGTTTTGTCTTCGATGGTGCTCCCAGACTCAGCCTTAGATTTTCCATTATGCACTTTTCACGGGGACTCCTGGAGTTCCGTCCGGCCTTTGTTAGAGCGCGGCAGATTCAACAATTGTCGGGTCTTATTTTTACAAGAGACCCTCTTGATCTCAGACCACGACATGAAGCTTGCTTCTGAGGCGTGCAGACGTCTCGGGTGGTACCCAGTTGTTGCGCCCGCTTGCAGATCAGACGGCAACCGCCCCCAGGGCGGCGTCGCCACCCTAGTGCGCCAAGGCGGTGATGTAGGTGTCTCGCCCCTCCCCTCTTCTGTCTGTCCACCTTCCCAGGTTTTGCCCCTGTCATTATTGCATCGCTCTACCTCCACTCGGTGGTCAAGCTAAACGCCGCCAACCGGGCCCTCCTGAGCCACCTCGGCATTATCCAGCACCAAAGCGCCATGGCCCTCATCGTAGGCGGAGATTTCAATCTGAGCCCATCCCTTCTCTCCAGCACAGATTTTTGCGAGCGCAGCGGCTTCCACATTGTGGCCCCGCATCAGTGCACGTTTTTTACCAAGAAAACGCGTTCAAAGATTGATTTGTCTTGGTCTCCCGCGGCTTGGTCACACTGGTCTCAGGGGTCCGCGCCAATCAGTCAGTCAAGACAGCAGCGCTGGCGGGTCACAGGCCCATCACGCTCTCGGCAGACCTGGGGCACGAAGTCCTCCTCTCAAAACTCCGGCGCCCGCCTCACATCCCAGCAGTTGCGCCCTATGGCCCCAGACCCGAACCCGAAAGCTGGGAACACCTCCGCGCGGCAGGACAACTCGCGCTCGCTCAGCTCCGCCCCGCCTTCCCCCACTGCGTTAAGCAGCGATTGCTACACATTTGTTATTACCTAACAGCGAAGACTGATAGGTTTCTAGATTCTAGTAGGGTCAAAAGAGAGCATCATGACTCCTCAGGGGGGTCGGGGCGGGACCCGGGGCGGCTGCCGTCGAAGCCCAAATCGCCTGGGACATCCTCGCAAAATCGCTCTTGGCGCTGCTAGAACTCCACTCCCGGCGTACATTTTGGATGCCCGGAGCCAACTGTAGGCCACTTCGTGGTCTTCGAGTTCCCAGAACTCCGCTCCCGGCGTACATTTTGGATGCCCGGAGCCAACTGTAGGCCACTTCGTGGTCTCCGAGTTCCCAGAACTCCATTCCCGGGCCACATTTTGGATGCCCGGAGCCAACTATAGGCCACTTGGTGCTCTTCGACATCCCAGAACTCCATTCCCGGGCCACATTTTGAATGCCTGGAGCCAACTGTAGGCCACTTCGTGCTCTTCGACTTCCCAGAACTCCATTCCCGGGCGACATTTTGAATGCCCGGAGGCTGAAGCACTGAGGCTGAAGCTGACGCTGAGGCTGAGGCAGGCTGAGGCTGAGGCTGAGGCAGGCTGAGGCAGAGGCAGAGGCTGAGGCTGAGGCAGGCTGAGGCTGAGGCAGGCTGAGGCTGAGGCCGAGGCTGAAGGCAGACTGAGGCTGAGGCAGACGCTGAGGCAGGCTGAGGCTGAGGCTGAGGCTGAGGCTGATGCAGGCTGAGGCTGAGGCAGGCTGAGGCTGAGGCTGAGGCTGAGGCTGAGGCTGAGGCTGAGGCAGGCTGAGGCTGAGGCTGAAGCAGGCTGAGGCTGAGGCTGAGGCAGGCTGAGGCTGAGGCTGAGGCAGGCTGAGGCTGAGGCTGAGGCTGAGGCTGAGGCTGAGGCTGAGGCTGAGGCAGACGCTGAGGCAGGCTGAGGCAGACGCTGAGGCTGATGCAGGCTGAGGCTGAGGCAGGCTGAGGCTGAGGCTGAGGCTGAGGCTGAAGGCAGACTGAGGCTGAGGCTGAAGCAGGCTGAGGTTGAGGCTGAGGCAGGCTGAGGCAGGCTGAGGCTGAGAGTGAGGCAGGCTGATACTCAGGCAGGCTGAGGCTGAGGCTGTGATTGCGAATGCCGTTGCCACTGCGACTGTCATCGCGAATGCGACTGCGACTGTGAGAACAGCAGAATTCCACAACTGGATTCTGATCTGAATCTTAAGGAGAATGCTTCCAGATATGCTTCTACACATCGCTGTTAGGTTGCTTTGCCGGGATAATGCTGGCTTCGCGCAAGCCCTGGCGTGTTCGCTCGGCCGTATCACGGGCCACAGCGCGCCCACCTGGTTTCATGGCAGGGCGCCCCGAATCGTTTGGCAGCCGCCGAGTAATCAGGAGGAGCTCGAATCTTGGGCCTCGCGATCGGAGGCACTGAGGTGGGCAACTCAGACACTCGCAGATGTCCAGAGGGCGATTGCGGTCAAAGAGCCTCTCGACCATGCTGCGCAGGGGCTGGGGTCACCGCCGACGGCCCTCAACCCGCCCCCTCACAGAGTATCCGAGCTTACCGCACAGGCCCAATCCATTTGCCAGCAGATCGCCCCGCATGGGCAACTGGCTGTCCCGGCTGACCAAGCCCTCAGTTTACTCGCGCCCGTCGGCGACCAGCTGGAGGCTGACCTCGCCGCAGAGCTTAGGAATGATGAAGCCGACCGCACTGCTGCCTGGAAGGCATGGGTACACAAGGCCAACGACAAGTCCGTTGGTTGGGCCACAAGTGGTCCAAAGAAACGCCGGCGTGGCAGCCAACCCGCGTCTTGAGCAGGGAGGTCTGGACCGGCAGGCCCTCAGCTCTCCTGGATGTGGAAGCTAAGAGGTTGGCTGCATTGTGGCGAGCGTCTGCGGACTCACCCACCCCATTCCTCCCAGAGGGCGAGCCGCTGCCAGCCTTGCAGCCTTGCGAAATTCGGGCAGCCTCGGAATCCTTTCCGACTTGCACCGCCCAAACTTTCGATGGGTTTCACCCGCGGCACTTCGCCTTGCTGCCCGATGCGCAGTTAGATGTGGTATCCCTGCTCATCCAGCTCATCGAGGAGCACGGGCAATTCCCCTCAGCACTTCTGGCCATCATTTCAACGCTTCTGCAAAAAGCGAAAGCTAAAACGCCTGGCATGCCAGCGTTCCGGGGCATTGCACTGTTGCCGGCCCTGTACAGAGTATGGGCCAGGTGCCGCCAACCAATCGTGCGCGCCTGGGAGCTCGCCAATCGCAGTCCCATCATCGGGCACCAGATCGGCCGGAGCATCGAGGAATCGGTCTTCCTCCAGGCCCTCGAGCCAGAGAGCAACCACTACAGTGGCCAGACCTCGCACACCGGGGCGGTACTGTGGGACATGAGCGACTACTACGAGCACGTCGACCGACCCACGTTGATGTTTCGCGCCAGGAGGCGCAAGTTCCCCCTCCGGTTGCTCTGCGTCGCCTTGAACCAGTCCCAAGGCCAACGCCTCGTCACCTACGAGACCATGGCCGTCGTCGTCGGCCACCCTGGGCGGGGCATTGCAGCCGGTTGCGGGTATGCGATTTTCCTCGTCCAGGTCTACACCCTCGACCAAGCTGCGACGAGCTCTCGGCAAGTATGCCGGAACCGTAGGCGTCTCGGGCAGGAACCTCGGCATAGACTACGCCGTGGGCAACCTGCGCAAGTGGAAGAAGAGCAGGCAGGTCCTCATTGAACGAATGGCCAAGCTGAGCTGCCGCAAACGCCAACTGCACGCGCTTCGGTGTGCAGGCACGGACCTCAGGAAGCTCTTCTCCACGGGCCTCGACCAGTTCGGCATGTACGGCGCCAGCGTCACCGGCCTAGACCAGCGAGAGCTTCGCGACGTCCAGTCGTTATTCTTAAAACTGGTAGGCGCGAAGGGTGACTCTAGGTCCAGGTCTGTCTCGCTTGCACTGCATGAGGACCCCACTTGGAGGCAAGGCTTGGCCCCTGCACTCCTCTGGACCAAAATCGTTTGGAAATCTGTTTTGGACCATTCGCCTCTCAACCCACATCCCCTTCCCATGCTACTCCAGATGGCGCGGCTTATCCTGGAGCACGCGCCGTCTGCATGGTCAGCGGTGAGAGGGCCTTTTGCGGCGGCAATCCTCTCCCTCAGGCGCATAGGTTGGATGTTCCTCACCCCCCTCATCCTCCTAGACCCTTCTGGCGAACGATGGCCGCTCTCGGCATTCTCGCCAAAGTTCATCGAGGCCGAGTGGCGCGATGAGTGGGCCAGCGCTCATCGCTCAGCTGACCAGGATCGCTAACAAAATGGGCTTGCCCCGCGGTACCGCTCTGGATTTGAGCGTGGCCAGGCAACTCATCAGAGAGCGCAGCTTGTCCCGGCAAGAGCAGGGCCTCCTCTCATCTTTCTTATGCCACTCCCTGTGGACGCATCACCAGCTGCGATGCGCCGGCTACCCAGTCGACTCCACCTGCATATGCGGGAGGCCGTCTGATTGCATCTCCCACCGTCTCCACCGCTGCCCCAGCACTGCACCCCTGAGGGAGCAAATGCTCCAAGCAGGTGATCTCGCTATCCTCGCCGACCGTCACCGAAATTTCCCTCTGGCGTGCGGTTTTTTGGTGCTCCCCGATCCAGTGGCCACCCCGCCGCCAGGCTCAGGGACCAACCCATGCCAGCATTGGTGCCGGGGCCCCCTCCTCTCGGTTGAGCGTGCCTTCGAGGGCGACGTCTTCACGGATGGGTCCTGTTTCAGGGAAGGCCCTCGTCGATTTCACGCGGCTGGATGGGCAGTAGTAAAGCTCACCCCAGCGGGGGATTTGCATGCGGCGCTCTGGGGGGCCGTCGGGGCGGCATATCCGCAAACCTCCCCGGCTGCCGAACACATCGCGGTGCTCGCGGTCATGGAGCATTGCCCGCGTGCCTCTTCCATATATTCCGATGTTCTAGGTCTCGTGAAGTTGTGCTCCGCCCCCTGGGACAGGGTAGCGGCCAGGCAACACTTTTACGCAGGCCTGGGCATCCAAATTAGAGGGGCTGCATCCTGGGATCAGAGTTTCCAGATCCTGAAAGTCCCCGCCCATGTAGACCCGGAATCCCTGCCGCCTCTCACGCATGAGTGGTACGTGGCGGTCGGGAATGACCGGTACGCCAAGAGGGGCGCCCTGTCCCTGTCCCAGCCGTCGGAGGCGGAACTGCAGAATTGGGCTGACGAAGCCGCTGCGCTTAGGAGATACCTCCTATACGCTGTCCAGGCGCTGCTACTCTTCCCCCAAATTCCACCGACCAAAAAAATGCGGTCGAAATTTGACAAGAACCTTCGGCAGGAAGATTTCGTGACCGGTGTAGGCGCGGCCAGGCAACTCCTCCCCTGTCCCCCCCCTCCCCCGCCCCCGACCCAAGAGCCCCCCCCTAGGAGGGTGGCCCAATCTCCGCCGGCCCAGCCCGCCCGGAGCAACCAGCGGAGTTGGAAGTGTACGCGCTGGGTTTGCGAGGTCTGCCTCAAATTTGCCAGAGGGGCAGCAGCTAGACCCGCGGAGTCGGCGGCGCCGTGCCCTGGCCACAATGCTGCTTTCACCGAGCTTGCCCGCAATCCGCGCAAGCATACCATCCACCTGTCCAATTATTCATTGGGGGTGGCATTCATATGCAGCACTTGTGGGGCGTACTCGGAGTCCGGGAGCCTGAGGAGGCTCAAGGAGGACTGCAACCTTGGGTTCGCCTCCAACGGGGCGAAATACTCCTGGGACAGGTTCTCGAAGGGCCAGCACCCTGATTTCAAAAAAGGGCCCGCGAAGTGCCTGGAGGAGTACATGTCCCTTGCCTCATTGTTGCGTTCGTAGTTCTGTGCTTTCTTCCCTCTCCCGTCTTTCATTTGTGCACCAGACGTAGGGAGGGTCAGGGCAGTGGGGAGGATCTGGGTGGCCGTCACAGGGGCACTTCCACGCCGCTTCGGCGGCTGGCGTGGCGCAGGCGAGCCAGCCCAGCGGGCTGACAGCGCTGCGCACTACAAGCCTGGGTACCACGCAAGCCAAAACAAGTGCCCGCGCCACCGTCCGCCCCCTGTCCTACCAGAATCTGGAGCATCATGTCTGGGACCCTCATCGTCTTGCCCCCGTCCTCGCTTGGCCCTCCCCGCTCCTTTTTTTTGTTTCTCTCTCTCTCTCTCTCGCTCTCTTTCTCCCTGTCTCGGTGTGCTTTCTCCCCTTTTCTGCCCTCCCCTTTCTGTCTTGCTCGCTTCGCTACGGTCTCCTGCTTGTCCGCTGCTCCCATGCTCGTGTGCGATGATCGCACACGGTGGCGCAGGCCGCCACACCCTTCGTCCTTGCACCCTTCTCCTCTCGCCTCTTGCTCCCTTCTTTGCGCTCTCCTGGCCATCCATCTTCCACCATGCTTGTGCCTGCGATGTGCGCGCACGGTGGCGCCGGCCACCACCCCTACATCTCTAGTGCGCGTTGGGGCGCACCTGGCGGCGTAGACCGCCACCCCGATCCCATCTCTCTCGCTGCTTGCTCACATCGCTGCGCCTTCCGAATCTCACAGATTCCCCCACTGCTCGTGCGTGCGCTGTTGCGCGCACGGTGGCGGTGGCCTCCACCCCAACCTCTAACAGTGGGGGTGCCCAGCACGTTCACACGCCATTGTCGTGAGCGGTCGTCAGACCTCCCGTGCTAGCACTGGAGTTAATATGCACCCTCTCTTTTGCCGCTGCTGCCGCCGCTACGCTTCATTAGGTTGGCTGTATTTATATATATACACATTTTTTTTGGCGGCAGTCCCCCTTGGGACTACCGCCACTCTCGACCCCGTTCCTCGGGACCCCGGGGGGGCACATGCTGAGAGGACCGTTATCCCACAAAGTGGGATAACGCATGCTGACCTCCATTAGGTTCTGTAATAGATCTATAAATATACACACTTATATATTGGCGGCGGTCCCCCTTGGGACTACCCGCCACTCTCGACCCCGTTCCTCGGGATCCCGGGGGGGGGGCATATACTGTGAGGACCCGTTATCCCACAAAGTGGGATAGCGCATTGGCGCACGCGCAATGGGAGGAACGAAGGTGGTGGAATGGCAAGCTGTCTGTGCCCGCGCCACCGTCCGCCCCCTATCCTACCAGAATCTGGAGCTTCATGTCTGGGACCCTCATCGTCTTGCCCCCGTCCTCGCTTGGCCCTCCCCGCTCCTTTTCCTCCCTTCCCCCGTTCCTTCTTGCTTTCCGCTCCCTTCGTTGCGCTCTCCCGTTCTTCCATCTTCCCCCATCCTCGTGTGCGCGATGTTGCGCG
This sequence comes from Prorocentrum cordatum, assembly GCA_963575745.1. Lineage (NCBI taxonomy): Eukaryota > Dinophyceae > Prorocentrales > Prorocentraceae > Prorocentrum > Prorocentrum cordatum. The sequence continues at coordinate 159,888 of CAUYUJ010022592.1, read as the reverse complement.
CACGGTGGCGCAGGCCGCCGCCCCTATCTCTCTCGTGCGCGCCAGGGCGCACGCGGTTGCGCAGCCCGCCACTCCAATCTACGGGCCGCTGGGCCCCCGCCTGGGGAATATCACTGGGGGGAGGGGGTCCGCCCCTGCCACGAGCAGGAACACGGCAGCATCTTGTTCCCATGTTTCTCGCTACTTGCGCCATCCTTTGCGCTCTCTTGCTCATCCTTCTTTGTGTGTGCGATGTTGCGCTCTCTCCAGTGCGCGCCAAGGCGCACACGGCGGCGTAGCACGCGACCCCGTGCTACGGACCGCTTGGCCCCCTGCTCGGGAAGATCACTGGTGGTGGTATCCCAAAAGTTGCCCCTGCCAGAGCAGGAGCACGGCAGCATCTAGCAACCGCCTTGGCGATCCAGGCGTCGGTCTGTACCTTTGTCGGGTACGTCACAGCCTGCACCCTCGCATCAGGGTTCGCAGGATGCGTGCCCACTAGCGGGGTACGCACAAACTTGTGCTCCCCTGTGGGGTACATCACTCACCCACAGTTGGGACCGCAGGAGCATTCCGATGCTCGCTGCGGGCCGTCAGGCCAACAGAGGTGGCTGTTCGTGCAGAGGCCAGCCACCTGGGGACCTTCCACCCCTCAAGGAAGCGTACAGTCTCAGAGCATCCTCCTCCTCCTCCTCCTCCTCCTCCTCCTCCTCCTCCTCCTCCTCCTCCTCCTCCTCCTCCTCTCCTCCTCCTCCTCCAGCGGCCCAGGCACAAGCGCCCGTGGGCTTCACCCTACCTACACCAGCCATGCACACCACATCTTTCTGTCCAGGCACATAGGGCAGAGCAGAGGGAACGGTGCCTCTCGGGCGGCAGCAGCAGCAGTAGCATCCCCACATAAACACCTCATACCATCCGAACAATGAAGATCATGTTTCACAATGTTCAGTAGGCAAATTACTGAATATTGGAGGAGGTATCAAGTCAGGCTGAGAGTGTTAACATGTATCTAGCTATAGGAGCTGGCCGAGCAGCACGCAAAGCCGACGTCACAACATGCCAGCTCCCCAACCATCAAGCATTCCAGTTTGGATGGAGGAGGTCGAGAACATCAAACAAGTCTTGTGGAATAGCCGTAGTGTATGGAAAACGACTAAGACGGAGTTTGATGAGAGCTGCCACGCCTCCTCCTCATTTGGGCATCACAGCGCGAGTCGCAATGGCACAGTTCAACAAGGGCACCACGAGTTTAGCAGTCTCCCCAGTGTACTACCACGAAAAGGTTTGGCAGCGAGCATGCTGTAAACAGTGAAGAAGCGCATCGTGGACTGGATCGAGATGGAATTACACTAGCTGGGGCATTCATGTTTACAACTGGTGGCTGGAGGTTTTAACTGTGGATTTGGGCGGCAGACAGAAATCTCTGGTCAAACATTCAAGGTAGAAACGCCGAATGTTGGAATATGCGAGCCCATGCTGCAGAGCAAGACGAGCGCACAAGTACGAGAGCTTCTGCAGGGCAACGACTTAGCGATGGCCAACACCTTTTGGACGAGTGGGCCAACATATTACAAGAGACTTCGCACAAGCAAGATCGGTCACATCGCCATGCCGATCGAGAGTCTTGGACGCATGCGACAGTTACATCCACTCATTGAGCTGGCCACGAGGCTACATAGGTATATTCGCACGCACCTGCATGACCACGTGCCAGTGCATATGAACATGGACATCCACCTTGTGCGCGCATACCAGAGCCAACTCACCCCTTCAGTCAACCTCGATGGTATCTTGTTGGCATGCAGCGACGGATATCGTAGGGTAGAGTTTCGGCAGAAGGTTGCCGAGAAAACGAAGGAGCTTAACGAGGAGGACTGAGGGGCGAACTGGGACCCGGGGAACGTACAGCAGGGCTGGAACCGTCTCTCGGCATGCATTCGGCAGGTCGTGATCGGGAGCTTCCCCAAGCATGAAAACGACACCGTAGACTATGAAGACACTTTTTTGGTCGGCGGGTCGGGAGCGGGCCCCTTCCGGTTAAGAGCTAGGCGGGGCGCGCGAAGCACTAATTGGGGAGACAGGGCGCGGGCGGGCGGGGCCTCAGGCGGCCGGAGGGTGCGGAGTACAGGCGGTGCCGAAGATCTTGCACAAGAAATGGTACGCCATGGACAGGAGCCGGGGGCGAAGTCCCAGAGGGAGAGCGCAAATTATTGAGCTACTTAACGAACGAGCACGGCTACGCAGCGAGATCGCGCACACGGGGTCGAAGTCGTTCGAGGGAGACGGGTCCACACATGTCGATCGAGTCGACATGCAGCCACCTCGCCGATCCCGTCAACGCCAACAACTTCGAAGGACACAGAACACAGACAACACGAAGAGTGCAGTAGAACAAATGAACGACGCAGTGGTACATAAACGACGTCTCGCGGCAATACATAGACTCAGGGTCACGCTGTCCAACACGGGGAGGGGACTAAAAGAGAGAGGTCCTCTTGCACCTCGGCAGGGAATGGGTTAGAACAGTGGGAGGAATAACTCGCGCAGGAGCCACAACATGGGGGACTGCAGTGTAAGCGCATCGACTGGGACGAATGGATAGCAGACCGCACCTTCCTCCCCCACTTCTACGGATCGCCCGACGTCGTAGACATGATAAAACAAGACCGAGCGGGACAGATACGGTACCTTAGGAGGGCCCGAAAACGTCGAGCAAGGCCTGTCTGGGAGTACTCGCGGAGGCCCTCTGAATGAGCATCGATCCCAGACGATGCAATACTGAGAATGACCGAAAGTTTGTCCCAGAAGTGTTTCCTAGAAGATGCAACGACCTGCTCGCCATCATCTGCCTGGTGGGACCCATACCACTGAGTAGCATTCGCAGCCAGACCTTCTCGCAGAGTACCAGTAACCAGAAGCAAGGGATCAAGGGCCAGCGCATCATCCACTGCTTCGATGCCTTTGGGATGTCGTACTTCGGATACCTTCAAGGAATTTCCAGGATGCCAACTCCGCCAGGTCTTGCACGCGGTGGACTGCGAGGAAGGAGGAAGGAAGGGTGTGTCCTTAGTCGAGCGGCAGCCAGCTAGAGATGCACAAAGCTTGGCCACAGTAGTAGCAACTATGGCGGGACTAGCACATGTGCATGCACGACCAGCCAAACGTGAAGAGCACAACATGTACAACTGGCAGGTCAAGCAGTACAGCATGCTACAATTCACGTAGGAGGCGCTTGCTGGCGCAGCAGATTCCACCCGCAGAGCGGCACGACCACGGGCCACCCGCTCGCAGCAGGAGACCTTGTTGACGCGTACTCTCCAGCTGTGCAGGACTGGAAGGATAGCCTGTCGGATTGCGACGTGAGCTACAAGTGGGCCCGTGGCCACGTGCCCAAGTACTAGGACAGAGGTGGACGTTGGCATAGGATGACTCGTGGATGATGCATCCCAGCTGCATTTACACGCAGATGCACCTCAAGCACGATATACCACACAGCAGCTGAATCACGCGACCCAGGGGCTCCAGGAGCACATTCAGAAGCCCAGGCACTTTCTGAACGCAGACGAGACAAACCACCTCATTAGTGTGTTCGGCAAAGGCTCCTTTGAAGCAGCTCGGGGAACTTCGAGACGGACACGAGTAGAGGGAGAGATGTGCCGGGAGCTCGTGCAGCACGGATGCCGCTTGGTGTAGTTTGGCACTAGCCCCTCCATCATCGCTTGCCCTCTGCTTTGCCTTCAGCGCCGCGATTACAGGTCTCACGGCGCTCGTGCTCCTACAGGCCTTCACAAACACCCTCGACTCAGTATTGGTTAGGATGCTGCGCTGCCTGATGCACGACAAAGCGAAGACCGAGTACAATGGCAAGGTAAGGACTTTGAGCAACAGCGAAGTTTTTGTAAGTTCTGGGGCGCCAATCGAACAGCAACCGAGCTCCGAGTTCAAACAATGAAGTGGCGGCGACAGAAAGCAAAAGAACCAAACAACTATCGGAAAGTAAGTACAGCGATGTTCGGGACGCTGCAGCTAGAAGGGTTGCTCGAGACACCTCGCATCAGCACCGCTGGGCGACTCAATCCTCACTGTACCCCAGGGGAAATACAGTGCAGAGACGATCTGCAGGCGCTAGCCAACGTCGACCAACGCTTCGACCAGACCTGGAGTGATCGAGAAACCATGTTGCAGGAGTTCCAGGATCCCAACTAGGACAGAGGCTCTCCAAGATCCAGGTGGGCTCCAACAGGGACTTGCTTAGCGAGGAGGGAGCAGCGAGGGTGGCGAACTTACTGAAACAGCTGGGCATCACGACGCTGAGTGGGATACACACGAGCATCACAGAGCACCAGCACGACGAGGTCTGCAGCAACGACAGCAGCATCATAGATGAGCATGTATGCACGCACGAGATGGGAGAGGAAAGGGACGGCAAAAGATGTAGGTTGACATTCACTACGTTAAAGGCGCTCGCATCACATATAACGCATGCAAGCAACATGAGGAACCTACATTCCATGATCACACGGACCAACGTGTGTCCATGGTGCAGAACTTGCTTTGCGAGTAGAGCGTCATGTCTGAGGCACGTGAACACTATGTCCCGCTCCGAACCCCATTGCTGCCCGACCAGAGCCACTTCCTTTGCCTTCAAGCCAGAGGAACATGGCTCTTACCACTGCGGCGTGTACGGCCGCGAGGACAGAGAGCTTGACGAACACCTGCTACACGTAACTATCCACGCTCCAGGACCGATCGATGGCATGGGGAGCAGGCGCCGCCAAAGGAGGACGTCCACGTAGTGCGAGACTGGAAGCAGCGTCGGCGGGACAAGCATTCCAAACAAAGCACAAACTTGGAGGCCAGGATAACGCAGGTGGCAACTCGCGTGGCCCCGCAGAACGTTCAAGATACGAACAAACGATACTCATGCAAAAGCTCACCCTGAACACGGCACAGATGGTGCGCACGGTGTCAGGCAGCCTGTGGGACTTCTGCCTGGCAGAGAACGAGCCCCCACCAGCAGAGGCCGCGGCAGCAGGAGGTGTAACCTACGGGGAGGAGGTCAAGTCAAAGGGCAGCGAGGCGATGGGATCACCGCATCTACACATAGGAGTGGGGCGCTTCATGTCGCCAGCCAAACAGGATAATCTCGAGGGCGGCACCAAAAAGAGACTGGCACAATTCAGCTAACTCATCGAGTGCATGTCGATGAACGAGTTTACGGACATACTCGCATCCTTCCGGGCAAAGGAGGCCTATAGCGAGACAGAACAGCCGACACAATGGAAAACGCACCGTGCTTCAACCCCATGAGCGCCACGCCGTGGACCAAGAAGTGGGAGGACGAGCTGAACACGATTCGGCAGGGCAACGCAGAGGAGCATATCAAGATGGGCAGCTGCACGGTGCAGGAACTGCGGAGGGCGACATGCCGATCACTCAAACAGCTCAGAACGGAGCATCTATACGGAGCCCCGCCACCGTCGGCACTGGAGAGGCAGCTGCGGCCGGCACTGCGCGCGAGGCAAGCAAAGTGACGATCGGCCTTTCTGGATTGCAAGAAATGGCCACACGTGGAAGCAAGAGAGCCCGTGATATGCTCGAGGGATTGAGGCGAAGACCGTGAGCAGCCCGTCCATGCAAACATGTTGTACACATGCATAATCTGGATGTGGCAGTTCGCGTTAACAGTTCTTCTCGTGTAGCCTCTAATGGGCCAGGCGGCCAGGCGGAATGGGCTATCGCAAGGATTTGCACGTAGCTCTTGTGCGACACGGAGTGCCAGGCAGGGAGCCCTGTGTGGAGGAGGACTTCCGCCTCGGGACGCGCCCTGCCGCCCTCGCCGCATCCCGCGCTGGACGTCCAGGAGACTCTTGCACGCGACGAGAGTAGTGAGACACTCGCCATCGCTTGGACGTCCATTCCCTGTGTTTTTTTCGGTTTCGTGCGTGGTTTTCGCTAAATGATCAAGGATGCTCCTCGATGGTCCTTGCCAAAGGAAAAATGCACACGTCCGAGCGATGCCAAGGACAGTGTGTGCTGCTTGTGGACTTGCCCGAGCAGTAGGGAAAGATCTTGGGACGGAAGGGGGGAATGTGGGGAGTGGGGATGCGAGGAGTTAAGTGAGTCTGCGAACTGCCAAATGCAGATCGGGCGCGACCGCAGGCAACCCTCGCAAGAAACCCGACCCTGAACAACCCGCGCGCAAGGTGCACCTGAGGGGAACCACGGGGAAACCCGGAGCACCCTGAACGCAGCAGCTTCTCTGACAGCCGCGGAAGCCACCGCGCAGCGAGCGGAATGAAGAAACCCAGGGTACCCTGACGAAGTGCAGATGGTTTCTTGCTGCGCGTCCCCACTGTACACTCGACGGTCCTGCAAAGAAGCTCGGCGCTTCTTTGAACCAGGGTCCGTCTCCCTTCCCCGAGCGGAGGTGATGGGCCACAGCTGCTGCCGCTGGCTCCTGGGCGGGAGCCCTTGCAGGCTCCTCTGGCTGCGGGGGAGGAGGGGGAGGAGGAGGAGGAGGGGGAGGAGGAGGGGGGAGGAGGAGGAGGAGGAGGAGGAGGAGGAGGAGGAGGAGGAGGAGGAGGAGGAGGGGAGGAGGGAGGAGGAGGAGGGGGAGGGGGAGGGGGAGGAGGGGAGGAGGGGGAGGGGGAGGAGGAGGAGGAGGAGGGAGGAGGAGGGAGAGGGGGGGGGGAGGGGGGAGGAGGGGGAGGAGGAGGAGGAGGAGGAGGAGGAGAGGAGGAGGAAGGAGGAGGAGGAGGAGGAGGAGGAGGAGGGGGAAGATGGGCCACAGTACCATAAGCCTCCGTCCGTTCCGCAACGCTTCTGGTCTGGAAGAGGCCCAGCACCGAGCTGCAGCGGGCCCGCAAGGCTTCACCAAAAGCCAAGGGGGGGCCCGCAGGCCGACCCCTGCTGTGCCGATCATGCCGCCAGCTGCTGCTGGGCTCGCAAGACATGCGATAGACGAACGCACCTCTCGAGCGGAAGACTCCCCAGTTGCCCAGGCTTTTCCGACTCCGACTCCGGCTCCGTCCCCTCTGGAAGGTCCTCTTGAGGGCCTCTCTGGCCGTGATGGGGTCCTCTTGGACCGTCTCGGGGCCATCTGAGGCCATGTTGGAACACTCGTGGGCGGACTTGGGCTCTCTGGGAGCGCTCTTCGGCCGTCTCGGAGCCGTCCGTCTTGGACCGCCGGTAGAGGGGAACATTTTCGTGAACACCCCCCCTGCCCCCCAAACTCAAGGCTGGCACGCGCGGGGGGGACCGCGGTCGAGGTGCAACTCCTCAGACCCACCGCCCACTCTGCACACTGGGGGGAGGGGGAGGCGTTCACAGAGGAGTGTGGCAGGAGTGTTCGCTGTTTTTGTTCCGAGGCCTCTCTCCCGGGAGGTCTTTGGGGGGGCCCCTCGGCGGCTTCTCGGGGGGGGCTCCCGGGCACAATCTTTTGAGGAGGGGGAGGCGTTCACAGATGAATGAGGCATGAGTGTTCGCAATTTTTTCCCGAGGCCTCTCTCCTGGGAGGTCTTAGGGGGCCCCTCTCGGCCGCGCTCTTCGGAAGGGGGGGCTCCCGGGCACAGTCTCTCTTGAGGAGGGCGGGGGGGGGGTCGCCGCCCCCGTGCGTGCGTGCCCCTCTCCCCTGGAGGACCCACCCTAGAATCAGGTCGGGCGTGTCCCCCTACAGGGGGATTTCCGACGCAAGTCTACCCAGAGATGGTTTTGAGGGCCTTTTTTCGACACCCCTCACGAAGATCGTGGCCTCCGAGGGGGGTGCACTCGACTACCCCGCCCCAAGAGGCCCCCAAGAGCCCCCCAAGAGGCCCAAGGGGGCCCCAAGACGCCGCCAAAGAGCCCCAAGAGACCCCCAAGAGGCCCCCAAGAGGCCCCTAGGAGGCCCCAAAGAGGCCCCCAAGAGGCTTCAAAGAGGCCCCATAGAGCGCTCGAGGGCTGGCGGAATGAGCGAAGCGATTCAATAAAAAATGCCCCCCAAAAGTCAAAAAATACTATAAAAAATCTCCAGACTATGTTTGGACTATTTTTGGGCATTCCCCCTGTAGAGGGACAGGCCCGACTTGACCCGAGAAGGCTTCGCCCCACCGAGAAAATCACAGAGCCATCGCTCGTACCTCCGGCCAGGTGCTGCTCCGTCGGGTCGTTGCCTGTTCTCGTACGGGGCCACCGCCCCCTCCGGCAGAAGAGCGTTGCGCGTGCGCCCCCTTTTCCCTTCTCCGGGGCCACGGCCCTTCCTAGAAGGCTTCGCCCCACCGAGAAAATCACAGAGCCATCGCTCGTACCTCAGTCTTTCCGTCCTGCCAGGTGCTGCTCCGTCGGGTCGTTGCGTGTTCTAGTACGGGGCCACCGCGTTGCGCGTGCGTCCCCTTTTCTTTTCTCCGGGGCCGCGATCCTTCCTGGGGGGGGATGGGGGGGGGGCGGGAAAGGATGGAGCAAGGGGGTCCCAGGGGAAGGGGGTGGGAGCTCAAGGAGGACGTGCCACGAAACTGAAAACACACACGTGTATCCCCAGCTGTCTGGACCTGCCATGCGCGGAGCGCCTCGAGAATCAAGGCACGCCGATTTTTCTGGAAGAGAGCTCGCCACCAGCGACGCGTACGACAGAAGCCTGCACCTCGAGGTCAGCACACGCCAACGGCTGGTCAGGAAATGCGGACAGAAGAATATTAAGAAAAAGGGAGGGAGGGAGGGAGACTTTGAGCAAACAGCCATGGATGGACGGCAGGGAAGCGACAACTAGGGATTCGAAAACGTGTGGAACACTAAACTGTATCCCCAGCTGTCTGGACCTGCCATGCGCGGAGCGCCTCGAGAATCAAGGCACGCCGATTTTTCTGGAAGAGAGCTCGCCACCAGCGACGCGTACGACAGAAGCCTGCACCTCGAGGTCAGCACACGCCAAAAAGGACAGTGCCAAAAACACGAAGTCGAATGGCCCCAAGGCCGTCATCATTAACTTACTGAAAGCTACATTGACAATTTTGAAGCTATGCCTGAGACTTTACGGCACACGATGGCATCATCAAAAGCGCGGGCTAACTGCTGACACAGACGAGAAGGATAGGCTTCGGCGACGGCTGTCCAGAACCGACGGTCGGGCGCACGCCCCTCCAACACTTGGTGGGGCTGTCCAGTTCGACTGCAGCAGCCTTGAGTGCGCTTACACAGCTTCACCAAGAGGGTCAAATGAATGTACGTTCCTAAAAAGCTGGTGCGCTTCCGCCAAGGAGTTCCCCATTGGCAGAAGTCTGTGCTGACGAAAGACCAACGTGTGGATTTGACAAGCGAATCGACAGGCGGCGCGAGCCACAGTCGAGAGGTAGACGGGTTCTCCATTGAACACGGCACCTGCATGCGGCGGGCCACCGTTAGAACAGAAACACTGAAGCGCATCATCTGATTTCCAAAGTCTACTGCGGCCTGCGCCGACGGTATCAAATCGGGCAGGCCTAACACACTTTTGTCGGAGCGGAGGCGGGGAGGACCAGGCTGGATATCTCTGGCGCGCGACCAGCTGCCACACGGCGTTCCAAGATGCACACCTAAGATGAGGCCGGCTTGAATCCAGCCCCGAATCAAACGTTGTCGCGAAACGTCCCGCAAATCAAACAAAGGGCCGTGCTTGATATCCCACGCGAGCACATGATACCCCTTCCGCGCCATCGCTCGCGCGAGGCGTCCAGAGCCTGAGAAGATTTCTAGAAAAACTCTCACAGCTGGCGGCCCAGGAACGGCGGGGCAGCGAGCCTCCCTAAGAGAACCTCGGGGAGCACGCTGTGGCAGCGGAGCGCGTGCTTCTGCAGGGCTGGGGGCAGTTTCGCAAACTGCTCGCTCAGCCTTCCTCCCTTCTCGTACCTCCGCACGGAGGCGCCTGTCTTCCAGCGACCCCGCCGTTTCACTTCGCTCAGCGGCCTGAGTCCGTTGACGAAGTCTCGGCCGGCGCCGGCGTGCCTGAGAAGGTAAGGCATCGGCACGGGCTCCAGGCCGAGACGGCGGGCCGCGCGTCTGAAAATCTCGGCGAATTCCTCTACTGAGAAGCTGAACAGCGCAGCGTCCGGCGGCTTCGCAGCGGTCAGTCTCCGCAGCACGCCGCCCAGCCACAGGTCGCAGGTGAGGTCCAGCACGAGACTCTCGTCGAACTCCGCCGTCTTGCTGGGCCGCGCCTCCTCGCCGTCGTGCGGATGCAGCACTAGGGCCCACTGCCGCAGGGCCTGGCTTCCCGAAGCGCGGGGCGCGATCGCGTGCTTGACTTGCACGCGGCCCCATTCCCCCGGTCGCATGTAGAACACCATCGACAGGACCACGCACGCCGCCGCCTCCCACAGGCCCACGCACACCAGCTCGCAAGCTAGGGCGGCAACGACCTCCTCGGGGAGCGGCAGCCTGGTCAACGGCGGCGTCAGCACCTTCCAGCCTCGGAGCGACTGCCTGGCCCCGGGCAAGCGAGCTCCGCCGTCGCGGCCGAGACGCGGGTCGCTCCACTGAAGGGCGGCCAGCATCTGCACCCCGCGCCAGTGGTCGACGCCCTCCAGGTACTGCCCCAGCATCCACTCCGCAAGGCTGCAGTCCAGCGTGGCAGCGGCCTCGGGCGCCAGCGGGATCATCCTCCGCTCGTCGAGGGAGAACGTTGGCCGCGCAGGCAGCCCCTGCTCCGCCAGCCATGCGTCGAACTCGGCGGCCAGCTGCTGGTACCTCGACCTCACTGTCTGTGTCCGCACCGTGCTCAGCCGCAGCACGTCCAGCGTCCCCGCGTCGGCCAGCTTGGCCCCGCGCCGGGCCAGCTTCCCCCGCTTCACCTTGTCGGCCGCAGGCGGAGCCCGCGCCTCGGAGAGCGGTGGCGAGCCAGCCAGGTCATCGCAGAGAAGCCTCCGAAGCGAGGGCGCTGACGTCGCCCGGCTTGGCGGCACCGGGCGGGTCCTCGGGACCGAGCGGGCCTCTCCCTCCGGGGCCGTCGCCTGGCGACGCTCCAGCCTGGCCGACTCCACCACGAGCGCATCCAGCGTGCCGCAGCCCTCGCGAAGGACCGTCGGCGAAGTTCCACTCGCTAGGCAGCCAGCGGGCACTGAGCCGGAGTCCCGTCGCCGCAACATGAGCTGCCACAGAGCGCAGGGCGCCGCTGACGCCGGGGGCCGAGGATCGGCCCTTGCCCAGAGCCAAGACAGACGAGAGCGAGTCGGAGAGCAGGAGGTGGTGGCTCTCAAAGGCCTTCGTGGATCTGCAGATGTGCTTAACCCCGAACGCGATGGCCCGGGCCTCCCCCTCCACGACGTTGTCAGGCGGGGATCCCCACTTGTGCGACCCTACGACAGCCCAACCTTCCTCTCGAACCGCCTCGGGAAGACGTCCAGCGGCCCGCGTGCGGGCCTCCTTGCTAGCCTCCTCATCCCCCACGAACTTCTGGAAGTCCTTGGAGCTCTCTAGGGGCTTCGTGATGATCTCGTCCTCACTGGAGCCTGCAGCCCAGGCCCGGGAGAGCACCTTGTTGTCGCCCAAGAAACGCCATCGTTCTGAGAAACAGCCCATCGAGCCCACGAGGTCCTTGTCGAGGTCCTTGCAGACCAGTCCGAAGCCCCAAAAGGACGCGTCGGTGCACATCACCTTGGAACTCCATGACACCTGCAGCTTCCTGGAAATCAGACACAGCAAACTCGAGAACGTACTGAGCTCCCATCGGACGGACTCCCACAGAGGGACCGCGGCACAGTGGCCCAGCCGCCGAATGAAAGTATAGACGGACCTGAAGATCGACAAATGCTCACGACAAAGAAGTGCCACAAAAGTACAATGGCCTAACACCCTCTCAACTTCTTTGGGACTCACGACGGCCTTGCTTGTCAACCAATCGAGCGCCGTCTCCACAGCCTTGACCTCTTAGGTCGAATCTCTCTCTCTCGCCCTCGAATCTCCCACCCCAGGATGTCGGCATCGTGATCACACATACATACTTCATGGGTGGGTAAACCCCTGGACGTCAAGGCGGCGTTGACAAGCTTTACTGCGCGCGAGACGGCCTCGGGATCCGTACCCAAGGCAAGAAAATTATCCACATAGATAGTCATCGCCAGCGGCTGCACTGGCGGCACTACACTCTTGTCCGAGATGAACGGAACGTCGTGCAGCGCGGGGATGGAGCTCACGATCCCGCGGTGAATGGTCTGGCACCAGTACAGCGCATGCGACCAGCCCATGGGTAACACCGCAAGGACTGGCCACACACGACTGCCAGGCGCGAGAGACCTTCCGCCTAGGACAGTCAGCCCCACATCACCTGCCTTCACCGCCGGCAGCGCGAAGTACTCACGGAAAGCCTCAGGCAGCCCGAAGTGGTAGAAGGCGTCGCAGATGTCCACGTGGCCGACGTATAGCTGCTCGCCCTCCGGCACGGCCAGCTCTCCCAGTGCTGAGCCTGTCGCCAGCGCGACTGTCGAAGGCCTCCTGAACCAGCAGTTGGCCCGCCGGCAGTCTATCACCATGCGCTGCTTGCCAGACTTCTTACGCGCAAAGAAGAGGCCGCACTTCTCTCGCGGCGCGGCTGAGAAGGTCACCATTCCCGCCGTGCGCAAACGCCGCACCAGCCCAGCATAAGCACGTGGCTGAGCTCGTAGAATAGCATCCATGTACGGCTGCCGCGGAGCCTCGGAGAGGTTGGACTCCGCATCCTTGCGTGGAAGGAGCTGCTCGTGTATTGCTGCTTCGACATCAATATCGCCCACGCCTGCCACCAGCTCCCCGAGCGGCACAGGAACGTTGCCGGCCTCAGGCAGCGAGACGAGGGAGTCGTCGAAGCTAACGACTGGCGAGTCGATATCCTCGTACACGCCAGCACCGCGGAGCTCGCGCAGGGCTCCGGCGGGAGTGAGGCCAGGTGGCGGGGGACCCAGCGCAGCAGCAGCATGACGAACACGCTCATGTACCAGGCGATGGGGCAGCCGCTCCGCCAGGCCCGGAGCGCCAGGCGCCCCGAGCCGACCAGCCAGGTCATTGAGGGCCCCGAGGGCGCGGTTGGCTTCAGCCACATGAGCGTCTCGCCGAAGCAGCCGCCGCCGTGCCGAGCGGTTCACCGCGCCCTCCGCGGGAGCTAGGCCGGCCCGAAGCAACGGGACAGGAAAAAGATCTCGACGGTCTGGAACTCCGTCAAATTGAATTCGCCCAGGTACGCATGCAGGAGAGCCCTGGGGCTCGGCGGCCTTGGAGCTCGAGAAGGAGGCGGCCGCACTCAGGCCCCCTTCCCGCGACACCGTCATGACTTCCCTCCGCCGCCATCCCCCTTGGGACCCTTGCGGCGGAGCTCTCGTTCTTCTCTAGCCTTCCTGATGTTTTTCATGATCGCGGCATCCTTCTCGACCTGGCCCTTCACAAACTCGAGGAGCGCGGGGGCCACCATCAGCAGGTCCCCCGCCTTGCTGAAGCCGCTGAAGGCCGAGAACTCCTCAGGACTCATCTTGTCCTTGGAGCTGGCTGAGTCGGCCTCCCGCAACCGATCGTGGTAGCTCCACTCGATAGTCTGCGCCCGCCGAAAGATGGCCTCGGCGAAGGCACAGTTGCTGAGGTCCAGCTGGTCGTAGGTGCCAGCCAGCTCGATGTACTTCATGAGCTGCTCGTGCTCCTGCACCCCCCACTGCTCCGACTGGAGCCGCGCGGTCGTCTTGAACATCAGGTGGTGATCCGTGGGGGTGTGCCGACGCCGCAAGAAGTCCAGGCACCACCAAGCAGAGCGAGGCCCCGCCACTGGGAAGTCGCCGAACGGCTCCTCCTCACAGGCGTCCACGACCTCACGCCACTCTCGGCCTCGGCCCCGCGGCCCATTCTTCACCGCCAAGGTTCGAGCGTCTCCTCCTCCTCCGCTCTCGGCGCCAGCTCTCAATGGTTGCCCTTCGCCAACCCGTAGGCTCATCACGAAGGAGTCCTGGTCGAGGCCTGTCAGGTGCACCACCACGGCCCGCCCAGGAGCCGCCAGGAACAACCCCTTGCCACAGAGCGAGTGAGCAGGAGGCCCCAACTCGTCGCCCAGCGCGATGCGGCAGCGCTCGTCAGCCTCGGCTGCTCGCCAAACGCGGCCGCTCGAGCGTGGCGTGCTAGTGCCCTCAACCGCGGCCCCCGGGGCGCCGGTGTCGCCAACGCCCTCCGCGGCCGCCGCTGCCGGTCCAGAGGGGCCTCTGTGGTCTCCTCCGAGGTCCAGACCCAGAAGCGGCCTCTTGCCTGTCATCCGTCGACCGCCGAAGAAGTTGGCCCCGAGGGCCTCCTGCACTGCCACATCCCTGCCTGCGGCCGTTCGCACCGCCACCGGCGTCTCCAGGAGCACCCCGCGCGCCTCGGCGTCGGCCTGGGCGGCCGAGTAGGCCCGGCGGTAGAGGCCCTTCATAACCTCCTCCGTCGGGACCTCCTCGAAGCGATACGCCCGTCCAAGCCCACTGGGCAGCCGCAGGTCGCGCGGCATCTCCAGCCACTCCACGGGACTGTCGTCGGGCGAGCCTCCCTCAAGCTCCTCGATGTACATATCGTGATCGGGAGTGTACACCACCCAGCACACTCCTGGGAGCCCCGCGCCTGAGGCCTCACTGGCCGCTGGGTACAGCAGGATCCGCTCGTGCCAGAGGTCGTCCCCGCCGTAGCGCACCACTGCTCTGCACCCCGGGAGAAGCCGACACGACGATCCCCTGGGCACCAGCGCCATCGCGAGGCTCAAGGCGGACCGAAGCGGCGAGGCTGAGGCGTCCAAGACCGAACCCCGCAAGCAGCGCAAGTAGCACCAGTGCTATCGTGGCTCCCCAGCCGACACAGCCCTCCACCGCCTCCCGCAGCGACCCGGCGAGAGCGTCGGCGAGCGCGTCGCACACCGGGCCGCCCGCGGCCGCCAGCCAGGGAGGGCTGCCTCCTCCGCCGCCGCCGCCCGCAGGGGCGCCGCCGCCTCCGCCTCCCTCCCCACACGTGCAGAAGCACGCGGGGCAAGGCGGATATGGCGGGCAGGGCGGCGCCGCCGGGCAACTGGGCAGCAACGCCCAGGACGCCCCCGCGTGGAACCCCGCGCGGGCAAGCTCACGGATCCCCGAGGCGCTGGCCTCGACGAGGGGCCGCAGGGCTTCCTTCATGCCCTGGAAAAAGACTTTGAGCAAACAGCCATGGATGGACGGCAGGGAAGCGACAACTAGGGATTCAAAAACGTGTGGAACACTAAACTGGTCGGACCACGTGCGGCAGAAATCTGCAGACCGTGCGCTGGATGGACACGCGCACGGAGGGGCCGAGCGCTGGACGTCGTGCGCACCCAGCTTTAAGTCGGGCCTGTCCACCTACAGGGGGATTTTGGACGAAATGAAAAATACACCCAAAATACTCCAAAATTGTCAAAAATAATAAAAACAAAAAATCGTCCCCTGACAATTTTCTGACTATTTTTGAATATTCCCTCTGTAGAGGGACAGGCCCGACTTAAATCCAGCTTCCTGGTGCGCGCTGGGCCACGCGCACAAGCAACAGGTGATCTTTTCAGTCCACGGCCCAGAGATCTGCCAGATCCACGTGCGATGGTCCTGGGGCACGGCAACAGCCCCCGAGGGCCGAGGTCGAGGAAAAAGACAGATCGACGACGACGACGACGACGGCGACGACAACGACGACGACGACACGACGACGACGAGGACGACGGCGACGAGGACGAGAACGAGGACGACGAGGAAGAGGACGCCGAGGACGACGACCCCTCACGCCGAGATCGAGAAACAGATCGACGGTGGCTCTAGGCAAGAGTGACCTTCGGAGCGCGGCGCTGGGGGGGTGTGAGGAGGCCAAACCCAAGCGCGCAGGCCGCTCCCATCGCATCGCATTCCGCGACCGGGGGGGCCAAATGGGCCCGTGCCAACGTGTACCGCGGGTGCGTGTCTTGTCGACCCAGGCGCTGGTTTCTGACAGCGCGGGAAGCGTTCGACCTTGAACGATCGGTAGTTTACCAAACGTCCGATCGTTCCACATCGACCGACTTGGGGTCGGCGGCAGCGTTCAACCTTGAACGCCCGCGCTGGGGTCGCCGCTGGTCGACACGACGCGAACCTACCGTAGTCGAGCGGGGCAGGGGAGGGGACGGCGGAGCTGGGCCTGACATGCTCGCGCCGGCACCGCCGGTAAAGTGCGCGCCGCGCACGCGGGCGCAAAACCCCGAGCTGTCCGCCGCGTCCACCTCGGCGCCGCCGTGGCTCGGGACCTGGAGGGCAAGGGAGCTCTTTTCGGGGGCGTCCAAGAGGAGGGCGTCCAAGAGGGGGGGAGGCGCAAATCATGGCTGGCGGCATGTGCGCGGCCCAGGGGGGGTGGGCCGGGGACGCATTGAAATCCCACCAGCCCTCTGGGCGACAGGTGGTCTAACGAGATTCCTCGTCCCTCTTCCACAACCCCTTCTTCCCCTTCGGGGAGAGGTTTACCCCTCCCCCTACCCCCTCCCCTGGACCTGGACGGGGGGTTCCGCGAGGGGTTGGTGCGTCCAAGATGGCCCAAGATGGCTCCAAGAGGGCCTCCGATGCTCCAAGATGGCCTCCAAGACGGCTCAAGACAGCCGAAGATGCTTCAAGACAGCTTCCGACATGCCTCCAAGAGGCCCCACGAGGGCCACAGGACAGTTCCAGGTGCCCTCAAGGACCCCTCAGAACCGCCCCGAACAGCCCAAATCCTTAAAACACCTAAAGACAATCGCTTCTCAGAAGGAGGCCGCTCCTTAGAAGGCGCGGGGCCCTACATCTGCAGACGAGGCCCACGCCTTCCAAGAAGCAGGGGCGCTTCCTGACCCCCCTCCTGCGCGTGGCTGACAGCCCCGACCGTACCCTGTCCCAGTCGGCACTGGGGCCCGACGATGGTGACTCGCGGCGGTTCCTTATCCCTCGTCCTTCTGGCGGCGCGCACACGGGAGGGGGGGGGGGAAGGCGCGAGAGCGGCGGCCCGCGCTCCCCAGAAGCCCCCCCCCCCCCCCCCGGGGCGTCCCGGAAGGCTCCCCGGCTAGCGCCAAGGGCCCTCCTCGGGAGAGGCCCCCCGCCCGCTCCGGGGAGGCCGCGGGCCACTGCCCCTGCGCGCCCTCCGCTCGGACGCCCACTCCGCGTGCACCGTTCGGCTTCGCGCGCGCATTCTTCTCGCAAAGATGCTCCAAGATGCTTCCCGATGGCTGCCGCCGATTTTTTTTTTAATGCACACGCCCGAGCGCTGCCGAGCCCCTGTGCGCGACGCCTCCTGCTCGCCCGGCGGACCGCCGCAGCCGCAACACGCCGCGCACAGCCGCCGCCCTGTGCGGAGGCTGCGGCCACACGGCCCCCGCGCGCGCGCGGCGCCAGCCGGAGCCCGTGCACCCCAAGGCAGTGCCGAGAGTGGTAACCAGGAGGTTAGGAGGCAACTCTGCCGGGAGGTCCTCGGGGGGCACGAGGAAGGGCCAGCCTCAGCCTGAGCGCGACTGTGCAGGAGCAGTCGGGCTGGGCAGAAACCGGATCACCCAGGCTGGGTCAAGCTGGACTCGCGGCACTGAGCGGGACTGGGGCCGGAGTGGGGAGTGGGGCGGTCGCCGACGGCGGACACCTACCAGCGCCGATGCCGAGTTTTTGCCCCCCGTGCGTTGCCACCGGGGCCGAGAGGGGGGTCGCCGCCCACCTGCCCCTGGGGAGGAAGACGCCCCCGAGGGCCCTCGGCCTCGCGCCCTCGGAGGGCCCTCGAGAGGGTGGCCCTCGCCAGCCCCTGGGAGGCCCTCGCCAGCTCCTCGCCCGTTCCCCCCCAGACCCTCCAAGGCCACCCCGCACGCCGACGGTCGAGACGGTGGCCCTCGCCAGCCCCTCGGGGGGGAGGACCCCCCGAGGGCCCTCGGAGGCCCTCGCCAGCTCCTCGCCCGTTCCCCCCCCAGACCCTCCGAGCCACCCCGCACGCCGACGGTCGTGCCGGGGCCTCCCCGATGCTCGGCCCCCGAAGCTACGAGCCTCGGGGCCCCCGACACCCTGCTTCTCTATAGGAGGTGCTCGGCGGCCCGCGGGCACGCGGCTGCCATGCTTGTTTCCATGCGTGGGCCCTCGAGGTCTGCCCTGACTCCAGATCCGCCCTACTTTGGCTTTTTCTCCCAACTTAAGATTGCGTCGGAAATCCACCTATAAGGAGCCGAAAAAGTAGGGCGGAAGTTTCTGCACCCAACCTAACATGGGGCGAAAATCCACAGAAAAGGGCGGAAACAACAACAGAAAAGTAGGGCGGAAATTGGCATCAGCGGGGCTTGAAAAGTAAGGCGGAAATTCCAAGCCCTACTTACGAATTTCCCCAAAGTAGGGCGGATCCGGAGTCAGGGTGGACCACTTCCCCAGGGCCGGTTTTCGGTTTTTCGCCCTGGGTCGTTGTTTTTTAACGGCCCCGAGGCCCTGCGAGGGCCCCTGGAGGCCGAAAAACGGCCAGAAACCACCCGCCTCGATTTTTCTGGAGGATTGGATCTCTGGGAGGCCCCGGAGTCGCTTTGTTAGGGAGTGTTTGTCGGCCCTCTGGGATCTTGACCTCTCCCCTGGGCAGGGGGGTCAACAGCAGTTATTCTTTAGGTGTAAGAATTCAACAACACAAACAACACAGACAACAACGGCAGCAACAGCAACAACATCAACAGCAGCAACAGCAGCAACAACAACAACACCAACACAAAATAGCAACACCTAACCCGGAGAAGCAATTAAGGAACCCCCCGGCGTTATCATTAGCACCGCGCCGTAATTAAATAATTATTGGGGGGGGGGGTTCGCCGAGCGATATTATTAGCACCGCGCACATGGAAGGAAAATAAATAATTCCAGCGCCCCGCCTCGGGTGGCATCCCAATTAGAATTGTAATGAAAATAATGATACGAATGCGAATAAGGAAAAACTGAGAAAAGCTAAGGAAAAGCTTAGAAAAGCTAAGAAAAAGCTGAGAAAAGCTGAGGAAAGCTAAGGAAAGGCTAAGACAAGCTAAGAAAAAGCTGAGAAAAGCTCAGGAAAAGATCAAGAAAAGCTGAGAAAAGCGAAGATAAGCTAAGGAAAAGCTGAGAAAAGCTAAGGACAACTAATGAAAAGCTAATGAAAACTATTGAAAAGCTAGGGAAAAGCTAAGGACAACTAAGGAAAACTTAAGAAAAGCTGAGGAAAACTAAGGAAAAGCTAAGGAAAAGCTAAGGACAACTAAGGAAAAGCTAAGGAGAACTTGTGACCCTCGCAGTGACCCTCGCAGAGTACCCCCAAGGCCTGAGTATGGAGGAAGTCCAAGGCGGGAGCCTTGTCTGTGAGCGCGTCCTCCTCCGTGTCCTCCTCCTCCTCTTCCTCCTCCTCCTCCTCCTCCTTCTCTTCCTCCAGCCCCCATTTTTCTAATGAGATTTCTATTGCAACCCCTTTGGAAAAATTATTTTTTCGGCCGTCGTAGGAGGTGGTCCATCCCAGGGTATCGCCCCCGCCCCGCACCGCGGCGTTATCTTAGCACCCGGCAGGACCAAAATAAATCCCCGAGCCAGAGTAGGAGTGGATCGGTGTACATGGTTACGGCACCGAACAGCGAGGGTCGAGCACTGGAAAGACGCGTGGCCACTGAAGCTCTCTGACTCCTCCGCATGCGTTTCCTCATTCTTTCAGGAGGGTGTACCCCCTCCTGGTGCCAGGATAACGCTTCCGGGTGCCGGGTGCGTTATCTTTTCACCGGTGAGGGGGGGGGGGTCCTTAATCGCTTATCCGGGTTACAGCAATCAGTGTACCCTCATGCGCGATGTTTCCGCACGAAACGTGCGACCATCATGATAACCATCCGCATCATGGGGACTATTGTTCTATAGCGGGGTCCGTTATTCCCATTCACAGATCTCCCGCCCAATGAGGTCTTGCAAACACCTCCTCCGAGGAATTTCAACATATCTCGCCTCGAAAATACATGCCCGCGCCTTGCTGCGCCGATGCGAGACCTCCAGTGGAACCCCAGCAAAGGGTAAAGCACAAGGAAGTATCGAACGACAGGATTCCCTTGGTGGGGATGGGGGCTGTCGGCGATGAGGCAAGGACCTGGCCCTGAATAGAAAAGGAGGAAGTCTCGAGCAGGGCTGCTGTTGTTGCTGGGAGCGGCGCCAATGCTGAAGAGAGTAGGGCGCTAGTCCAGCATAAAACAAAACGAGGTCTCGAGCGGGAGCGCTGGTTATGTTGGGACGGCGGCTTTCGGCGGCGAGGAGGAACACCGCCTTAAGTAAGAAAGGAGGAAGCATCGAGCGGGAGCCGTGGATTTGTCGGGACGGGGGTTGTCGGCGGCGAGGAGCAGCACCGTCCCGAGGGAAAAAAAGGAAATCTCGAGCGGGAGCGTTGTTCTTGCTGGCAGCAAGAAAATTCAGAAGAGAGTTGGGCGCCAGTCCAGCGTAAAACGGAAGGAAGTCTCGGGCGGGAGCACTGGTTTTGTCGGGGCGGCGGTTCCGGCGGCGAGGAGGAACACCGCCTTGAGTAAGAAGGGAGGAAGGAAGCATCGAGCGGGAGCCGTGGTTTTGCCGGGACGGGGGTTGTCGGCGGCGAGGAACAGCACCGTCTTCAGGAAAAAGGGAGGAAGCCTCGAGAGGGAGCGTTGTTCTTGCTGGGAGCAGCGCCGATTCTAAAGAGAATCGGGCGCCAGTCCAGCGTAAAACGGAAGGAAGTCTCGGGCGGGAGCGCTGGTTTTGTCGGGGCGGCGGTGTTCGGCGGCGAGGAGGAGCACCGCCTTGAGTAAAAAAGGAAGCCTCGAGCGGGAGCGTTGCATTTGCTGGGGGCGGCGCCGATGAGAGAAAGATTAGCGCGCCAGTCCAGTGTAAAATGGGAGGAGGTCTCGAACGGGAACGCTGGATTTGTTAGGACGGCGGCTTTCACCGGCGAGCAGGAGAACCAACCCTGAGTAAAACAGGAGGAAGTCTCGAGCGGGAGAGTTGTTGTTGTTGTTGCTGCTGTTGTTGTTGTTGTTGTTGTTGTTGCTGTTGCTGTTGCTGTTGTTGTTGTTGTTGTTGGTCAACAAGGCTTAACAACTTCTGTGGGTGTACGAACGTAGGCTTAACAACTTCTGTGGGTGTGTACTCCACGCCAGTGTAGTAGCCACGGTCGTCCGCAGGCCACGAAGTGAAGTGTCCGAACGTCATAGGGCGGGAAGCTGGGTGTGGGTGGTGGCGAAGAGTCGTGTGGATATTTGGTAGAGCTTGCACTGCCCCCCCACAAAGTGGGGGTATTGGCTGGCGTCGCATGAAAACCCTGGCACTGGTGAGAACACTGAGCGTTCGGGTAAAGTGATTGTTGTTGTTGTTGTTGTTGTTGTTGTTGTTGTTGAACCTTAATTACTAAACAATTATTAGTGTTGGACCCCCTATATTCGCCCTGGCGCTCTCGCCGAGGCGCCGGCCGCATTTCCTCTGAAATTGAGGCTCACGCTCAGGCGTTTTGGGGTTCCGCCAAAACCGGCCCCCCAACAACAACAACGCTCCGGCTCGAGACTTCCTCCTTTTTTACTCGGGCTCGGTGCTCTTGCTCGCCGCCGAGAGCGGCTCCCGGGCCGGACGCCCGGGTCGGCGCCCGAGCCGGCGCCCGGGCGCCGGAAAATCGAGTTCCGAGGCGGCGCCGAAAAAAGGCCATTCCAATACACATTTTTCTTTCGAAAATGCTGAATTTCTGCTTCCGGCGCCCGGGAGGCCGTCCGGGCCGATTCCAGAGCTCGGGCCGGCACCCGGCCCGGCCGGCACCCGGCCCGGCTCCCGGGCCGGACGCCCGGGCAGTTCCGATCGCGCCGAAAAGAAGCCATTCCAATACACATTTTTTTTTTTTATCGAAAATGCTGAATTTCTGCTTGCGGCGCCCGGGAAGCCGTCCTGGGCCGATTCTGGAGCGGCTTTGGGCCGGACGCCCGAGCCGGCGCCCGTACGTGGTGCTTCTCTGCTTCTGGCGCCTGCGCAGCTTCCCGAGCCGCTTCTGGAACCATATCTGGGCCGGTCCAGCGATAGGTTTCCTGGATGTGCTGAACCATCCAACTTTTTGAGACTTCTGCGTCTCAAGGATAGGGAGAAAAGACATTAAAGGAGGATCAAAAAGCAACGTCGCTATGAACGCTTGGCTGCCACAAGCCAATTCTACTTACTTGGACTACTACTACCGTGACCACTAATACTAGTGCTACAGCCGCAACAACAATATCATCAACTGCTGCTACTACAACTACTCATCCTTCCTCCCCCTCCTCCCCCTCCCTTCTCCTCCTCCCCCTCCCTATCTCTCTCATCTCCCCCTCCTCTTCCTCTTCCTCTCCCTCTGAGATGCGGGGCATGCGCAAGGCGATTGCGAAGGCGATGTGCCGTCCGAGCTATGGATGTTGAAGTTCCTCGGAAGAGGTGGTGGCCAAACCTTCTTGGGCGGGATATCTGGGTGAGGGAATATCGGATCCCGCATGCAAGAAAAATCCCCCATGATAGGGGTGTGTTATCCAGATGGATGCATGTGTCATGTGGAAGCATGGCGCATGAGGGTAAAATGATTGTTGTTGTTGTTGTTGTTGTTATTGTTGTTGTTGTTGTTTGGGGCCGGTTTTGGCGGTCCCCCAAACCGCTCGAGCATGAGCCTCATTTTCTGGCGCTTCGGCGAGAGCGCCAGGGCGCCTATAAGGGGCCCAGCAATAATAGTTTGGCAATTAACATTCAACAACAACAGCAGCAGCAACAACTACAATAATAACAACAGCCACGCCGTCATCGACAGCAACAGCAACAACAATACTAACAACAACAACAACAACAACAACAGCCGCAGCAGCAACAACAACAACAGCAACACCAACAACAACACCAACACAAACACGAGCAAGAACAACAACAACAATAAAAGCAACCGCGCCATTAATAAGGTCAACAGCAACATCAACAGCAACAACAACTACTACAACAACCACAGCAGCAACACCAGCAGCAATAGCAAAACCAGCAAACCAAGCAACAACAACAACAACAACAACAACAACAACAACAACAACAACAACAACAACAACGACGATAACACCAGCAGCAGCAGCAGCAGCAGCAACAGCAGCAACCACAACACCACAAACAAGAACAGCAGCAACAACAACAGTAACACTAGCAACAACATCAACAACAGCAGCAACACACATCTCTATGTTAACACTGGTCGCTCTTATTTGCTCGAGTGCCATTCAACATGTATTTCCCAAACCCTCGATACCCGCCCTCTTCGTCTTCGATCGTACACCCATTGGGGGGTACATCTTTCTTTTCTGCAGGCTGGGCCCCGACAAGCGGCGGGGCGGCCGCGGACCGTCCGCCAGGCCAGCGGCAACGATGACCAGCAGCAACCGACCCCAAGAGGGACGGACAGGGGACCGACGACGACGACGGAGACGACGATGACGACGACGACGACGACGACGGCGCCGGCGACGACGACCAGGGGGAGGAGCAGGGGGAGGAGGAGGAGGATGCGTATATGTGTATGCATGTATGTGCATATATATATATATATATATATATATACACATATGCATGTATATATATATATATATATATATATATATATATATATTATTCTGCAAGGCTGGAAGTCTCAAGAAAGTGAAAAACAGCGACGCGACACTGTCAAAGGGCGCGTGTCCCGGCCACGCTGCCGGGGTCAGGTTCTACCGAGAGGTGCGGCCATAGACCGATCCGTCGCGGCGCCTGGCGGGGAGCACAGCCAAGTGGTGGCTACGGCCAGCCTGCTGTGCAAGGCGGCGGAGGACTCGACCCTCCTTGTCAAGCTCGTCCACGCGCGCAGCGGGGAGTGGACGGCAATGCTGTAATATCCTCTCCCTGCACTTGGGACGCCGAGCATCCGACACGTGCGCCAACAGTCTCAGACGCTGTTGAAAATCGGTCTTGCAGCATGGGCACCGCGCGTTCGGGAGGAATCGACGACTGTCGTTGCGCGTGCCATGCATCGCCCTTCTGTGGCTCTCAAGCGCCCTGGACGAGGCAAAAGCTTTAGAGCACTCAGGGCACGGCCATACGCAAACTGCTGGGGAGGGGTGCGAGTGTTTGCGATCGTCACAAACCGACTCGATGAAAAAGAGCTGCGCCACGCACGCTCTCCAAGCACTCTCATCCTCCAGCAAGGCTTGCCACTGGCCAGGGGCGTCCTCTGGATTACGGAACCCTGCGGGTAAGACTCGGCGCCGCAGAAGATCGGCCTCCTCCAGAAGTCTTGCAACCCACGGCAGCGGTTTACCATGCAGCCGCACGTGGAGCGGGCTAACCGTTCCCAGAACAGAAGACGACTGCGGGACACTAAACAATCGATCGATGGGCGCTGCAGGTCCAACCGAATCTCGAAGTCAGAGCGCTGTACATCAGACGAGAAACGGGACTCGCCGACAATGCGTCGGAGAGCGCGCATGTAGACCGCATTTGAGCGTTTTAGCTCTTTGGAGCGGGGAAGAGTCAGGAATACACCAAAAAGCAGCCTGGAAAGCACAAGTGTGTCCAGAAAACGAAGCTTGTAGGGCCTAAGGATTTTCGCTGACCCAAAAACCTTGCTAGCCAAGGGGCCGTACGCCGCCATGGCGGTCGAACGCCGGTAAATGTTCCAAGATGCTGATAATGTTATACTACATCGATCTGCTGGGATAGCCCGGGAACACACAGGCGCAGGCGACCATCTGAGCACCGACGGGCCTCGCGGAGCGCGCATGCGCCGGCTCCCCTATACTTCAACAGCGCTTCGGTCTTGCCAGGCTTCGTGTTGATGGCAAGGTGGAGGTTGCTAAAAATGCGAAACAGATTGCTGAGGAGAACGTCGATCGCTGTATCTAAGGCCGCTCCCGTGGAGGCAAGAAGAACAAAACATTCATCATCAATGAACGTAGCGTCGACCACCGGGGTGGGGTCATAATCATACTGAGAGGCCGCCGCTGGCGCCCAGAACAGGGTAGTGGGAACAGGGAGCTTTAAAACAATCCCCGCCTGTGAAAGCTCCCATCCCAAAGCATCCAAAGCGATGGCGTACACAGAGTTGAAAATGAAAGCTCCTAACTTGCAGCCCTGGCGGCCGCCAGTCTTCGTGCTCACTCGGGCGCTGGTGCCTGAGACACCGAACCACGAGCCTGCATGCAAAGATTGGCACAGTTCCGCCGCACCCTCATCAGCCCCCCACTGTCGCAGCAGGGGCCCGCGGGCGTCCAGGTAGCGGAGCATCCAGTCAATCGCAGGCTCCGCAACGCCGAGCTCACGCAGCGCCTGCGCTCGGTCAGCGGGCTCCTGCGGGCCCCAGCCGAAGACCAGCTCACGCACCACGCGGTCGAAGGCTTTGATCAGGTCCACAAATAGAAAACCAGGACGGACCACTGCCGCGCCTGCGCTACCTCCACCGCGAGGCGGACTAGGAGCGCGGCCTGGTCAGTGCCTACTTCCGCACGGCGCCAAATTGCGTGGGCGGGAGGCGCTGCTCGTACGCGGGGTCGAGCACCTCCTTGAGCCGCCCCGCCAGCGCCTTGCCAGCGTGATCTGCCAGAAGCACGCCTCGGCTGGCATCGGGATCACGCGGGTCGCCCTTCCTCTTGAAGACCTCCTGCATCCGGCCGCCGCGCCACTGCACGGGCCATGAAGCGTTGGCCACCACGCGGCGGTTGACGTCCGCGTATTTGCAGGCCACTGCTGCACCTCCAGCGCGGAGCGGCTCCGCCGGGATGCCGTCGTAACCACAACCCTTGTTGTGGCCCAGCCGCTTAAACGACTCATCGGTGGCGACAGGTCCCACATCCAGGCAAGTCGAGGAGGTGCGTTGAGGCCGCGGACGCTCCCGCATCTGCCCAGGATCAAGATTGCAACCGCCGAGAACGTCTCGAAAATGTTCCAGCCAACGTTGACGCACTGCTGCTGGGTCAGCGGTGACCGTGCCATCGGCCAAGAAGATACTCGGGTTGGGCCGGAATGAGCGGCCTGCCAGCGCACGTACCACTGCGTACGCCTGCCTGCTATCGCCATCCTCGAGTGAGGAGGACGCTGCCATGGCCAGCGAGTCGAGGAATGCCATCCGGTCCCGGTCCAACACCGGGCGGGCGGCGGCCTGCACACGAAAGATCATGGAATGCGCCACCGCACCCTGCCATCTAGCCCGCCGGGCAACACCTGCAGCGTCCACGGCTGAGCCGAAAAGAGCGAACAGTCGCTCCGCTGCCGTGGCATCGACTCGGGAGGGAAGCCATCGGCGCCACTGGAAGAAACATTCCGCCTGCTTCTGCAGCTTCTCCAGCTCCCAGCAGCGGTGGTGGAGGCGCCGCAGAGGCGCCACGTGCTGAATCAGCTCCCAAGCCTGTGGGCTGACCCAGCGTTGCCTCGGCTGGCGCTCGGCCTTCCCGAACGCCTCTGTTGCAGCCCATCGCACATACGTGTTCAGGAGCTCCACGTGGTCATCAATATGAGGAGCGGCGCCACTGGCACCACCGGCGCAAAGCTCCTGAACCCTACCGGCATCAGAGCCGGCGCGATCCAGGCCAAAATCTCCAGAGGCAGTGGCGGCGGGGCCACTCGCTCTCGGGTAGTCCGCCGTAATCTGCGGGAACAACCAAATCAGCTGCTGGAAATGCTCGCGCCGGGCCGGGACGCTCAAGTTCATCTTATTGATTTTGAAGCTAGTGTCCGGCACCTGGGTCACGACCATGGGCTCCAGGGCCGTCTGGAATTCCACTAAATTGTGGTCCTCCCATGCATTCATGGTCAGGTCGATGTCGTGGCTCGGCTCGCAATAGGCCACGCCGTGGAAGACCTCATTGGGAATCAAAACGTAGTCGATGCGAGAACGCGTGCGCTTCGATGATGTCCAAGTGTATCCGGCTGACGGCCACCAAGTGTTGGCCAGCATCAACGAATGGTCACCCGCAAACTCGCGAAGCATGCAGCCGTTGGAGTTCTCAGTCTCGGCGCCCTCCTTTCCGATCATCGGAGACGGCACCGAACCCACGCGGTCGGCGACAGCCCTACTCCAACCCAATCCCGCGAAGCCTCGCAAATCCCGCTTGATATGGTTTCATGTTGGGATTAGGCGATATGTGTTTTGTCCAGCTCGATTGCTCCTCAACATTCGGGCCTATACTAGCCCTTACTCCCCAGACATCTGGCTGCTCCAATTTGTTCGATGCGTGGGCCCCGGAGGTCTGGACCACATCCCTAGGGCCGTTTTTGCGTCCTGGGCGTTTTTTTCACGCTCCCCAGGCCCTGCGAGGACCCCCAGAGGCCGAAAACGGTCCAAAACCACCCGCTCCAATGTTTTGTTGGAGCGTCGGATCTCTGGGCCGTGCCCACGAGGACCTCCCAGGAAATGCCTCCTGACCTACCAGTTGCCCCTCTTGGCACCGCCTCGGCACCGCTCCGAAGCGCGCCCCGGCCCGGCCCCGCGACGCCCCTGCCGCCCGGAGGGGCAGGGGGGCTCCAAGCCGCAGGGAGACAAGAGCGGCTGCGGGCGGCGGCAGCGCAAAGGCGTGCGCGCGGGGCCACCTCTCTCTCATCCTCCTCCTCCTCCTCCTCCTCGTCCTCCTCCTCCTCCTCCTCCTCCTCCTCCTCCTCCTCCTCTCCTCCTCCTCCTCCTCACCTCCTCCTCCTCCTCTCTCCTCCCCTCCTCCTCCTCGTCCTCCTCCACCTCCTCCTCGTCTCCTCCTCCTCCTCCCTCCTCTCCTCCTCCTCCTCCTCCTCCTCTTCCTCCTTCTCCTCCTCCTCATCCTCCTCCTCCTCCTCCTCCTCCTCCTCCTCCGCGTTCTCCTCCTCCTCTTCCTCCTTCCTTAGGCATGCTGCTGGGCGCTCGCACATGCAGCGTCCGTCCTCCTCCCCCTTCTCTCCGCTGTCCTTCCCTCGAGCATCGTCACCGCTGTCCCCAGAAGACTTCTCTCCGAGAGCATCCGAGTTGATGCTCCTGGACGCCTCATCCAGACCGACACCGTCCAGAAAAAGCACCGCAGCAGACCCTTACGTACCGCACGCTGGTGCGGCACACTCTTCGCCGATGCCTGAGTGAAGGTGCCCCAGAGCGTGTGTGGAGGGCAGAAAATCCACCTCGATAAGAACCACCCCGACACGCGAGGCCGTTTAGTAAAAGCGCCCAAAGAAGGAACCAAACAGGGCAGGGCTGTTTAGTAAACGCCCAGGGCCATTCAGTAAACGCCCATTGTCCGGTCCGGGTGTTTTTTCCTCCCTTGAGTGTGGGCGTCCTGGGGGCCCTCAGGGGGGACCGAAAGGGCCCGCGGGGCACCTGCTCCTCCTCCTCCTCCTCCTCCTCCTCCTCCTCCTCCTCCTCCTCCTCCTCCTCCTCCTCCTCCTCCTCCTCCTCCTCCTCCTCCCCCCTCCTCCTCCTCCTCCTCCTCCTCATCCTGGGCCAGCCCAGTGTCTTTCGCCGCTGCGCCGCTGCGCCTCGCCCTCCGCGCCCCCGCCGCCCCCCGCCGGGCTCGGCGGGCTCGGCGCGGGGGGCCCCACGCCGCGGGGGGGAGGCGGGCGGCCGCGGGCGGCCGCACGGGGAAACGGCGCGCGCGGGGGGGGGGGGGCGTCCTCCCTCCCTTTAAGAAACCTCCCCTTAGCAAACCTCCCTTTAGTACTCCAGATTTCGTCATAAAAGCGAGGGGGTCTGGACCCTCCAAGACAAGCCATTTCAGACCTCCCCCGCGGGAGAACCCTCAAAAACATCGTCCCCAGACCCCCCCAGGCCCTCCAAGATAGCCTGGAAGAGACCCCCCCCGAAATGAGACCCCCCTCCCTTCATTACGAAATCTGGAGTAAACCTCCCTTTAGGAAACGGCGGCGGTGGACAAGCCTCCCTGTCGCAAGCCTCCCTTTCAGTGGAAACGGCCTGGGACCGAAGCCGACGCACCTGGACCCGCAACAGAATGACGGCCGCGACGCCCTCTCGCGAACCGACAGCGGCCAATTCGCGAACCGACGTGTCAGGGTAGGAGGTCTGTCCACCCCCGACCCATGAGCTCCCCCCGCTGCGAAAAAAAGGAAGAAGGAGAGGAACAACAAAAAAAACACGGCGGAGAGTTCCTGCCCAGGGATCCGACGCTGCCGCCAGAACACTGGAGGGCGGGCGGTGGCGGGCCGTTCTCGGCCTCCAGGGGCGCTCGCCGGGCCTCGGGAGCGTAAAAAGAAGGGCCCGGGAGGCAAAGCTCGCCTCTCCTCCTCCTCCTCCTCCTCCTCCTCCTCCTCCTCCTCCTCCTCCTCCTCCTCCTCCTCCTCCTTTCCTCCTCTGTGCAAGTCCGGCTGCGCCCTGTTCTGACGGGGCTCGAAGATGCCACAAGAAAAAGACACTAGGGAGTGGTCCAGACCTCCGCGGCCCACGCATCGAAGTCTGTCGAAGATTGCAGTCCCCCACCTTCGGCCGATGATGGTGGCAGATCCGAGGATCCCCCAGGAGGAGACCCAGGAGGAGACAGGAAAGCTCGTGCGATTACCCCATGTGACATGTGCAGACACTAACGCGATCTATGTCGCATGACGCGTGCGAAATGGCATGACCGGTGTGCCCCAACACGTGTCGTAAGACCACAGTCGATGGCGTGATCCTCCACGCGACCAGCGAGCTCTTCGCCGCAAGCACCCTGCGACGTGGTAGAATGCCACGTTCGCAATGTGAAACCAGCGCCTACGCGTACAGTCTTTGGTGTCCGTTCCATGGGAGCCTGATTCGGACTGGATTTGGAACACACTTGGGACCAGATTCGGACCATATTTGGACCCGATTCGCCCCTTCACAAGGGAGACGGGAAGAGCGAGGGGGAACAGGAAGGGCGAGGAGGAGCAGGACGAAGGGCTAAATGCGGTTCACATACGGCCCCAATGTAAAGAATGCTGATTTCAATGTCGCCGCCCAAGGCTCCCATGACCAGACATCAAACAAATCTGTTTTGGGGGACCATCGCTGGAGCATGTTACTCCAGGTGGTCCCGTGTCGTTTGCAGCACGCGTCTATATTCGCATGGGCGCTGACATCGACACAAAGCGGCGTCCATTTGCGCCGCAAGTCGATGCGAATTGAGGCAAGGAGGGTGAGCAAAACCCGTGCGGTAACTCGCGGGTAACAAGGAACACGGGGCAGAGGAGGAAAAGACGGTAACAGAGGGAAAAACGGAGGACGATGCAGAACCCTGAAACCTGAAGCTGCGAAACTTGGGGATCCCAAAACCGTGTGGTGACAGACCGTGCGGTGACCTCGGAACCCCAGGAGACCTCACCGCACGGTCCGTCACCGCACGGTCTTGGGACCCTGGCGGCCCCTGTCGCCCGAGACATCCTCGGAGAGGGACTTGAGTCCCAAATACGTGCGGTGACCCCGAATCCCCACCGACTCACCGCACGGTGTGGTCACCACCCCGTTTGGGGGCCCTCGAGAAACACAGGCGACGTCGCGACAAAATCGCGACCGGAGCCCCAGGACCCCATCGTTCTGCTACCTCTGTAGCGCCGGATCGATCTGAGATGGCCCCGGGGCCGGAATCTGACGAGCACGCCTGGCGCGAGACAGTTGCCACGCCCGGAGCACAAGCGGAGCAGAAACAGGAACGGGTGCAGGTTCTGACGTAAGGTGGCATCAGCGGGGCTTGAAAAGCAAGGCGGAAATTCCAAGCCCCACTTACGAATTTCCCCAATGTAGGGCGGATCCGGAGTCAGGGTAGAGTAAGACCAGGCTCCAGGCCTGGATCTGACGGGCACGCCTGGAGTGAAAGAGTCGCGACGCCCGGAGCACGAGTGGAGCAGGAGCTGGTTCTTGCATGCCAGAAACAGGAGACTGGTCTTGAACTCAACACAAAAACAGGAGACTGGCTTTGAATTCACAGTCCAGGGGCAGGTTACGACGCGACAGTGCAGGATCAAGGGTAAGAGTAGGCTCCGCCGCACGGCCGCAGACGGCCCAAGCAGATCCGAACAGCGCGCCCGTCATCGCGAGACCTCTTGGCCCCTGGGGAGGGGGCAGCGTCCTGGTGGGGCGGAGAAGGGGAGGACGGCGGCACGAGGAACGTAGCGCCCAGATCTCCGACAATATACATAAATATATGAATGTAAATACATACATATATTGCCCATTTGAGATCTCCAGTGGCCCGCGGGTTCCCAGGGCCTGTTCAATAGGCGCTGTTCAATCAGCAGATCTCCGACAATAGGAGCTGTTCAATAAGAGCAGATCTCCTGTTCCCAGGAACAGATCTCCGACAATAGGAGCTGTTCAATCACGGCGCGCTTCCTCGATGTCGGCCTACTGGGGGGGCTTCATCGGGCCCCGGGACCGTCGCAACTGGGCAATCTGGCCCCAGGGAAGGGTCGGGATCCCTTTGGCCGCGGTATGACAAAGCATATGGAACAGCCCCAAGAACCCGTTCTGAACAAAAAGGGGGAAGAGTGAGGGTCACCTGTTTATCCATGGCACTTGGGTCGGGCTCCGTCGCCAGAGTGCGACCGCAGCCTCCATATATGGGGGCTGCGTATACGAGACAGCGCAGGGCGGGCGGGCGGAAAGCTGGACCCAAAAGGCTGCGGCCTGGAAGAGACAAGGCAAGGGAAAAAGAGGAGCACCGTCACCCCATTGAAGCTTTCACGAGTGAAGGGCGCCTGTTTTTCCATGGCGCTGGGGGCGGGCTCCGTCGCCAGAGTGCGATCCCAGTCCCCCGCACACTGACGCGGAGGTACACCCTCCATCCCGGGAAAGAACTACCAGGCCGCCCGGTGGGCCAGCCGCTAGAACATTCAGATTAGCGGGTCGGGGCACGGCTTGCCCGTGCCTGTCGCAACGCTGCGAACCCCATACTGCATGCGCAACCTGGCGAACAATGACGACAAGAGCCCCCCAAAACAAGAGGCACGACACTGCACAATGCTGGCTCCGCCTGCCGCCGAAGCCTCCAGCCCGGGAGGGGTAAGCTCAGGTCGGGCATGTCCCCCTACAGGCGGATTTTGGACGAGCCGACAAAGTGGTCAAAAACGGCCAAGCATAGTCGAAAAATCGTCCCCTGGCTATTTCTGAGTGCTCCTCCTTTAGAGGGACAGACGCGGCTGAAGGGTAAGCCCGTCCTGGGCGGGGGGGGGGCGGGCGCACGCGGGGGGGCGCGCAGACAGGCAGACGGCCCCACCTTCTGCGCTGCCTCCAGGGGACCTCCGGCAGGGTGCAGCGCACCCTGCGTGTTCCCCCACCGCTTCCCGACGCCGCCACCTTCGTCCTTCCACGTTAGGAGGAAGCAAAAAAAACATCACTAACATAAACCTTTGGCGCTCCGCGCGGATTTCTCGGATTCGCGCTGGACCCCCCTGCCTGGCGCGCAGAGCGCACCAGGGGCGGCGCTGGAGGCGCCGCCAGGGGGCCCAGGCGCGGATCCAAGAAATTCGCGCGAAGCGCCAACAGTTTATGTTTACGTGTTTTTTTCTTCCTCGAAACCTGTCGGCGCCCCCGTGCGGTAAGCTGGCACCTGCGAGGAGATCGCCGCCGCCAGTCCACGCCGGGGCTCGTGGGCCTCCCCCAGAGGCAGGCGTGGAGGGCTCCCGTGGCCCAGCGCCCACGCCTCGTGGGCTTCTCCAGGTCGGGGACCGCGTGGCAGATGGCGGTGTCTCGCCCGAGCCGCAGGGAGGGGCTCCCGGGGTGAGAGGGGTGGGCCCCGACCGCCAGCTCGGCCCGCCGCAGCAGGTCGGTGATGTTCTTCCTCTGGGTCGGAGCCCCCTCTGCGCCCCTGAAGACAGTGGCGTCCCTCCGAACCCACCTTCGGGGGGTGGGCTACACGCAAGGTAGGCAAGAGTGACTTTCGGTGCGCAGATTTCGGGGGGCCGCGGGGGGAGGCCAACTCCACGCGCCCAAGACGCTACTAGCGCATCGCGTTCGGCGATCGGGAGGCCCCAGTTGGCCCTCACCAAAGGTCAGTCGAGGGGGGCCAGGTTCTGGAGTTTCTCCAGGGAGCGGACTGGGCACAACTGGCCACCAGTGGTGTGGTGGTCACGGCAGGACCTGAAGTTGCACTGATGCGTCTCGCTCCCCTTGATGACGAGGATAACCTCATCTGCGCCCTCGAAGGTGGCGCAAGCCAGGCCCTCCTTCCTCGGGGTGGCGTCCTCTTCTGGGACGACCCCCTCCTGCGCCCAGAGCTTGTTGGGGTCTCCTGAGTACTCCGAAGCCCGTGGAAAAGAAGAAGAAGAAGAAGAAGAAGAAGAAGGCCACAGAGATCGCGGCCAAACGGGCCACGTCCTCGAGCTCCCCGGTGCCAACAGCATCTCCACCGTTACCGGGTGCGTCCGGCTCGGCATGGCGCCGAGGCGCTGGACCCCCGCCAGCGCCAGCAAGACGCGACCAGCCACCTCCAGGGAGCCGGGGTATCCAGGCAAGAGGTGATGGCAGCGGATAACCGTGAGCTTCGGACGGACAGTACCCACCGCCCTCTTGGGGCAGTGCGCGAGGCGCACTGCGCAGTCCAGCAGCGCATCCTGCAGATACCTTACAATGTGGTGGCGTGGGCCCGCGCTCGGCAGCTGCGAGATGGAGAAGAATCTACGACGAGAGGCAGCATGAATTGCTCAGCCTCGAACGCATTGTGTGCCCCGTGCGCTTCAGGACACAAAAAAATGGCGACGCCTTGGTTACGCTGGTGCCGAATGTCTGCGGGCACCTTTCCACGTAGACTCCGCGTCAGTAGCTCGGCAACGAAAGCGAACAGACACTAAACAGCGATTAGCTTTCGCCATCCGAAAACAACCGCTCAACAGAGAAAAACACCCGAAGGTCCTTCGCCATGGCCGTCTTCGGGCCTCGAGGGGCCATCGCTGGCCATCGGGGAACGTCCAAGAGCGGCCCAGGACCCAGAGCCGGCCCTGCTGGGAGGGCAGTGGTCCAGGCCTCCGGGGCCCACGCATCGATGAAGAGTGGGCAGCCACACGTCTGGGCTTCCACCGCCTCCGTCTTGCCCTCCCATCGCCAAGACGGGAGGCGGGATCCGGCGGGGAGGCCCCCAACGAGAGAGTGAGGGGGGCCCTGGGACCCACAAAGAAACAGACGCAGGTAACCGGATTCCCCATATACTCCCGTCGTTTCTGGGCTTTTGTCTGCCCCCCCGCCTCGACATCCTCCTCCTCCTCCTCCTCCTCCTCCTCCTCCTCCTCCTCCTCCTCCTCCTCCTCCTCCTCCTCCCCGCTTCCCATCTTTTCCCACATGTTCTGGGGAAGCGACGATGCATTGTGTCTGTGGGTTCCTCCTTGCCCTCCCGAGAGAGGGGGGCGCCCTGCCCGCGGAGGCATCCGGGCGGTCGCCCGCGGGGGGGGCCCGGGCTGGCGCCCTCTGGCTCTCGCCAGGCAGGGGGCGGCCTCGCCCTCTCAGGGCCGCAGACGGCGGCCTCCTCCTCCTCCTCCTCCTCCTCCTCCTCCCTCCTTATTTTCTTCTTCTTCTTCCTCCTCTCCTCCTCCTCCTCCTCCTCCTCTCCTCCTCTCCTCCTCCTCCTCCTCCTCCTCCTCCTCCCCCTCTCCTCCTCTCTCCTCCTCCTCTCTCCCTCTCCTCCTCCTCCTCCTCTCTCCTCCTCCTCCTCCTCCTCCTCCTCCCCCTCCTCCTCCTCCTCTCCTCCACCTCCTCCTCCCCCCTACGCCTCCGCCTCCGCCTCCGCCTCCGCCTCCCGCCTCCGCCTCCGCCTCCGCCTCCGCCTCCGTCCGCCTCCGCCTCCGCCTCCTCTCCGCCTCCTCCTCCGCCTCCTCCTCCTCCCCTCCTCCTCCTCCTCCTCCTCCTCCTCCTCCGCCTCCGCCTCCTCCTCCTCCTCCTCCTCCTTCCTCCTCCTCCTCCTCCTCCCCTCCTCCTCCTCCGCCTCCTCCCTCCTCCCTCCTCCTCCTCCTCCTCCTCCTCTCCTCCTCTCCTCCTCCGCCTCTCTCCTCTCCTCCTCCTCTCCTCCTCCTCCTCCTCTCCTCCTCCTCCATCCTCGTCCTCGTCCTCCTCCTCCTCCTCCTCCTCCTCCTCCTTACCTCCTCCTCCTCCTCCTCCTCCTCCTCCTCCTCCATCCTCGTCCTCGTCCTCGTCCTCCTCTCCTCCTCCTTCCTCCTACCTCCTCTCCTCCTCCTCTTCCTCCTTCCTCCTTCCTCCTCCTCCTCCTCCTCTCCCTCCTCCCTCCTCCTCCTCCCCTCCTCCTCCTCCGCCTCCTCCTCCCTTCTCCTCCTCCTCCTCCTCCTCCTCTCCTCTCCTCCTCCTCCTCCTCCTCCTCCTCCTCCTCCCTCCTCCTCCTCGCCTCCCTCCTCTCCCTCCTCCTCCCTCCTCCTCCTACTCTCCTCCTCCTCCTCCTCCTCCTCCTCCTCCTCCTCCTCCTCCTCCTCCTCCTCCTCCTCTTCGAGGCTCTTGAGCACGGGCGCGCGTGCGGCGCGAAGACCAGAGCAAGGGCCTTGGAAAGGCCATTCTGAAGCTTTCCGAGCGTGGCGCGGCCAGCGAAAGTGGCCGAGGATGGGCCGAGGAGGCAAGGATGCAAGGGTACCCTTGGGAAGGGTGCCCATCCTCACCATGGGGGTTGACTGTAGTGGTGGTGCCCGAGGGCGAGGAAGCTGGCGAACACCGAGACCACGCTGGCCGCGCAGGAAGCGATGGCCATCGGCGTGGGCTCTGGGGTCGCGTTCACCCCCCAAGACAGGCTCGAGCCCAGAAGGCTGCGGCCCGAAAGAGGAACGGCAACGGCGAGAGAGGGGAGCACCATCACTCCAGCGGGGCTCTTGCCTTGTTCAAGCGAACACGAGCATTAACAGAGGACGTTAGTTGGGGGGGGAGAAAGGAGCAGGAGTGCAACAAAATTGGAAACGGAAGGTGAGGAAGCAAGAAGGAGAGGGTGAGAGGTTACCTATTGGAGGTGGGAAGGATGAGGGAGGCGAAGGGAGGAGCGGAGGACAGGGGAGACGTGGGGGGGATAGAAGAGAGCAAAGGAGGGGAAATGGGAAAAAGGGGCGGAGGGGAAGGAGTGAGAGAGGGGGGGGAGGCGGTGCCGCCGAGGGCGCGCGTTGTCCGCAACGCGCGGCGGATGCCCAGCCGAGAGAAAAAACACAAGCAGGTCAGCAGGGGCCTGTCCTCACAGAGACGAAGGCAAGACGAGAACAAGCTCGGATGAGGACGAGTCGGGAATATCCGAGGGCGGGCGGCTCTGGAAAACGCATCGGGCGCCGCGGCCCCAGTGCGTTCCAGGACGGTCTGAGAGCTTTCCACAACGCTGTTGAGCGACCTTCGAGTAGGGGATCACAGCACTGCTGTATCCCAAGATGATGTTCCCGTCGAGTAGGCAAAACATGCGCAGAATGCTCGCAGATCTACGGGGCATACTGCGCACTTCTCGTAGATCCGAAGAAGACATCAATACTTGGGGCAAATCAAATTTGCAGTCGATCACCGACCATCGACCTCCACCGTCCGCACCTTCCGAGCGGCAGGTGTCGCGCAGCGACCGCCGCCAGCGCGGTCGCAGTTGCGGCCGCCGTCGAGGTCGCGGCGGCGGACTCGGCGGTTGCAGCGGCCGCAGCGCGACCGCACCTGCTGCGCGGAAGGCTCGGACGGTGGAGGCCGAGGGCACTCGAGATTCGTCGTCGTCCCAGGCCTGGCACTGGGTGGGGCCTGCCCCCCTACAGGCGGATTTTGGAAGAATAACCCAAGAATAATCAAAAAAATGCGCCCAAAGTGCTGGAAAAAATCCGGAAGAGCCCCCACCTATTATTTTGGACTGTCTTTGGACATCCCCTCTGTACAGAGGGACAGGCCCGACTTACGCCTGGCAGGGGCTCGTCCTCTCTTCCCAGACCCCCGACGTTATCATTTTTCCATAACCTCGACCCCCAGAGGTTTCAACCTATTCCCTGGGACCGGTTCTTCATCCCGAGTCGTTTTTCGACGGTCCCGAGGCCCGGTGAGGGCCCCTAGAGGCTGAAGATGACGAAAAGCCTCCCGCCGTGATTTTTGTCACTGCTCGAGGGGGGTCTGGGTTTGGCGTCCCTGGACGTGTGCCGTGGCCGGACCCCGCGGCCCCCGCGCGGCTCCGGGATCCCCCCGGAGGCCCCGGGGGGCCGCCCGGGGCGCGCCCTCGGAGCTTGTTTTTTTTGTTTTTCTGTAACTCTAGCAAGTTTACTTGCATGGGCGGGGGGGGGGGCTGAACCTGAAGTAAGCCGCAAACGACTTGACGTGCTGAAGTCACGCAAGTCGAAAGGCACTTGCACGCTCGTATTCGATAGAAGAGGGGCGAGCCCAGACCCCCGACGTCATGATTTTTTCATGACGCGACCACCAGAGGTCCGGACCTATTTGCCGGGACCGGTTTTTCATCCTGAGCCGTTTTTTGACGCTCCCGAGGCCCGGTGAGGGCCCCAGGAGGCCGAAAATTGGGAAAAACCTCCCGTCGTGATTTTTTCATAACTCGAGGGGGTCTGGGTGTGTTGGGGGGGGAGGGGGGCGAACGCCATGCAAGCAAACTTGCCCGAGTCCAAAGAAAAACCGGCTCTCGCGGAGGACGGGGGGCCCCCGCCCGGAGACCGCGCGGCCGCCCTGCGCCCGGGCGCGCTCGCCGCCGCGGGGCGCTCCCCGCGTCGCGGGGGGCCCCCCCCAGACATGATCGCGTCGTTAAAAAATCAGGACAAAAGGGTTTTTGGCTATTTTCGGCCTCGGGGGGCCCTCGCCGGGCCTCGGGACCGTCAAAAAACGACTCAGGACGAAAAACCGGCCCCAGGGAAAGGGTCGGGACTTCCGGGGACGCCGTTCTGAAAAAATCAGGACGTCGCATGTCTGGGCCGACGCCTCGCCCTCGGCCGTCGTGCGTCCCAGGAGCCCCCTCGAGCCATGGAAAAAAAAAATCACGACGCCAGCGGGAGGTCCTTCGTCCCGTTCGGCCTCGGGGGGCCCTTAAGCCGGGCCTCGGGGCCGCCCGAAAACGACTCGGGACGAGAAGCCGGTCCCAGGAGGGGGTCGAAACCTCTGGACGTCGACGTCATGAAAAAATCATGACGTCGGGGGTCTGGGGTGCATGCTATGCAGGGGGCGGGGGGGCCAAGGACACAAAGAACTACACACAAAGCCCAAGATTCCCACTATTTTTCCATATGTTCT
>CAUYUJ010022592.1:101863-116863 GCA_963575745.1 Prorocentrum cordatum | reverse complement strand
CTCGGGGACGATCCCTTGGGCGTTGCTCAACGGTGGGGCCATGAACAGGGGGGCCATTAAACGTGCACCTTCTGCGAACCTTCCGTGCTCTGTCAGGGCCCGGGGGGGGCCCATTCAGGGCCCCAAAGGCATGCGAAAGGTGCACCTTTCTCACCACCCCCCACCTCGATTGCCCCCCCCCCCCAGTGACGAAACGCCCGAATAGTTTACTTCCGCCGGAGGAGCCGTCCTCGCTTTGCTTCCGCCTGCTTCTGCCGCCCTTCCGCCGAGAAAGAGATGTCATCGCTCCTCCGAATCCTCGGAGGCGAGGAGCCCTTTCTGGAACTCCCATCGTGTGTTGTGCGGGGCGGGGGTGATGTATGTGTATCCACTGACTGGGGGACCCATGTCCTGGGACCCCAGGGGGCGGTGGACATGGATAGATTTGAGAGACCGAGGGGGCCCCGACGACGATCCATCCTATCCGCCGCCCCCCGAGGTCCGGGAAGGTCGGCTGCACGGGCGGCGGCTGGGGAGAAGCCCCGGCCCCAGAGGTTTCCAGCCTCCGACCTGCGCGTACTCTCCGGAGTACACCGAGCCGTCCGCGTAGTGCTCGGCGCCCGGGCCCTCCTTCAGGCCGCCCCGCCAGCTGCCCTCGAAGCGGGCGCCGCTGGCGTGCCGGTAGACGCCCTGGCCGTGCCTCTTGCCGTGGAGCCACTGCCCCTCGTACCTGTGGCCGGGCGGCGACCTGGAGCGGCGGCGGGCCCGGGGGTGGGGGGAAGCGAGAGAAGGGGCGGGCCTCCTCCTCCTCCTCCTCCTCCTCCTCCTCCTCCTCCTCCTCCTCCTCCCCTCCTCCTCTCCTCCTCCTCCTCCTCCTCCCTCCTCCTCCCCCTATCCTCCTCCTCCTCCCTCCTCCTCCTCCTCTCCTCCTCCTCCTCCTCCCTCCTCCTCCCTCCTCCCTCCTCCTCCCCCTACTCCTCCCCTCCCCTCCTCCTCCTCCTCCTCCCCTCCTCCTCCTCCTCCTCCTCCTCCTCCTCCTCCTCCTCCTCCTCCTCCTTGGGAGGCTCTGAAGTCCCCCTGCCTGGCGAGAAGTCTCCGCGGCCCTCCCCGAAGAGGCATGGGGCGCGCAGAGACATGCTGGTACTGCATGTGTTCCTTGGAGGCGAGCGTCCGACCCGAACATATATAGTATGTCCATCCTGCAGTACCTCGTGTCCCGAGCGGTGTGGCCAGAAAGCGCCCGCCAAGACGCATATGCTATAAGATTCCTCGGTGCGCGCGTCGCCCCTGGGGGGCGACGCACAAATAGTATAAGTATGTTGGGGTGGCGCCGAAGACAGGAAGCCTATCAGAAAGGCGCGAGGGCTTCTGAGAAGCCCCGCCGCCTTCCAAGGAGGCCTTCTCCTTCCCCCCCACCGCTCTCTGCCGACTGGAAGGGAGGGCGGGAGAAAGGACCCACCAACGCGTTGAGACACAAACGAAGCGGAAATGATTCGGAGTGTTAGGTCGGGCATGTCCCCCTACAGGCGGATCTTGGGCGAAAAAGGAAAACCCCCCCCCCAAAAAAAATACGCCAAAATGATCAAAACATACGCAACGAATCCTCCCCAGACTATTTTTTCCCGACCTAGGCTCTGCCTAGAAGGGTTCTTACTCGGTATGCTTAAAGGGCCGGGCAGTGGTCCTCGCCCCGGGCGGTTCCCCCAGTATCCGCCCCGCGGTTCCCCCAGCTACGTCCCTTTAGCTTACGTTGCTTATCTCATCTTAGCTGAGCTTAGTTCATCCTAGCGTAGCTTAGGTTCAGCATTGCTCAGGTTTATATTAGCTATCTTACCTTCGTCTTAGTTTCGCTGAACTCTAGCATAGCAGAGCACAGCACAGCATAGCATAGCGTAGCATAACATAGCGCAGCATCGCATATCATAGCATGATAATATGATTAGCTTAGCTTACCTTCATCTTAGCTTCGCTGAGCTTTAGCATAGCAGAGCACAGCATAGCATAGCGTAGCATAACATAACGCAGCATAGCATATCATAGCATAGCCCAGCATAGCATAGCATAGCGCAGCATAGCATAGCATAGCATAGCGCAGCACAGCACAGCACATCATAGCACAGCGCAGCATAGCATGGCATGGCATAGCATAGCGCAGCTTAGCATAGCATAGTATAGCATAGCATAGCTTAGCATAGCACAGCGCATCATGACATAGCATAGCTGAGCTTTGCATAGCATAGCATAGCATAGCATAGCATAGCGCAGCATAGCAGAGCATAGTATAGCATAGCATAGCGCAGCATAGCATGGCATGGCATGGCATAGCATAGCAACTAATGCTGCTTTCCTAGGGGCTCCAACTTCTAGGTAGGGTCGCACTGGGGTAATTTACCATTTTTTAATACTCCTCCTGTAGAGGGACACGCCCGACTTCATCGTAATATTATGCCGCTGGCGGCCCTCGCCGGGTCCTGGGGCCGTCGGAAACCGCCTCGGGATTAAGAGCCAGCCCTGGATTGGGCGTGGCTGAATAGGGGGATCATAGATTGGGACGCACAGAGACATACTAGTAGTAGATGTTCTCCTTGGCAGCGCGCGTCCGACCCGACCATATGGTATACCCATCTTGCAGTACATCGTTTCCCGAGCGGTGTGGCCAGAAAGCGCCCGCCGCGACACATATACTATAAGATTTCTCGGTGCGCGCGTCGCCCCTGGGGGGGCGACGTACATGTAGTATAAATCTGTTGGGGTGACGCCGAGAAAAGGGGGGTCGGAAACGGTCCCCTTTCCTGCCCTTTTCGGGCTCCTCCGGAGCCCCAGGGGGCTCGTTTAGTTACCGTTTGGGTACCTTTTCGGACCACCCGCGCCACCCCCCCCAACTATGGCCCTCCCATGACGCGACGCCCAACCACTGGAGCAGGGGCCCAGACTTCCGGGGACCCCGCACCGAAAAAACCAAATAGGAAAAATAGCCCAGCGCTCGCGATAATAGCCCCCTGGGGATGAGAAAGTTGGGGGTCCAGGGGGGGATCGTAAATTAGCCTAGCGAAGGACCCAACCAGATGCAGTTGTAAGTGCCGCAGTTGTGGGCATCGTCGTCGGTGGAACTCCCAATGGGCCACGAAGCGCTGTACTGGGCGGGGGGGACGCATGCGAACTTTGCCACTGGGACCTTCGGTGGCGCTCCCTATGGGGCCACGAAATGCTGCACAAGGTGGGCGAAACGCAGGGAGCAAGGGCTGTGTTGGGTGGTGGCGGACGCACGCGGGCGGTGCCACTGGGACCTTCGGTGGAGCTCCCTTATGGGGCCACGAACCGCTGTACTGGGTGGGTGAAACGCAGGGAGCAAGGGCTGTGCTGCGTGGTGGCGGACGCATGCGGGCGGCGCCGCTGGGACCTTGGGTGGGGCCCCCTTTATGGGGCCACGCAACGCTGTACTGGGTGGGTGAAACGCAGGGAGCAAGGGCTGTGCTGGGTGGTGGCGGACGCATGCGGGCGGCGCCACTGAGACCTTCAGTGGAACCCCCTTTATGGGGCCACGAAGCGCTGTGCTGGATGGGTGAAAAGCAAGGAGCAAGGGCTGTGCTGGGTGGTGGCGGACGCATGCGGGCGGTGCCAGTGAGACTGCCCCAAGCTGAGAGCACGGCAGGAGGCGTGGAAAGGGGGCGAAGGAGGGGGGATGTGTTTTGCTAAGCGCCAGGCGCGCAGCCTAAGCCCAAAGGGCTACGGAAGAAGTCCGAGCCCTAACCCGCAGCTGAACCTGGAGAGCGGGAGAGGGGAGGTCGAGAAAGAGGGACCGGGGCCCTCAAGGGCCAGAGGGCCACCGGGACCCCACGGACCTCCGGGACCCGGGCCCCGGGGCCCGAGGGGGACAGCGGGCCAAACTTTGGCGGGTTTAGCGAGCTCGAGGCTCGCTCCCGCCAGGCGGCCGGGCGCCCCGGCCTCCATGCTGGGCGCCCCGGCCTCCATGCTGACGTAGGCCGGGATCTGGCGCGCGGGTGTCTGCGGTCGCCCGCGCGCTGGGCCTCCTCCTCCTCCTCCTCCTCCTCCTCCTCCTCCTTCTCCTCCTCCGCCCCTCACCTCACTCGTGCTGTCTCCTCCTGGGCGCTCCTCCTCTTCCTCTACCTCCCCCTCCTCCTCTTCCTCCTCTACCTCGGGGAGCCCTGGGCCCCTCCTCACCTCAGCTGACTCGATCTTCGGGGACTCGACCTTAGCTGCTAGCTCGAGGGCGCGCCTACTGGCCCCGCGGGACCTGCTCTTTAGGGCCTCGTTGAAGGCCCTCTCCGTCAAGTGGCCGTGTTCGTCCACCAGGGACAGGGTTCCCCTGCAAAGCAAGTCATGCAATGCCAGATTGCCGCGGGACGGGTCCATTTCTGGTCAGCGGATCCGCAGGCATCCTAGCGTGTGGCATCCACCGCACTTGGGGACCTATCGAACACAGGGCGTCTCGAATCACGGCAAGTTCGATAGCATTTCGCCTATCGGCTCTCGAGCCGGCAGAGTTACGGGAGAGAGTGTCAAACACTGATTTCGCGTCAACGACAGAGAGGCACGAGGCCGCCTCGCTAAGTTGACAATCTTGGGACATCACGACCGTAAACGGAGCCTGCCCGTTGAACCAATCGGGCCTCGAGACATCGTTTAAAACAGCGTCCCTAAACAGGACTTGCAACCACTGGGCCTCGGCCGTGGCCGCGGACAGGGCTAGCGTCTCCGCCGCCACTGTGCTGGCGACGGCTCTCTTTATTCTCTGGGAACGCCAAGACAGCACACTTACTTTCGATCGTTTGTTCTGGCGAATGCCACCGTCCGCAGCCATGACGATCCACGCTCCCTGCGCTCCGCCTCGCCGAGCGGTTCCCGGGCCTCCCGAATCGCTCGCGGTAACGAAAGTGAGGGACACCGGGTCCAGGGACCAGAGGGTGAGTTTTTGCTCGCAGGAGCCCTTGAGAAACTTAACCACTTTCGACAGGACGAGAGCATCGGAGACCAGGGGAGAAGGGAGAGCAGCAGCTAAGAGGGAAGCACTACCGGCCACGTCCGGGCGGCTCTCGCGCGCCAGCCACTGCACCTGAGCAACGACAGTGCGATATGACGAGATCTCATCCTTTGAGAGAGGCAGCTCAGGACTAGCTCGCCTCTCTCGATGTAGATGCATCTGACTCAGTTGCTCACGTATATACTTCTCCTGATCAACCGTGATGCGGTCGGCGTGCTGCACGACCCTCCGGCCCGCATACTCAGACTCGCTCTCTTTCCACTTGCCAAAGTGAAAGCGCCTACACATAGCGTCCCTCAAAGGTCCCATCACGTCATCCCGACCAGAGACGATGAGATCGTCCACTTCTATTAAAACTAGGGCCTCGAGCCGGTCGAGCTTCCCGCGCTTGACCCACAAACAAGGTTCCAGCAGCGACTTGGTGAAACCTTGGCTGCCCAGCCATTCAGTCAGGGTGCGGTGCCACATCAGCGGCGCATCGTTAAGACCGTACACGGGGGCCACGAGTTCTATGAGTTGCCCCGAGGGGATGCTGAGCCCCTGGCAGGGCTCCACGTAAATGGCCCCGTTGGGCCTGCGGAGGCGGTCCGATTGGCAGAACGCGTGTTTGGCGTCCGCAACGTGCAGACGCCACCCCATGGACGCGACGATCTGGAGCGTCGCCATGATGCTTTCCGATTGGGGGGTCGGGGCGTACACGGCGAGAGACTCACCATCCGGGTCCTGGTGCCCGTGAACACACCAGCGGCTTTTGGCTTTGGGGGCCGCTCCAACCCCCTCTTGCGGCTTTAGCCGCCGAACCATCCTGGACGAAAGTATCCGGTCAGGAAACCTCCTCCTCGCCAGCCGAGATTCTTCGGCAGAGAGAACACGCACGGCCCCGGACCCGAGGATGGCCTCCCACTCAGATCTATCCGACTCGAGAAACTGCTGGCGCTCAGAAGGGGAAAGGTGTTTCCAGACCACCTCGGCTCCACGAGGCCTCGCTGGGGGCCCGGCGTGAGCAAGGCCAGAGAAGGTTGTCTCCGCGAGGCCAGTCCATTCAAACAGCTCCTGCAGGAGCGCCTCGTCTTGCCAGTCGTCCTCGTCGTCTTCCAAGGTGGCCCAGCTGGGGGCCTCTGGGGCCCGGTCGGCGGCTCGAACCTCCGGGGTCCTAGACCGAGCCCTGGCCCCCATGGGGCCCCCATGGGGCCCTCCAGCACCCGGGGAGCCGGAGCCGCGGGGGCAGCCGACGAAACCCTGGAGGCCCGGGGAAGCGAGACGTCCCGACACAGAGGGCGCGCTCGGCCCACGACCGGGGTAGGCCCAGGAGGGCCCGGGACCGCGCCCCCGGGAAGCCCCGACTCGCGCTCATGGACCATCCTGGCAACACGAGGCCCCCCCCCGAGGTCCTCGGCCGGCGTGAGCCTGGGAGCCACTCGTCGCTCGCTAGGCTGCTCCGACCTTCGAACCTCGGCACCACGCGGGACCGGCGGCTCCGAGCCCGGAGCGAGAGCGAGCTCGGCGCTGCCAGCAGGCGGAACTCCGCCGGGAGCAGCAGACCCAGACGCCTCAGACGTCACGCGACCGATGGAACTGGCTCGAGGGGAACTTCAGTGTCTGCCTCGCTGGGCAGAGGAGCCAATCGAGGAGCAGCCGGCGACGCCGGAGGAGCCAGCGGAGCGGCCGCGGCAGGATCCAGGTTCCTCGTGGCCGGCGATGGCTGGAGCCGTTCCCCCTGCTC
Organism: Prorocentrum cordatum; assembly: GCA_963575745.1. Lineage (NCBI taxonomy): Eukaryota > Dinophyceae > Prorocentrales > Prorocentraceae > Prorocentrum > Prorocentrum cordatum. The sequence continues at coordinate 110,159 of CAUYUJ010022592.1, read as the reverse complement.
GGCCCGATCGTGGGCCTCTTGAGGCGGAGGGCCTTCTGAGGCCACATCCACCGCGCCGATGCGCCTTCCCGGGGCCCTGACCTGCTCCCGCAGAGCATCAAACCTTTCCGTGTCCAAGAGCTCGGCCCCGAGGGCCTCCTGACGGGTCGCGGGCCTGACCTGCTCCTCGGAGCACTTTAAGAGCCGAGTCCGCATGGCGACCCAGACCGTGCTGCCGGTCTGATGCACAACGACCCCCGGGCCCGTCCACCGGTCGCGCTGCAAATTGTGCGACCGGTTCGCTGCGGTGACGCGTCTCCACACGTACACCCACTCGCCGGGCTTAAACACCTTATCCGAGTGCAGCCGGCCTCGCGAGGCTTCAGAGAGGCGAGACCGAGCGTCCATCGAGGCGAGAGCTTTCCTGGCTTCCTCCCGGACCCGATGACGGCGGGCAAACTCTGCCGCCGCTGAGTCCCCGTCGGGGCCCTCCCGGAGCACGTCTTCGCAGCCAACGAGGTCCATAGCGTCGTCGCTAAGGAGGGCCCGAGGGATCCGGGGATTACAACCGAACACCAGCTGCGTGGGACTGAAGCCGCCTCGATGGTACGATCTATTCTTGTGAGCGACGCACTGAGCCAAGATCTCCTCGACCTCGGCGGCCGTGGAGGGGTTGAGGGCCAGCGACGCCTTAGACAAGGCGTCCTTCAAAATCCCCCCGTGCCTCTCGCATTTCCCATTCCAATGGGGGGAGTTCGCTGGGACGACCTGGTGGAACACCCCCTCGTGCTCGCAACCGCGGCTGAATTCGCGCTCGAACTCCGCGCCCCCGTCCGAAACCACCACCTCCGGGACCCCAAACGGCCTGATCCACCACTGAAGGAAAGCCCTCCAGGTCACGAGAGCCGTGTCGTTAGGGAGAAGGCATGCCTGTTGATATGAGGTCCCGTGGTCAATAATATTCAACACCGGAGCCGAGTGGCCGTCGACCTCTATGTAAAATAGGTCGACCGCCACGACCTTATTGAACTGATAGGTGCGAGGAATGTGGGCGTGCCTTCGCCAGTGTGGCCTAGCGTGCGCCTCGCATGCGGCACACCTGAACTCTTCTTTGACCCACTTGAGAACATCTTCCCTCGCGCGGGCGACGCGGAGGGTGCGCAGAAAGTCGGAGCGATTCGGATGACCCAAGTTAACATGCAGCTTATGGACCTCCTGCTGAAGAGCTGGCTCCAGCTCGGCACTGGGTCGGCCCCCAGAGGCCTCCGACACCGGGGCTCCCCGGACCGAGCGTCGAGGCGGAGGTCTCGTTTCCGGCTCGTCCTGATCTGACTCGCCTTCGTCCTCCGGCACCTCGGCGGGGAACGAGGGCGGATCCTCCTCCGAATCGCAGACAGGGAGGGCCAGCAGCGCCTCCGGGTGATGGTGAGCCCACCCGGCGGCCTCGACGCCCATAGCGAGCGCCGCGATCAGAGCGTCAGGATACCGCTCAGCAAGACGTGTCCTGCGCCCCCCCTCCAATGGCACATACTCATGCTGGCCCGAGCACGTGCGAACACAGGGGGACATGAGAGGATCGGAGTTGCCCACTAAAACGGTCCTTTTTCGGGAAAGCCCCCCGCTCTTATCCACGGACAGCCCGAACTCGCACTGATCGGTACGCCGGGTCAGGATCCCCGGGGCCCTCATCACTTCCTGGATGGCTTCCAGCTCGAGGGAGCTGGCTCGCTCGGGCTGCTCGAATAAGAAATACCTGCCACGCTGGAGCTGATACTGGGCAATCAGGGCACATAACTGCATATATTCGAGCCCTCGCTGCTCTTCTTCGATCGACGAGCTTATCGGGATCCATGGTGTCCCAGAATGGCACCCGAGCGATGCTGAACGCTTTGCAGACAGGAGACATGATGATCACGAGAGGCTCATCTGCAGCGATCCGCCGCCACAGCTCGCTGCGACCCTAAGGCGTGCTAAGATCCTTGCCCGTCAGGATGTCGAACGCCGGCGACACGGCGCATCCCCGCCGCCATAGCTCCTCGGAGGCCCGGGGGCGCATGAACACTTCCATGACCAGAGTGCCCCCCCTCAAGCCCTCCGCCCGCTGAAGGTCTCGCGCCCTGAGGCGCCGACCTGTCCTGAGACCCGGACCTCCTAAGACCCGCGCCGAGGCCTCGCGGACCTTGCGCGGCGCCGAGGGCCCCACCGGGGCCTCAGGCACGGCTCCGGCTAGGGCGGCGACCGCGAAGCGGTCCTCGACAACGTACGAGAGGATGTCATCTAGGGCCCCCGCCTCCTCCTCCCCTTCCCTCCCTGGCTCTCCTCCCTTAGTCTCCGCCACCTCCTCCTCAAGACCTGGCTCGAACCACAGGAAGACCTCGGGGGGGCAGAACTCCCTGACAAGAGCGACCCGTGCTTTCGAGATGGCAGCATCGATTTCAGCGCTTGTGACCGCGCCCCACGGTTGGCTCAGAAGCTTCGGCCGTCGCTATTCTCAACTTCTATCCACCTGGTCCGGCTCGGGACCGCGCAGCGCGGGGCCCGGCCCCCGCGCCTTTCCATGGGCAGGGCCAGGAAAAAGGTGGACGCGAGATCGCCCTTCACCGGAGTGCGCTTCCACCCCAGACGAGGCTGAAGATCGGAGGCCTCCAAAAATCTCTGAGCGGACCGGTCCCAAATCCCTTGGATCAAACCCTTGCCGAAGGCGTGATCTTCTTTCCTGGACCTGGAATGGTGGACCTGAAGGTTTCGAAGAAAGAGGTCCTGGGGCCTCGCGGGCGGCGCGCCCGGCTTCCTCAGCGCCGCAAGCGCCTCCTGCAGCGGCGCCCCGGCGTCGTTGACGTACTCCGAGGTGTTCAGCTCGACCCTCCTGACGCCGAGGACGTGCCCTGCTGCTGCTCCAGCTGCGCCTGCATGCGCATCATCATGGCCGCAATCTTCCCGAGGTCCTGGTCCGAGAGGCTCGGCGCGGGCTGCTGCGCGCGCATCTCCCTCTCCTGATTGACGAAACTCTGGACCGTGCCCCACACCCTCTCGTTGGCCTTGGCCTGGGTCTCGATGCAGATCTTCACGTCTGACAGCGCGATCTGCATTTCGGTCGTCGTCATGGGCCGAGACGCCGAAGGTCCCGGCGGCTTGGCCACGGCTCCGGCTGCTCGGCTCGCCGCCCTCTGCGCCGAGAAGTCGATCGCCCGGCCTCCTGAGGCGATCATCGTCGGCTCGGCCGCCTCCAGCTGCGCCGGGGAGGGGTGCTTGTAGGGCACGTACCCCTCGCTCACCGGCGCGTAAAGGTTCTGCGGAACCGGAGGGATCCCCGCCGCCGACACCTTCGCCGTAGGTCCGCTCCCCTCCAGGACGCGGCGAGCTCGCTGAGGTTCCGGTCCTGGCGTCCACGGATCCGGCGGCATGATCGGGAAGTGGCCGCTCTTGTACGCCTCCACCATCTGAGCTGCCTTCGCCTTGGCGTCCGCACGGTTGGCCTTGCCCGCCTGCTTGTCGATCTTGCGCTTCTCGGCCTCGAAGATCTCCTCCGGCGTCTTGCCCCTCAAGAAGAGGCGCTGGGAGCACTGCTGGCAGTGCTCGTAGACGCTGGTGGAGTTGCTCCCCGACTTTCGAGCCCACGGCGGGTGAGGACACGAGTCGATGGGGAAGCTCTCGACGAACGTCTTCGGGAACTTCTGGCAGAGGTGCTTCATCCGGCCCAGGATGTACGTCATGTTGACCAGGCGCAGGTACCAGTTGCGCCAACGATACTCGTACTTCCTTAGCTGCATGTGGCCGTTCTGGAAGAGCTCCTTCTCGCTCTCCTGCATCGCCTCGGCCCTCAGGGTGTCCTCGAGGGTCTCCGGAAGCTGCTCCCACTCCGGTCCTGACGACATCTCGCTGTCGCTCTCGATGATGGAGCCCAGCAACTTGCTGCGCCTCGGAGTCCCCGGCTTGCTGCCGACCCCCGTGGTCTTCAGAACGTGCTTGTTGCGATCGGGCATCCGATCCCGCGTCGTTGCCCCCCGGGCTGGTCGAGGCCAGGTTAAGCTCCCTGACGTCTTGAACCGGACAGGCTACGGACCCGCTGCTCCCTTGGACCCCCGAGGCTTTCGGATCCCGGACCCTGGAGCCCAAGACAGAGCCAGAGCGAGAGAGAAAGGAGAGGAAGGCTGAAAGCACAGGCCGCCCCCGGCCCTCACTGCCCGCCCCCCTTCGGTCCTGGACGAGGTGCGGCAGGCAGCCCGCGGGCAGGCTCGCCTTCATGTCCTCGGGGATGCTGAAGTGCTCGGGAGCGCAGTGAATGAAAGAAACCGAGCGATGCCCGGACGGCATCCGGAAAAGCTGCCTCGCGACTCTATCTCCGCAATCTGTCACGGTCATCTCGTCAGCCTTCAGATCAATGTTAGCCTCGATCATCTCAAGAAACATGGCGGGCAAGATCGGCGGGACCTGGCCTTCCAGGACTAGAAACTCGATGAACCCACATCCTGCCAAAGAGCATGGCACCCAGGCCCTGCCCACCGTCTTGGCCGATCCGCCGATGCCCGAGGCCTTGCGACCATCGAGCGGAGTCCAGTCGACGAACACGAAGTAGCCACGCTTGCGAAAGGCCTCGACTAGGTTCTTCACGTCCGGGGTTCCGATGAGGGCCTGGCCTGCTGCCGTGTCCACAAGTGCGTGATCCCTCATGCTCCTAAGCGAAACCTCCGGTGTCTCCGACTGGCCAATCAGGCCTACCCACTGTTCGACGCTGAAGGTCGCCCACGTAGATAACTCAGCAGCTTCACCGGCGGAGATAACGACAATCGAGCCGAGGTCGGCCCCGAGCTCGTAGTTGTCATAGTCGCGCTGGCACTGGCTCAGCTGCATCATCTCCGCGTCTGTCTGCGGGGGAGATGGTCTGCTTCAGGTCGCGGACGGCCACGAGCCCGTCGCAGTAGCTCTTGTCGAGGTCGGCCTCCAGCTCGAGCTCCATCGCCATAGCATCTGTCAAGAACGAGGGATCTCCGTCGGCGTTGAAGTAGCAGAAGAAGCCAGGAGAGGACCCTTTCGTCGCAGCCGAGGACGAGGCTCCCTTCTTCTCGCTATTGATCCGGTCCAGCTTCGATCTGTAGGGCTTCCTGCAGTCCTCTGCCCAGTGCCCGCGCTCACCACAGTTGGCACATCTCGTCTTCTTCTTCAGGTCGGCCGAGGTGATACGGCGGTATCCTGGCTTGGACGCGCGCCTACGGTCGAAGAATTCACGATCAACCTTGCGAGTAGCCTTCATCTTGCGAGCCTCGGCCCAGGTCCGGCGTTTCTCCTTTCCGATCTTTTCCTCTACGATGGCGGCCAGGACGGGCATCAGGTCGTCCTCCGCCAAGTCCTGCTCCTCATGGGCCGTGAGGAACGTCTGAGCGTCATCCTCGAGGAGCTCGAACGAGTCGTCCACCGTCTCGTAGAACGACACCGCCTCCAGATCGTCGCACCACGGGGCCGGAGATGGCGGAACCTCGAGCTCCTCCGGAGTCTGCTCCACGTAGGTCTTAGTCGCCGTCGAGGTCGAGCCTGGGGGCACGCTGCGCTCGCGCACGTCCAGCAACAGAAGAGCTTGTCTGATAGCCTTAAACGACTTGTCGCCACCCGCCAGAGTCCTCAAGTTAATCTTATTCTGCTGACTGAGGTTGGCACCCTCCTCCAGGTATCGCGCGAGAACTCCATCGGGAAGCTTCAGTCCGAAGGTCTCCGCCGTCGAGATCTGGGCGTCTCTTCTGATAACGTAGTCCGTCAAGCTCTCGCCACGGCGGATGCTGTAGTCGAAAAGCGCCTCGTTCTGTGCCTCCCTCTCCTTGTCGCCGGGGCGTTCTCCGTTGAGTATCGCCAAGTGGTCCAACAACTTCTCCACGCCGTCGCGCACGTCCAAGGTTGATCTCACCAGCTTGAACTTACCTTGGATCTCGACGGGAAGAGTCTCCAGAACTTTTGCTGCCTGAACCTCCGCGGCGTGCCCGGTCCTCTTCGCCCACGCACGTAGGTTGCCCCTGTAGAGGTCGAGGTGCTCATAGTTGAGCCACACCGGCGGGGCGCCGAAGTCGCGGTTCGGGCGATCCCAGGAGCCACTCCACCAGCCACCCCACTGGCTCGAGTCACTCTGCCCGTCCTGCTCCGTCGCCGCTGCCGCTGCACCCGTAGACACCGCGCCAGCCGCGGCCGTGTCCGCCGCCGCTGGCTGGGCCGGCACCCACTGCCACGAGCCCGCTGCCGAGCTCCACCCTGGCCACGCGCTTCCCCGCGTCTGGCGCCACCAAGGGTCCTGGGCGCCAGCTGAGGTCGCGGCCCCGGCTGCGGGGCGCGTGGTCTCTGGAACTGATCCAGCCCAGGGATCGGTCGGTGTCGTCTGCGTCTGGCCATGCTGTCGGCCGGCGCCCGCATCATCCTCCCCCTCTTGCCCCTCACCAGCTGCTCCGCTTACCATTGTCCCAAGTTGAGAGCACGGCAGGAGGCGTGGAAAGGGGGCGAAGGAGGGGGGATGTGTTTTGCTAAGCGCCAGGCGCACAGCCTAAGCCCAAAGGGCTACGGAAAAAGTCCGAGCCCTAACCCGTAGCTAAACCCGGAGAGCGGGAGAGGGGAGGTCGAGAAAGAGGGACCGGGGCCCTCAAGGGCCAGAGGGCCACCGGGACACCACGGACCTCCGGGACCCGGGCCCCGGGGCCCGAGGGGGACAAGACCTTCGGTGGAGCCCCCTTTTTATGGGGCCACGAAACGCTGTACTGGGTGGGTGGATCGAAGGGAACAAATGGCTGTGCTGGGTGGTGGCGGCCGCATGCGGGCGGTGCCACTGGGACCGTCGGACGAGCTCCCCACGGAGCCACGAACCGCTGTACTAGGCGGGCGAAGCGCAGGCAGCAAGGGCTGTGTTGGGTGGTGGCGGACGCATGCGGGCGGTGCCACTGGGACCTTCGGTGGAGCCCCCATATGAAGCCACGACGCCCTGTACTGGGTGGGTGAAGCGCAGGGAGCAAGGGCTGTGCTGCGTGGTGGCGGGCGCATGCGGGCGGTGCCACTGTGACCTTCGGTGGAGCCCCCTTTATGGGGCCACGCAGCGCTGTACTGGGTTGGTGAAGCGGAGAGAGCATGGGCTGTGCTGGGTGGTGGCGGACGCATGCGGGCGGTGCCACATGGTGCCACTGGGACCGTCGGTGGAGTTCCTTATGGGGCCACGAACCGCTGTACTAGGTAGGTGAAACGGACGGAACAAGGGCTGTGTTGGGTGGTGGCGGACGCATGCGGGCGGTGCCCCTGGGACCTTCGGTGGAGCCCCCTTTTTATGAGGCCACGAAATGCTGTATTGGGTGGGTGAAGCGAAGGGAGCAAGGGCTGTGCTGGGTGGTGGCGGACGCATGCGGGCGGTGCCACTGGGACCTTCGGTGGAACCCTCTATGGGGCCACGAAAGCTTGTACTAGGTGTGGGAGAAACGAAGGGAGCAATGGCTGTGCTGGGTGGTGGCGGACGCATGCGGGCGGTGCCATTGGGACCTTGGGTGGAGCCCCCTACGGGGCCACGAAATGCTGTACTGGGTGGGTGAAACGAAGGAAGCAAGGGCTATGCTGGGTGGTGGCGGGCGCATGCGGGCGGTGCCACTGGGACCGTCGATGGAGCTCCCTATGGGGCCACGAAGCGCTGTACTGGGTAGGCGAAACGCAAGGAGCAAGGGCTGTGCTGGGTGATGGCGGACGCATGCGGGCGGTGCCACTGGGACATTCGGTGGGACCCTCTTATGGGGCCGCGAAGCCTTGCACTGGGTGGGTGAAGCGCATGGAAAAGGGAGGAGGGAGCCCCTTCCGTCGCAATTTCTGTCCGGGCCGCGAGGAGGTTTGGGGGGGGAGGCACGACTTGGCCTCGGGAGGGAGAGGGCGGTACCTGAACACCCCCTCCCCGCAGAACTCGCCATCGAAGAAGGACCCCTCGAAGACGGAGCCGTCCTCGCCCACCAGCCTGCCGTGCCCGTGTCTCAGGGAGCCCTTCCTGCGGAGACGGACTGCCCAAAAGGGCACTCGTCCGCTTTCGCTCGCCCCGCCGCTGGTGATGAGGGGCACAAGGTGCAATGTGAATTGCCAATGTTCGGCCCCAGGGCGCCTTTGCAAAGCCCAAAAGGCAATCCAAACAACAGCTCGAGATGAGAAGATGCCCCTGGGGAAAGGAAAGGGATCCAGTCCTCTGGCGGTCCACGGCGTGAAGAAAAAACAACGCTGGAGTGCTGGGAAGAGGATGAGAAGGATGTGGAAGAGAAGGGGCAGCAACATTAACAATAGGAGTAGCAGTAGCAGTAGCAGATGCAGTAGCCTGCCCAGCAGT